>CM052712.1:29863344-29887368 GCA_028551405.1 Uromys caudimaculatus | reverse complement strand
ACAGAGCTAAACAGAGAATTCTCAACTGAGGAAACTCGAAGGGCTGAGAATCACCTAAAGAAATGTTCAACATCCTTAGTCATCAGGGAAATGCAAATCAAAACAACCCTGAGATTCCACCTCACACCAGTCAGAATGGCTAAGATCAAAACTCAGGTGACAGCAGATGCTGGCAAGGATGTGGAGAAAGAGGAACACTCCTCCGTTGCTGGTGGGATTGCAAGCTGGTACAACCACTCTGGAAATCAGTTTGGTGGACCCTCAGAAAATTGGACATAATACTACCTGAGGACCCAGCTATACCTCTCCTGGGCATATATCCAGAAGATGCCCCAACATGTAACAAAGACACATGCTCCACTATGTTCATAGCAGCCATATTTATAATAGCCAGAAGCTGGAAACAGCCCAGATATCCCTTAACAAAGGAATGGATACAGAAAATGTGGTACATTTACACAATGGAATACTACTCAGCTATTAAAATCAATGGCTTCATGAAATTCACAGACTAATGGAAGGAACTTGAAAATATCATCCTGAGCGAGGTAACTCAGTCACAAAAGAACACAGTATGTACTCACTAAAAAGCGGATATTAGTTCAAAAGTTCGGAACACCCATGTTTCAATTCACAGCAACTATTGTACTGAGCGTGGGGTCCCAGATGGAGGAGTTGGAGAAGGGACTGAAGTTGCTGAGGGAGTTTGCAGCCCCATGGGGAGGGAGCAACAGTGTCAACTGGTCAGGCCCCCGGTGCTCCTGGAGACTGGACCACCAACCAAAGAATGCATATGGAGGGACCCATAGTACTGGCCACATATGTGGCAGAGAATGGCCTTGTTGGCCATCAGTGGGAGGAGAGGCCCTTGGGTCTGAGAGTGTTAGATGCCTCAGTATAGGGGAATGCCAGAGAGGGAAGACAGGAGTGGGTGGGTGGGTGGGAGAATACCCTCATAGAAGCAGGGGGAGGCAGGATGGGATAGAGGGTTTCCAAAGGGGAGACCTGAAAAGGGGAAAACATTTGAAATATAAATAAAATAATCAAAAAAAAAAAAGAAAAGAAAAGAAAGAAACATATTTCCATGACATCCCAGTTTACTTTCTGCCCCTGTGAAGCCTCATTCTCTTCTGGCTCCAGCAGCGACTCTCATTTCCACAAAGGCCCTGTGTCCTTCTTAGAATCCTGTCTAAACAGAACCAGAGCATGGCTCTTTCATTCCTGCCTTTGTTTCATGGAGCACAATGCTTTTGAGATTCACCCCCTGTGGTTGCTTGGGTTATTTTTTCCTTTAATTTTATGTTAGACTCTTAATGAACCACAGCGCCTGAGTCAAATAACAGAGACCAGAGGATCAATTATAAGAAGTGCCCAGCCTGGGGTAGCTGGTGGTGCATGTCTGTGCATTCGTGCATTAGAACAGTAGATATATCTGACTAGCCACACCCATAATATGAGATGGCATGAAAGGGAGTGAGGCTGCAATTAGGTAGGAGCTAGTGCTTGCTGGCCAGATCACGTTCATCTGTGCCCATCACCGGATGGATCATGTTGGTGCTGGGAAGACCAGAGTCTGCAATGAGAAGCCAAAGTCTTGATATCACATCCCTGATCATTGCCAACCATGTGTTTGATTTTGACTCACCAAGCCTTTGCTACCCATCTGTAACTAGAATGAGCATTGTCCATAGTGCATAGTCCAGAGAAATTGTGTGGGGAAGGTTTGAGATGCTGAATAAGGAAGGGCCTTGGGGAGGTATGACTCAAGATTGGGACCGTGGTAACTCCATGAAGAGACTGGAGGGCCATGCAGACACGGGCACACATGCAACACCGGGAGCACAGATGAACACACTTGCATCTTTCCACAATGTCAGAATTCACTGAGTAATAAACTCTCCAGCTCTATCAGCTTCATTGGTTGCTATTTACTAAGTAGTCCTGATTTCTCTTCATAGCTGCTCATTGGCACCCCCAAGTTCTTTTACTCCAATGTATATGAATTATTGATATTAACTCTTGGATGATAATTACACCATAAACTGGGAGAGGGGGCCGTGACAAAGGATTAAAAAGGCCACAGAGTTTAAAGAGGCTTTAGTAGAGGTAAAGAATTGATACACATGCAGGGAGTCACTGCAGGAAGCTAGACACTAAGGAACCCAGTTGGATTGTTACCAGAGACCCAAAAATACACAGCTTAGTGCTAAGCTCAGGATGTAGCTACAGAGGCAAGCCACCTGCCTAGCATACCAGTGAACTTCAGGTCCAAGTCCTGACAGTCAGACCATGGCGGTTGAGTGAGGAGTAAATAGTGGGGACTGAGCTGAGCTGGAGCATTGGGACAGTTGGCAGTCTCCTGTCTGTTGTATCTTGGTGCAGGTACCTGTGGTCAGATGACAGATGGTTGGGGCTGTTGCCATCAGTCATGGTGTTAGGGGTCTGAGTGAGAGCGCTGCACCCTTTCTTGATCTTGCATCTTCAATCATTCCAGTAGGTTTGCAGGTAGGAACAAACTGTCTGTGCCTCATGCTCAGTGCTGGACAGGTGGTGGCATCCATGTGCACCGCAAGGTGCAGAGTCATCCTTCCTCAAAGGAGAGCCAACTGCTGCTTTGTAAAGTGAAGTCATCCAGAGAGTGACAGTCTGAAAGCCACTTCTCTACACAGTATGAAGTGTCTTAGAGCAGGGCACCGTCTGTTCTCCACATATCACACACAACACAAGTCAGTGCGGCACAGGAGAAAGCCAGCCAAATTACAGTTCCAATTTCAATTTTCCTACATGACTCCAGGAGGAAGATATACAGAGACAGGGCTGCAGCAGCCCACTCTGACCACTGTTTTTGCAGTGACCAGTACAGCACAGTGTCACAGGCTACACATGTCCTCAAAAAACCTTACCACATGCAGATTCGGGCATCATTGATAGCTGAGTGTAATCCCAGCACCAGGAAGATCCTGGGTTACCCTTAGATATATAGTGAGTTCAAGGCCAGCTTGTGATGCATGACACCCTATCTAAAAGAAAATTAAATAAAATCATTGACTGATGGAGGGTATATGCTTCCTGAGACTCAAATGATGGACTTCTGCTAAGTGATGGGCAGTTCCTGGCCCCTCCCAATGACCACTGCCTTCTTATCCCTATCAACCTCAGTATCCCCAGCTGCAGTGGCTTATTCTGTGTCCATCTCTTAGCAGCATCAGTGGGCATTTTCAGGTTCCAGAACGAAATGTTCTGTGCTGAATATCTATCAATTAGTCTATGATTGGACACTGGTAGAACAAAAGTAGAATTTGAATTAATGAGTCCATAATGCATACCTCCTTTTGATCCTAAAACATTCCTCACTGGATTTGTACCATAGGGTGTCCGGCAGAAGGAATGGTACATTGGAGAATACAGTCGCCAGGCAGTGGAAGAGATGTTAATGAAAGAGAACAAGGTAATTCTTCAACATTGTTCCTGTGGCCATCCTGTGTGTTTCTTCTGCATGTGGACACACACAAAAGTAGGAAGGGGACTTGGGAAGAAGCACTCCTATGGGAGAGGAAATTAGTAAAAAATGTCAGTGTGGTACAGTTTCTAGTTACTTTCAGGAAAACTTTGATAAAAGAACACTAAATATACAGATGAAATTATGGAATGATTTTCTGAAAATGCAGAGATATGTAAGATGGTTTTAGACCTAAGACTTGGTTTTGCCATTTGTCATATAGTTGATTCTCCCAAGTTCCTAAACAAGATTAGTTGTTGATTCTTCATTCATAAAGTGAAAATCTGTTTTGAAAAATATCAGTGCTAAGGGAGCCACTAGAAAATAGCATGTGGTATCTGGGGTGCAGTGGTCACAATGGGCAGTGCCTCCTGCTTTCTTCAAATTTCATCTCCTTACTAAACAATTAGGTCTGACTTCTTCAAGAAGGGAATAGAGGTAATGAATGTTGCAGTCCAGCATATGACAGGTCATGCTGCTGTAACATATCCCCAAGATCTCTGTCACTTATCCCAACATACTATTTCTTCACTGCACACCAGATTCTAGATAGATTTGTTTGCGCTATGTGGGGCTCTGTGTCACCTTTACACTGTGGCTTTTCACATATTTCCCCAGGAGTAACACACCTTACCTCTTCCTTGGCCAAATTCTAAGACCAAAGCTAACTTCTAAAAGGATAGGGAGATTCCAACCTACCATGCATTAAAATAGAGAATAACTCCAGTGTTTGTAACTAGGTCAAATGACAACCACAGATTTCATCAAAAAGCAAGTGACTGCTGGGTGACTACTCTGCCAGGCACAGAACTACACTGGGTTGCTTAGAAATACTAGAAAGCTTCTGTGGCTTAAAGACCACTAAATCCTCAACCAGGGCACTGCTGACTGTGGAACTATAACAGGAAGGAGGCAGTTAATTCAGGAATAAATGATAGGTCTCCAACACGTTTGAGAAAACTCATAATTGAAATTTTAAAAATTAAATTATTCATCAGTGTCTATGATAAGCAGAATAATGGCCATTTCCCACACACAAAAGTGTCCAGTCCTAATCCTAGAAGCTGTGAATGGACCACTTTATATAGAAAGGGGGACTTAAAAGACTAAATTGGAGATCTTGCAATGGAGAGGTTATCCTCAGCTGAATGGCCTCTTGGGATTCCCAATAAGAGGGAGGCAAGGATATAAGGGAACAGATTTAGTTGTGTAAGTACAGCTCAAAATGGTGGGAGCATCATGAGCAATAATTCTGGTGACTTCTGAGGGACTAGCAGAGGCACAGACACAGACTTCATCCCATCCCCAGGCTAGTCTAGCCCAGTGAGATCCACCTTAGACTTCTGACCTCCAAAACTGTACAAGAATGTCTTTATTTTTAAGTTACTAATTTCATGTTAGCCTGTAAGATGATCACTAACCAACCATCTTGACCCCTCAGGGATAAGTGGAACCCCCCCGGGGGGAGGCTGAGACCAAGGTCTCAGTCACAACAAAGCGATAAGTACTCATTGCACCAAGTCTCAGCTGCTTCCAGTTATAATGACTGTTCTCAGCAGTGGGGTAGAGACTGGGGCTAGTTATCTGGTCCCCTGTCCCAGGATCTCTGTCCTCTTCCTCCATCAGGGTCTCAGACACGTCTGGCCTCTGCAGTATATAGGATGGGCCATGGTGATGGTAGATCCCAGCCAAGGCTCCCCTTCTTGAGTAATCAGTACGCAATGTACCACTAGGTTCACATAGTTGGACTTTCACCACCAACAACCTTAGAGGACCCAGATGCAGAAGCCTGCACATGAGCTGTGCTGGGAGCACTGTACATGCCATCAGGCATCACTGTGGCAAGGCTTAGTGCTCCTCCGATGTCCCCTTCCTCCCTTTGTGCCTGTGCTGTGTCCTCCTAAGACACAGAATAACCCTGTCTAAGCTGAGTGACTGTATTTTCCTTTTCTGTTTGCATTGATTTGTCAGAATGTGTTTCCCATTCATGAGAGATAATTTAATTTAAATGAAAGATTTCCCAGATTTATTTTGACAATTGCATTGCAGAGTTTAAGATGATAACCCCCCCCCCCCCAGTTTGGCTCCAATTCTTGGACCCTGTCCCCCTTCCTGATCCCTGGCAATGTCCTATGCTGGAGTCATAAGCTTTTGCTCCTGAATGAATGCTTCAGGCAAAGAAAGTTGCAGATGGTGCCTCATCGCCTTTGACAAAGCAGAAGTCAGCACGCTTAAGAATTAGACTTGGAGCCAGGCAGTGGTGGTGCACGCCTTTAATCCCAGCACTCGGGAGGCAAAGGCAGGTGGATTTCTGAGTTCAAGGCCAGCCTGGTCTACAGAGTGAGTTCCAGGACAGCCAGGGCTACACAGAGAAACCCTGTCTCAAAAAAAAAAAAAAAAAAAAAAGAATTAGACTTGGGAGTTTGGCTTTCAGGTTTGTCATTTGCTAACTATCCAACCACTGGCCACATGTGACCCAGAACAGCTATGACTGCAGACCAACATAAAATGTCAACTTACTCAAAACATTACAAGACTTTTTTTATTATTTTTTGATAATTAAACAAATTTATTTGCATTATTTTTATTTAAATGTGTGTCTGTATATGTGCACACATATATGAGTGGGTGCCCATAGAGGAGGCCAGAAGAAGGTGGTGGAAGAAGGTCCCTCAGAGAGAGACATGCTTTTGTGAACTGCCTCACATAGGTGCATGGGTCTCATGATAGAGCGCTAAGAGCTCTTAATGACTGAGCCATCTTTCCAGCCCGCCCCTTTCTCTCCCCATCCCTGTTCAGTTTGTCTGCTCATTTATCAAACATAAACTATGTAGATAACAACCTCACTTCCAATGTCAATGCTGGACCTACCTGCTAAGCCTGGAAGATGCTTAGGGTCTGAAGTCTTAATTCCCTTAAATGGAGGTAAATGTCTTTTCTCTAGACTTATGCAAAACCAAATGAAATAATGCATGTAAAGATGCCAGTCACCTTAAGTGCAACTCTCAATAGACCTCTACTGCCCACATTGCTATAACAAATGCACAAAGTAATCATGCTATCCTTAAATTTAGTGTTAAAGAATAATATCAAATGGCATACTATTTAATAAATTGATATCATATTATAGATTATTGTATTATAGATTACAGTTATCAATATCCCAAACAATCTGTATAGGAACTATAACAACTAGAAATACAAATCATCATATATACTGTCTACATCTATGCTATTTTTATTACATTTATCATCAACTATGCATGTTTTCACACATTTATAGTCACGGACTTTCAGTACATTCCAGCACATGATGATACCGCATAACCCTGATGTCAAACCTTGGGTGATCAGGGTGTGTTCAGGAGAAGTCTGCCTTTCAGCTTCACATCTTTATCATGAGCAATCCCTCCCATGTGTCTGGTTAGTGCTGGCTCATGCTCTGTTCTCAGTCACTGAACTCTTCAGTCCTGTTGATCTGCATACCTTTGCTGTCTACCCCTTGGCCTCAGACACTGATGCTTCTGGTACCTTTCCTAGCTCCTCTTCCTTGTCCCACCCTTGCCTTGACCCCACTTCAGGCTGTGTTTCCTACTCCATCTCTCTACTCATTTTGGCATCAGTCTCTGCAAAGCCCCATCCCTCTTTTGCAAACCCTGATTCTGCATTGAAATCTCCCCACACAGGGGTCCAATTTCTTGGGCTAAGATCTTTGCTTGGTCTGTGGTGCCTTCCATTCCTCTCTAGAATAAGACTGTATCTCCAGGATGAGCAGGACACATGTAAAGAGTGACAGTTCAGAGCAACACACCAGAAAGGGATGAAGGAGGACTTCCATGTGCAGAAAAGGGACAATATGTAACAGTTAGGAGACCCAGAGCAGGTGTCCGTTCAGGAAATGGTAGCCTGGCTGGAGCCAGAAGATTAAAGAAAGACTGGCTGTTGAATCTACTATGAAAGTCTCATTAAGATTTTAAGAATTATGCAGAGAATAGAGGAAGATTTGGAAGAAGGAAGCACCGCTGTGCATCTGATGCACTCTCATCTGGCAGTAAAAATATTATTCATACAGGCACTGTGTTAGTCATTGCTGTGACAAAAGACCCAAAGAAAACTTCAAGGTTTCTTTGAGCTCCTGGTTTTGGCCCCTGGCAGGCTGATCCCATTGCTTTTAGGTCTGTAGCAAAGCAGAAGCATCACAAGTGAAGGGCTGCCCACCTCACAATGACCAGGAAGCAGAGAGAAGATAAGAACAAGATACATCTTTCAAAGGCACTCCCTTGATGATCTACTTCCTAGACTAAGCTCCACCTCCAAAGAGCCCATTCAGCTTTGAACTCACCAATGGATTAACCTCATGTTAGCACCTTCGTGAACCAATTGCTTTTCTAGATCACCACCTACTAACACATAAGCCTCTTGAGGGGACACTTCATATCCAAACCCCAATAGGGAATTCAGTAAAAGCTCAGGGAGGTAAATGGAATATGGAACTGGGTTGTCAAAAACTAAATCCATTGAAGAATCTCACAAGAGTGTCATTGTTGACATCACCTTAAGGCCAGGGTCCTTGCACATCTGAGAAGATAACCATAATTCCTTTTGCTTCAGGATGGTACCTTTTTGGTTCGAGATTGTTCCACAAAATCCAAGGCAGAGCCGTATGTTTTGGTGGTGTTTTATGGGAACAAGGTCTACAATGTGAAAATCCGTTTCCTTGAGAGCAATCAGCAGTTTGCCCTGGGCACAGGACTCAGAGGAAATGAGGTAGGTACAACCCAACCACCTCCCTTTCCGTGGCTATAAGTAAAAAAGAAACAGAGTTTAGGAGACACTACAACCACGTCTACATACCCCAGTGAACACAGGACAGGAGGAGAGACACTGCAATGATATCCTTCCAGCCCCTTTCATGAACATGTTGGCACATGTAATGCTATGTTCAGTTTACCATGCAGCCGTCCACCATGTCACTGAATGCCCCTCAGCCTCTTAATCCTGTTAGAGAAACCTGTTCAGAAAGAAGCAACTGCATTCTGCCTTATGAAGAGCTTCTCCCAGCCCATGCTGGCACTCCATTCTCCAATCTCCCCATGTTTGCTGCAGGCATTTCTGAAGTCAAGTGCCATTCATTTACCCACAGGATTGGGTCCTCAAAATGAGTGCATGTTCAGCAGTAGCATTCGGTGCTCAGCTGAGGTCCCATTCTCTGTACAACTGTGCTGATGGAAGGCCATCTACTGGTGAATCTATCAGATGCTGCACAGGCCAATAATCCCATATATGTAGGAGACTGAGGCAGGAAGATTACTGGCTCCAGACTAGCCTAGGCAACTTAGCATGAGCGTGTCTTAAAATAAAGGATAAAAACAGGTTTGAGGATGTGGCTTGGTGGTAGAGTGCTTGCCTGCTATATGTGAGAGTTAGGTTCAATCAATTAAACATTAAATAATAACTATTTAAATAAATTGATCAAAAGGAGATGCTTCAACTGAATACATATTCCAGGTCTGTTCTGTGTGCATTGTTCTGTTTCAATCCTCAACAACTTTTTAGATGTGATCATTCCTATCTCAGAGGTACAGAAGCTATGACATAGAAAATTAAGTAAATGGTCAGAGATGGAAGCAGTAAGCAGGAGGGTAAGCAGGGGCTGTACTCCCAGCCTTTCTTGGATAAAAAATAAGAGAGGAAATAGGGAAGATGGAAGTCAATTATACATCACCATTTACTATGGATATGAGCTCAGGCACATCCATCCACTACTCTGAGCTCAGGATCTGGACCCCTATTGTTCAATGATAGACATCCAACAGCTCCAGGCCTCGATTTCATCTGCTAGAGGGAGACAGGGGTGGATGGAGTATGTGTCTCATCTCCCAAGTTTACAAGATGAAGTCTGAAGCCCGAGGAGTTCATCATAGTACATTTGGAAATAAAGCCCTTACAGAGGTCCTTAAGGTTAAATGGCATAAGACATAAGCTCTAATCCAGCAGAACTAACTTCCTTAAAATAATCATTTATAAAACAGAAATCACAGGGCTGGGGGAAGTGGGGGGCCAGGCTCAATTTCCAGCCAGCCAAGCCTACTTGGCAAGCTCCAGGCCAGTGAGAGAACTTATCTCAAAAAAGCTGGAGTTACAGGTATTTGTGAACTGCCATGTGAGTGTTGGGAACAGAACTCAGGTCCTCTGTGAAATCAGCAAGTGCTCTTAACCACTGATCCATCTCTCTAGCCCCTGCCCGCTCCCCATTTTTGAAAACTAAAATAGTTTTGAAGATCATTCCATAGCTTTCAGAAAACATTTTTGCAATCTAGCACCCACCAGGTATTCTGATAGTGACCTGGCCCTATGTTGTTCCTACAAAGCCTGCTTAGAGAACACGGTTGACTAATGAGAACATTCTACGTGTCTACAGAAGAAGCCACATCAGTACATGCAATTCTTGATGAATACCTGGAGAAGTAAAACAAACCAGACTATTTTAGTATAAATTTGCTGAATATAAGAACATAGACTGTTTTTCACACTGTGGTCTCATTTGTCTGACAAGTTTGACCCTGGGCTAGGGTGCCAATGTATATGTGTTATAAATGACTTGGCCATAAACTATATTTCATAGTAAATTCTAATGTTTTTTAATGATAAAAAAAAAACTAACTCAGAGAAAGAAGACCATGTGAATGAGGACATGGGAAGAAATCAGCTATCTGCCAGCCAAGGAGAAAGGCTTCGGGAAGAGTTTACCAACCGTGTAGACACCTGAGACTTCAGGCCTGCTGAATTGTGGGAAGATACGTTTTTGTTGTTACTTCCAGTCTGTTATGACAGACGGTATTTCTTCCACTGTTATGGAAGCCCTTGCAAACTCACACAGTATAAATCCAGAACATCCGCAGACACCTGTTGTTCATCAGGAGATGTTGAAATAATGTCACCGGGGCTTAGCGAGTGCTTCCTGCAGGCACATGAGTGAAAATTCTGTCATCTAGCTGCAGGAAGAGTCCTGGTTGCACCCAGTCTCTGACACAGAGTTCTTTTCTGAGAATCTTATGTGGCCTGGGGAGAGGTAGCCAGCACTTGGGAGGAGGCAATAAGATGGTGAATACTGCCAACTTGACCTAGCTAGAATCTCCTCGGAAACAAGCCCTCACGGACTTAATTCCATTAATTGAGGTGTGCAGAGCCACACCACTGACTAAGCTTGCGTTCTGAACCACATCAAAAGGAGAAAGGATGCTGAGTCTCAATATTTATGATTCTTTGCTTCCTGACCATGGATATAATATGACCATCTGCCTCAGACTTCTGGTCTTTGATGGACTGTGCCATGAACCGTAGCCCATTGCCAGATTAAGCCCTTTCTCCATCAAGATGCTTTTGGGGGCGTATTTGATCAGGGCAATGAGACTGCAACTTAAATAGTCAGTGAGATCAGTACTCCAGCCTTCCCTCAGCCCAGGATGTGTGAGCTGAGCAACTAAGTAGGTTACCACAAAAAAGGCCAAACACAGAGACATTCAGAAGCCGTGGTATAAGAACTAAGGAGGCAAGTGGCCAGTTCAGTTGTATGAGGACTAGCAAGCCAACGAACAGAACTGAGTTAGAGACAGATTCTGCCATAGTTATTAGTCACTGTTTTCTTGTGGTTATTAGTTAGTTCCTTCATTAACTAGGTGATAGCACATGCAGATAGAAACCTATCTACATGAAGGGACCAGCTAGCTCAAGTTCACAGCATCTTTCAACATCTTCTTCCAGCTCACAGAATTTTTCTTCTTAAAGACAAACAAACAACAGGGAAAAAAAAAAAAACAGCCAGGTGGTGGTGGCGCACGCCTTTAATCCCAGCACTTGGGAGGCAGAGGTAGGCGGATTTCTGAGTTCGAGGCCAACCTGGTCTACAGAGTGAGTTCCAGGACAGCCAGGGCTACAGAGAAACCCTGTCTCGAAAAAACTAAAAAAAAAAAAAAAAAAAAAAAAAAAAAAAAAAAAAAAAAAAAAAAAAAAAAAAAAAAAAGTTGTATGATTTTTCAAGTGCTTGAGCTTCATGAGTTTTTTTTCCCTTATAGAACTAGGAAATGGGTACTCTCCTGCCGGGTGATTTGTACTTCTCTCTCTCTCTCTCTCTCTCTCTCTCTCTCTCTCTCTCTCTCTCTCCCTCCCCTTGAAGCATCTCTAGGAAGGACACATTATTGTTTACTGGGGAGAAACAGAGCCTGTACTCAGGTCTTAGTCTTGTTTCCAACATGTCACAGTCTGGCCTGCTAATGAGAAAAAGACTGCATAGTACCTCTAAATTATATCCTTCTAGCATCTTACCAGATTGTGAGCCATCCATGGCTGCCTTGAAGATAAGGAGCTGTTAACTGAGCCCACCTGGAGACTCCACCTTCAGCATCTGCACAAACTGTTAAAATCACTGCATACCAATGCCTATTTTTAAAAACCCCTTTCTGTCTTAGTCATTAATTCCCCATTCTTTGCACCCTCCAGACATGAGTTTTCCTTTTCATGTAGCTGTTGGACATTCACATACATGCCCCATGTACAGGCACCACGGGCACACTGAGTTCTGAGAGTCCCCGCCCCGCCCCCCTCCAGAGGCAGGTGCTGCTCTCATCTCCATTTTAAAGATGGTGAAGCCCAGGAATGGTAAGCAAACTGCAGTACTGGAATTTCCTCTCCTTTGCAAACATCTTGGCTTTGGAATACAATCTCTCTTGCCTGATGACAGCCCCTAAGCACTGCAGGTTGAGAACAGGCAACATCTCGGAGCTTAGTGTGTGCCAGGCATCTTGTGAGAAACAGCAACCCACAGAGATTCTTCCCACTGCTATTGGAAGGCACTGAGCCCTGCGGTAAGAGTGAGATGGTTCCCATGTGCCTTCTGCAGCCTGATCCTTCTGCCTTACTGGGAAACTTCATGTCCTTAAGAGAATCAAAAGAATCAGATGCAGAAATCGCTGCTGAAATGCAAGCCAAGACCCAGCTCTTCCATCTGTGCTCAGACAGCATCACCAGCCACTTACTTCAGCAGGAAACACATGAGGGCTTCTGGGGACAAAATTCACTTTGTCCTGTTTTCAACTATCTTGTGGGGTAATGGCACAGGAAGACTGTAGCTCCTAGTTCATGGGAGCTGAGTGTGAGATGACTCGATATAAATACCACAGCAGGTACACAGGGGCAGGGACTTATGACATGTCCAGTCTCATCTGAACTGATGCTGGAAAGCCCTTTCCTTGAGGCTATGTACTTCAGGCAAAGGCGAGGATCATACAGACCACAAGGGCTATAAGAAGCACCTATGCCAGGTCCAGGGAAGGCTCTATCTGTCTGCCATCCTCACCAGACACAAAGGGCAAGCAAAGCCATGTGTCCCCAAATCAAAAACCTGGTAGGTCATTCAATTGGTCATTCTGCCTCTTGGGAAACACTGGCTTCTCTCTGATTAGAATCTCGTACTGAAGCATGACAACAGAGGACCCATTCCCCTCCTGATGATAACCTGGGATGAACTCCTCCCTTAGAGAGAGCATTTTACCAAATAAAACAGTACTGATACTTTCAACACATAGGGCAATAGGTATAGATTCTAGGTCACAAGCATGGATATATTGAATGTACAACACTTAAGCTCACTACGCCCCGTTACTCACTGACTGGACCAGCAACCATATTATGAGTACCCAGGGATACAAGACTCATCCAATGCCCCTCTATGCAGACACCTGAGCAGCAGTGAGTTTCTAAAATTCATAGTAAATGTTTACTCAACAACTTGAGCTGTTAAGACTGAAAGACAAGTTAGCAATAACGTGTGGGTTTCTTTCTCACGTCCCCTGTCTTCTTCCTTATTCTTTTCTTTCTCTCCCTCCCTTCCTCCCTCACTCCCTCTCTTTCCCACTCTGTTTTTCTAACAAGGAAAAAAAAAGGAAGTGCTATCTACAGTTTGAACATAGCACAGACACAAAAGATTTAATCAGACTTTAGAATCTAATATTAGGACATTTGACATCCACTCTTCTCCTAGGGGGAAATCTAAGATAAAAATAGGAGCCTAATAACAGACTCTTCTCCCAGCCTTTTCAGGCAGGCTGCAGCTGTGGGCACAGCACTAGAGTCCCTAAGAATAGGGTGGGAGTGTGGGTTAGTGCACCCACCTTGTTTCCTAATACTGTGGCTTCATAGAAATGACCCATGTAATAGACTAGGGAGGGAAGCTACGGACATCAGATTGATTACTTCAGAACAATGCTAAGGAGAACAGAAATGAGAAGAGTAAGCACCTTGCCCCTGATCACTGACGCCAGGAAAGAGACCTCCATTAGCTGTCTGTGAACCTGTTCAGTGGACAAGCTCTGCACAGAAAGGATCTCTGCACTGTTGGGTGTAAACAAAAAGGAAGGAAAACCCATCCTTGGTTTGAAATTGGAAGTGAAATTCAAAAACTCCCTTTCTTTCTAAGGCTTATGAAGCTAGTCTAGGTTACATCCCATGGTTTCACATTTACGGACCCTTGCTGCATGGTGGAATGTGGGGAAGCCTTTCTTCCAAATGCTGCCTATGCTTAAGCTCCACTGATACTCACAGAGAATCCCAGAGGCTAGTCCTAATGTCTCCACCACTGTAGGCAGATAGAGAAACCGAGTGCAAGAAGTTTGCCTCAGGTCCCACAGCTAGTAGATGGCAGAGCAGCCAAGCTTTGAACTCATGGCCTTCATTTGTAGTGACCTCACAAACAAACCATCTAAGTCATGGGTGGGAAGGCAGCAATTGAATCAGGAAGGATCTTGAGCTAGGTGGTCTGACTCGGGGCAAACTCTGGGGACAGGAAACTTAAGAGCTACCATTGTGCTCACTTGTGGTCCACAAGCACTTTGATTCCCCTTTGTCTTCTCCTTGTGCTTATTACACATCTTTTAGATGTTACATCCTCAAGACAAAACGAAACAGCCAGACATGTTGGCTGATACCTATAAAGCTGTGAGAAGATCGCTGCAAGTTCAAGGCCCGTCTGGATTACAGAGTCTAGACCAGGCTGAGCTGCAGGGTGAGCCTCTTATCTCAAAACAACACCACGAATATCAGCTTCTAACATGGCTCTCAGCAATCAAAACTACAAAACTGGTCCACCTTCCCTGAGCAACATACAACAGCTTAGCGGCGCCTTACGGGCAGCAGATGTATTCAAAGGCATTCATTATTCTTTCTGTGTTTCAGATGTTTGATTCTGTGGAAGACATCATTGAACACCACACGTATTTTCCCATTCTGCTAATAGATGGGAAAGACAAGACTGGTGCAAGCAGAAAGCAGTGCTACCTCACCCAGCCGCTGCCTCTCCCCAGGCTCCTTCTGACTCAGCACTCCATCCAGGTGCTCCATGAGTAAGTAGCCCAGTCAGATGTTACCACGTCAGTAGCCTGGGCCTTGTCTCATCCCTGCCTCAATGGATTTGGTTCTTCTTTCATCTGCATTTACCTCAGATTATTATTTTCTGTGTCTTCAAGGGATGACTTTTTTGACTCTTTAAAAAAAAAAATTAAAATATTCTGTAATGGAACTTGAAAGCTCAATTGTGACTTGAAAGCTTAAGTCATAGAAGAAATATTTGTAACCTGCATTAAACCTAGGTTTAAGAAGTATTTTCTAAACAGAAAAACTACAGACATGGCTGTCATACATTAGCGATGAGACAAGATCTGACAGCTCCAATGTTTGCAGAGGGTGTGAGATCTCCAAACTGTTACTCTGTGCAGGACATCAGGCTGACTGAATTTTATGACCTCTTGACCTAGGATGCTAATTTTGGCTGGTCCCATATATGGAATGGTGAATGTTAGCTCTATTTATCTGTAATCCTAGAAATTCAATTACAGGGAAGAGGAATGGTGTGAGGAACAAGAGCCCTTATGAATACCAGCTTAAAAGAAGACAGCAGAAGTATGTGGACTATGATGTGAAGTGGCCACAGACCCAGACTTCAGCCTACTCTGTGAACCATGACATCAATGGAACTAGCAGATCCTTAGCAAGGAGCTCAGAGGATCCTGGCTCATCCCAAGCATAAAGCAAGCGTTCATTCAAGTAACAGTGAAGACATTTTTAATAGTTTAATGATGCATTTCCATTCAGTACTGATGCTTATAGTGGCATAGCACATGGTGATGCTGTTTGTTCTCAGGCAAAGAGGAGTTGCATGTACTCCTGCTTCCTAACGCGGACAAGGCAGTGGACACTCAAAGAAGTTACTGATGTCTTTTAGTATAAGAAGCAAGCCCAAATTGCAACTCATTTTGCCTGTTCCATGTCACTGCATCATCCCACTTATATCCTCCACTCTGGGATGCTTAAATTAACCTAGGGCAGGGAGAGAGGGAGGAAGGGAAGGAGGAAGGGAGGGAAGGAGGAAAACAAGTATGGAGGGGGGAGAGGCTTTAAAAATACATATTTATCCACCATAAATTCTTATACTACAGTAAGTTCACCAAAATGAAATAAATATATCATATGCCATGACTTCAGTTATTATCAAATGCCATACGTAAAATTCATGGAGCATTAATGCAATTTGAGTTTTCATGAAGGAATAAAACCAGATAGAAGGCAGGAGACATAGGTGAGTTGGTAGAATGCATTCCTACCCCTAGGTTAAATCCCCTGCCTTATATAAAACTGAGTGCAGTGGTACACGCCTATAATCTTAGCACATGGGAGGCAGGAGGGTCAGACTCTCAAATTCATCCTTGGCTACATAGCAAATTTAAAGCCAGCCTGGCTTACATAAGACCAGGCAGAGAGAGAGAAAGAGAGAGAGACAGAGAGACAGAGACAGAGACAGAAAGAGACAAAACCAAAGATAGAGAGACAGAGGAGAGACAGAGAGACATTGACAGAAACAGACAGAGACAAGGAGACAGACAAAAATCAAATGAAAACAGAACAAGCAATCCCCAGCATTGTCTCTTCTGTAAAATGGCAGACAAGGCACTTTCTGGGAAGGGTTCTTGGCATCTATCCACAGACACCTGCTTGGTGTTCTTCTTTACAAGGCCAGGGGCACACAGTGCATCAGATAGACAGAAGCTGATGGTAAAATGCCTCCTAAAGCTAGACAAAGGGGAATGAGCAGAGGAGATGGAAATATGTCTCGTGCTACTGCCCATGAGAAGGGAAAAGGGGACAGCAGAAACCATGCAAGCCTGAGCCATATCTCTGGAGTCTCGTCCATGCTGTCCTACAATCCAGACCAGAGTTTGCCCATAGACTAGAGCCTCGTGCTAAGCAGAGAAGGCCAGAATCTGGTGCCTCTCTATGCCTATCGGCTGGATAGCTGAACTTCGAGTTAGTTCTGTGGCAGACACAGAAAGTACTTGCCAGGGACTTGTCCACCGAGTTGCTGGTCAATATCCCTGTGTTTACTAGTTCAGTGTCTGTTACAATAAGAGTATTTTGCTTGCAATAGATAGTTAAAGGATAGCATATACAAATTAAATGTATTTTATTCTTACAATTGATACTTATAACACTTTGACTAGATCTTAATGATGATGTATTTGTGACTAAAGTGGGAGCTGGGAAGTACAGTTTTTCTGTTCTCCAGTTCTTGGTTTTATTGGATCCCTGGCTGGAAATTCAGCAGTGGGTTGCACACTAGAGTGTTTTTATCTTTCCAACTCTTATCTCATTCTCCATTTTTAAAATATCCCTTGATGCCTAGTTGAGGCAGGATGGTGGGATTTCAGCTTCATCTGATTATGGCATCTGTGTATCTCAGAGATTTCTTTTGGACCACATATCCATATAGAGTCCACATATCCATCTGTGTCTTGTCCAGTTATCATGCAGGATTGTCACAACCCTTGCTGCATGCGGTGTGTATCCTTGTTGCTAGGCACTGCTGTAGATGCTGGAAGCATTGGAGTGCATGAGAGACACAGACCAGTAAGTGCCCAACTGAATAGGTAATCCCAGTTGCTTCCCTTTCCTGCTCTATAGCTCTGTGTTAATAGAACACTGAGATCTTTGGGGTGAGGATAATGTTAAATATTTTTTAAAACTCCTTTGGTGTAACTTCAAAAAGTCCTGAAACCAGAAAATATTTCACCAACTTAGTTGAGAGAAGACTTTTTCTTCCAGGAGAGAAAGGTTGGGGGCAGGGAGGAGACAAAAGCAACTGATTAACTACATTATATCTATAAGCAATTCAATCCATTCTAATTATAATGAAAAATCTAACTTAACTCATTATCAGATACAGTTATTACCATGTGTGTGGACACAGGCAATTTGTAAAGATGGCCTATACTATATATGCCTCACATCATGATCAGACCTCTACTGTTTAAGCCTTCGGAATATGTGATCCAGCTAAGCTCTTCTGTCTTCAAATATTTGGAGTTTACAGATTGCTAACTTAAATGAGAGCAAATATGTAACTCAATGTTCTTTCTTACGTTACCTGTAACTGAGTAGTGAACAGTGGAACTCAAAACATAGTTTATTTTTCTTTGTTTCATGAGTTATTGCCCCTAAAGCACTTTGGGAATCATACTCAGGGCAAAATTAAAAAATATTTCTAGAACAATTATTGGCATGTGAGTAGTATCCTAGATTCTAGGAATAAAGATGAAAGAGACAGAAGCCAGGTGACTCACAGCTCAGAGGCAGACAAATTGTTGTCCAACTATCCAAAATAGGAAAAAAATTTTAAAAAGCTCAAGGATTAGCAAGGAGGATGGGTCAGCTAGGAACTTGACCTGCTAATAGGAGTATCAAAGAGTCCAATCAGAATAGACAACACTAGAGTCTCCTCAAAAACTAAAAGGAGACATACCCATAGACTCATCAGGCTAAGCCTAAGTGCCTATCTGGAAGTACTGACGGGAGGACCTTGAAGAACGCTCTGCACTTGTGTGTTTGTTGTACAATTGCGACAGCCAAGATTTAAAGGATCAGACTAATCCTTCATCACTGGATAAAATCATGTGTCACACATCCTCACAAGGAAATACTGGACAGCTGTAATAAAGAAGCTTGGCTATAGGTAACAACATGGGATGAAATGGGTGGATAGTATACACATCAACATAAAATAAAACTCTCATCGTAGTAGACGAATAGCCATAGAGACGTACTCTACAACACCATACCTGTGGCCAACAGGAAAGTACTGCACATCTAAACTCAGATTAAGAATGTGTCTCATGTGAAATATTCTTACCACAAAGGGAGGGAAGGCTTGGGAGAGGGGTCAGTTCGGGGGAGGGGTAAGTTTGGGAGGCACTGATCTGTGGATTACCTTGATTGTGGTCATGGTTCCGGAAGTGTATTCATGCCTCCAAGTGTAGCCAGATGTACACATTAAATGTGTGAAGTTTGTTCGCACCTCTCTCCCATATCAGCTATACATCTACAAAGCAATCTTTTAAAAAGAAGTATGCAAGCTAACAAATTCATGCAAGACAGAATAATAGATTAGTAAGTCTCTTCTTTGTTTGTCCCTGCACTGGTTGGAAGGAATAGACTCATTGAGAGGTGTGGCCAGTGAAAACTTTGCAGAGATGTTCACACTTGAACTTGAAGAGACTTGAAGGGAACCCTTACAATTGGGAAAGAACTTAGTCCATCCTTGTATCCTAAGATCTAGGCTTTGGGGGAGTCAAGCAATGACCACATGTTGGGGTGTTAGATGAAGACACTGGAAGCAGCATTCTCAGGGAAGGAACAGTAGTCATTAAATAGTTAGTTCTAGGGAAACTGGCTTTCTGATCAGAAGAAAACAAACTGTAATTATGTCTCTCCTTCAAGTCATAACAAAATATGTTCTGTATAAATCAAATAGCTGCAAGCAAAGTCAGAATTGAGTCCTGAATTCTCATCTAATAATTTTTATGACTTTGGGATAGAGAAGGTGCTCTTAAGCAAGATGAAGACATAAATCATAAAGGGAAAGATTGATAGATTCATTACATCAAAATTGCAAATGTTTGCGAAAGTCAGGCAAAGCCAAAAGGCAATTAAACAACATGACATGTGTATACAAGGGGCACAAACAACTCAGAGAAGAAAACTCCAGGCCTGAAAGTTAGGCCATGCAGCCTTGCTGAGTGTGGGGCTATCACAACTGGGCAGACAGAGTCATTTCTGTTAGCTTAGCCCAGTGGTCCTCAGCCTTCCTAATGCTGCACACTTTAATACAGTTTCTCATGCTGTCGTGACCCACAACCATAAAATTATTTCATTGCTACTTCATAACTATTATTTTTCTACTGTTAGGAATCATCATGTAAATATCTAATATGCAGGATGTCTGATTTGTGGTCCCTGTGAAAGAGTCGTTAGCACCCCCCTCCTCAAAGAGGTCATGACCCACAGGTTGAAAACCACTGGCCTAGATGGAGTCAATGCAAGAAAAACACAAGCTGACTTCCAAAACAAGTCTGGAAAAACTGGAGAGTTTGACATGTTTTTCCAGTAAATAAAGGTAAAGGAGTCAGGGTACAAAGATTGTATATACAGTCCTAAGAACCTATTATAACCAACACATCTTTGACCAGGTTAAAGGTTAACTCAGCCAGCCTGGCTGTGGTGGCCACTGAGAGAAAGCACCTTCAGGGAAGGCATCAAAGTAGACCTGTAAGGTTCGGCTGCAACTGTGGGGTGAGTGCTGTGCTGGACAGTGGAGCTTAGTAAAAGTTCTCCTCCCTATGTCTGGGGCCCCAACCCCTAGTTTAAAAACAAACAAAAAAACAAAAACAAAAAAACAAAAAGAACCAATGAGCTCACAGGAAAACTAAAAGAATTTCAACTGTGAACCAAAGGAACACAATTCTGTTGTAAGTCCTGCTACAGCTAGTCAGTGGTAGCAGAACCAGATCCCTCTCACTGGACTACAGGGAAACACCAGCCAAGCAGACTCCCTTCAGTCTACCTTCCGATGCCCTGTTCTTTAAATATGCAGGGCCACACAGGGAGGTGAGAGCTTCCATTATGAAAGAAAAGCTGTGAACCAGGAAAAAAAAAAAGGAAAGAGCATAAGAGAGAGATCCAGGTTGGTGGAGGAGAGGATGCAGAGAACTGAGTATCCCCAGAGTGGCAAGACGGTCCACAGAGAGTCCGACTGCTGCTTAAATCAGCAGACATTTAGAATGAAAAACAAACAACATGGAAAGGGAAAAAAAGACAAAATCATAACGACCAATGGAAAAAACACACAAGACAACTGAGTGAAAGTGAGTAAGCACAAAGGAACTGTGGCCTCTCTATCAACCAACCAGTGAGGTCTAACGGTCATTTACCAACTCAGTCATGGGACGCAATACAGATACTGTCCCAGCCCACACAGACCGTCACCAAGAAGGATCATCTCCTGAGACCTAAAGCAATCTCAGTATATTTTAAAATACTTAAAAAAAAAAAAAAAAAAAAAAAACACAAATTATTTTCTCTGGGAGGAGAGGGGGGACTTAAATTAGAAGCCAATAACAATGTATCTAGAAAATTCTTCAACTGTTTATAAATAAAGCAATCTATTTCTTTTTTCACTCATAGGTAAAGGAAAATCAAAAAGAGCATTAAAATAAGTCACAGCTGAGCAAATGTTACACTCCAAAATTTAAGGGATGTAACAACCCCTTACAAAAAGGTATAAGAATTTGTAGCTGTGTTCACTTTGGGAGCACAAAGGCCAGAATTGGAATGAGACAAAGAAGATTAGCGTGGCCTCTGTGAAAGGATAACATGCACATTTGTGAGGCACTACATATTAAAGAGGAGGAGGAGGAGGAGCACACATTAGCTTTAACTGCACACATTAGCAAAGAGCACCATACCATTAAGCATCATACATTTAACCACAAACTATGAAGAAAGCATGAATTAAGATCAAAGGGGAAAAAAGGAGAATTAAATAAATTTTAAAATAATGAGGCCAAAAGAGTTTTATTACCCTAAATAGCTAGTGTTCCTTTCAAAATAAATAAGCAAACAAATATAGAAACTACTAACAAAACAGTAGAAGAAACAGCACAACAGATTCCAGAGGTGCTGACGACAAGAGACAGGAGTGTCAGAAACACAGTTAAACTAATGAAGCGGAAAATGGTAATTTCACAGACAGAACAAATAACCGAAGAAATGTAGACATTTAAGAGGGAGGGGAGTTTTGCTGTACTCTGGGCCAAGATAGACCCTATCAATTTAAAACAAACAATAGAAAAAAGAAAAGAGAAACAGGTGTGCATCTTCTAATGAGTCTAGTATAATAACAATCATAACTAGATGAGCAAATAAATAAATCAAAGCCCCTCCATTACCATTGTCTCCAGGAGTTAGAGATAGCCTGGATTATCCATCAACCACTTGGTGTAAAACTTTCCCCAAGGACCTCTAAGAAGGACCCCCCCAAACACACACACACACACACACACACACACACACACACACACACACACACACACATGGCCCCGTGGGCCCTAAGCTCTGTTACCATCTGTCTGTCTATGGCATTAATAGTGCTTCTAATAATCTCTTGAGCAAAATGACAGCCTGCCTCGGTGTCCCCCACCCCCAGCTTGAACTCCGAACCTGAGAGCTTCCACCAGGCACAAAAGAACATGCCATCCAACAGCCGTGAAACATGTGTTCTTCCCTCAAGTACATGTGAAGTGTCCTCTAAGCTAGGTCATACATGAGGCCACAAAGCAAGTTCCAACAAAGATAAAATCATATGGAATTTCCTCTGGCTGCAAAGGAATGAGTCCAGAAATCAACGGTAAAAGAAAAGCAAGGGGATCCACAGACCCGAGACAATTAAGCAACTTGCTTTTTAAAGTAGGTTTAGATCGTTTACAAAGTATTTATTTTTATTTGCTTAAAGATATGGTGTATGGAGCACATACCTCCAACCCAGTTCCTCCCTTCCCCCTTCTGCATCCAGTTAGCACCACCCCCACCTCCCCACCCCAACCCCACCCCACCCCAACCATTCTGGACTTTTTCTTTCCTACTTCATTAACATAAAAATACCTGAATGTATCTTACCACTTATGATCTAGGAACTGCAAAAAAAAAGGGGGGGGGGGCAATGTAATGGCCTTTGTCTTTCTGAGAATGGCTTAGTTTGCTTAATGCCATTGTCGCAGTTGCACTGATTTTTCTGTAAATGACAAGGAGTTCATTTTCCTTGTGACTGGTAAAGAATGCCTGGCCACATTTCCCTGGTCCTCCACTAGACTCAATGGCTTGGCTATGGGTCAAAGAAAAAGTGAATCAAAGAGAATTAGAAAACTAAGCTGCAAGCAGATGGAAACAAAGATGGATGGGCTCAAACTGTAGGGGATGTCCAGTGCAGCACTGAGAGGGAAAAATCCAGGAAAAAAGGCTAGCATTTGAAAGAAAATCAGCAGCTGAACCACTCAAGGAGCTAGGAAGAGGACAAACCTAACCAGACAGCAGAAGACTTATTCAGAAATACAAACCGATAGCCAATTAGCGCCGGGAGAAAGCTACCCTCCCAGGAGTTTGGAAAAGCCGGGAGGGGGACCAAGACAAGCACCACTGCTCACCAGGAACCACCCTGAGTGGGGACAAAACGAGCCCCAGTGCTTACCGATTCTGCCTGGAAACCGTGGGCCACAGAGACTGAGGGACAGGAAACTTCCGGTCTCCATTGGCGGCTGGGGACTACAGCTTGGGCCACAGGGCTCCATGACCAATTAGCACCAGGAGATAGCTACCCTCCCAGGAGCTTGGAAAAGCCGGGGGTGGGGCCAAGACAAGCTCCACAGCTCACCAGGAACCGCCCGAACCTTCGAGACACAGGGACTGAGGTAGGCGGGCATAGAAACCCCTGGATCCCATCAGTGGTGGCAGGAGACCTCTGCCTGGACCACCAGGGTACCATAGCCAAGCAGCACCAGGAGAAAATTACTCTCCCAGGAGCGTGGAAAAAACACCTCTCAGAGAGAGCTAGTCTTCAAGGAGTATTGATACAGAGGCCTGCAGGTGGGAAAAGCCATAGCCAGACAGAGTAAGATCAGCTAACATCAGAGTTAACAAGATGGCAAAAGGCAAGGGCAAGAACCTAAGAAACAGAAACCAAGGTTACTTGGCATCATCAGAACCCAGCTCTCCCACCACAGCAAGCCCTGGATTCCCCAATACGCCAGAAAAGCAAGACTGAGGTTTAAAATCATTTCTAATGATGATGATAGAAGACTTTAAGAAAGAAATTAACACCCTTAAAGAAACACAAGAGAACAGAGGTAAAGAACTAGAAGCCCTTAAAGAGGAAACACAGAAATCCATTAAAGAATTGCAGGAAAACACAATCAAACAGACAAAGGAAATGAACAAAACTATCCAGGAGCTAAAAATAGAGATAGAAACAATAAAGAAATCACAAAAAGAGACAACCCTGGAGTTAGAAAACTTAGGAAAGAGATCAGGAGTCATAGATGCAAGCATAACCAACAGAATACAAGAGATAGGAGAGATAATCTCAGGAGCAGAAG
>CM052712.1:29826493-29862844 GCA_028551405.1 Uromys caudimaculatus | reverse complement strand
TACCAGGGGCATATAGTTTCTGTGATTGTGTGACATTTGGAATTCTGGGAACTTTTCAGAGGGTATATAAATGCTAGAGCTCTGAGAGGTGGGGGTGGGTTGTTGGTTTTTGTTGGTCACAGTTTGTTAAATAGTCATGTGCAAAGAAGAAACAACAATAAGAAGAAATTAGATATATTGATGATTAAGATCAAACCTGCCCCAAGGAACTTGACACCCCAATCAGCAGGAGGTAGTCTAATGATTATATCATACCCTTTCCCTTCTATTCTTTTTTCTCTTCTATCTAGTGTTGAAGGGTTGAAAGGGTAGAAGAAAGGGGTAGAGAAGAGTGGAAGAAAGAAGAACCCACACAGTAGCCAAAGTCCAGCTACAAGTGACACCCGGAGATGGAGCAAGGCAGAATGGGAAATTTGATTTCAAATGCCATAGAGAAGACAGCAGGGGTTGAAGGGATGAATTTTTTTTTTTTTTGAAGACACCAGCAAAAAATTATTTGTGGCTGCAACCACTGTGATATCCCCTGCTTTGCTCCCAGAGGGGATTTTTTTTCTTTCTTTTTCTTCTTCCTATATTCTGTTTCAAAAAAGGTTGGGAGAATGGCTGAACAGTTGGAAAATTTTTGAGTGGAAATGGAAGATTATGAGAAAAAACATGGCTGAAATGGGAAAACAAAAGGGTTCTGCTCTTTCTTTTCTGAAAGAGTTTTAAGAGTTGGCTGTGCAACTGGAAAAATTGTGGATGGAAGCAAAAGTGCTGGGGAAGTGAGGAACATGGAAAAGAGAGAACAAAAAGGCTCAGTCCTGGTGACTTTGCAAGAGAGCAGGAGTTTCTTGCAGGAGAATGAGGGACAGAATCTCTGCCAGAGGGTGGTCTGGTCAGAGAAAAGTTTAAAAAGTGGGAGGACAATCTGATGAAACAGTCTGTTTCAAGAGAAAGAGTTAATCTTGAACAAATCTTGCTGTCAGAGTTAGAGGAGGGGCAGCCTGGGTTACAAGATCACTACCATCAGCTTTTCCAGTAGATGTACAGCATATGCCTGCTAATGGTGTGGGATAAGGTTATGACGAGATAGGATGGCATCCTATAGAAATGATAGATCTAAGGTGTTTTAAAGAGGCCATACTTTCATATGAGATACACTCGCCTTATGTGAAACAAATTCTGAATAACTGGGCTACTCAAAACAGAATTCTTACCCAATACTGGAAGGGACTGGTTACAGCTGTACTAGAAGCTGGTCTGCAGTTGGCAAAGGCTATCATGGTGGAGGGAAGAAACCACAAATATTGAAGAGTGAAATAGAATGAAAGGAATGAATATAGTAAAAGAACAGTTGCTGGGTGAAGGATGGTGCTCTGATATACAAGAACAAATTAATTTCATTATGCTACTATAGAATCATGTCCCTTGGCAGCTGTAAGAACTTGGGATAAAGTTGAGGATCTTGGAAAAGGTCCATCTCATCTATAAAAAAAATATACAAGGCTCTGAAGAGTCCTTCACTGATAAAAACAAAACGAAACAAAACAAAACAAAACAATGACAAAAAAATCAAACAAAAAAAAGAAGATAAATCTCATCTGTGAACAAAGCCATAGCAAATGCTGGCTCAAGGAAGTGGTTGATAGAGACCTGGCCATGTGAAAATTCAAATACCAAATGTAAAAAAGTTATTAGACCATTAAAGGCATGAGCAGTGCCTATGGATGAGTGGATAAGAGATACAAACGATATTGGTTCTTATGTGTACCATGCTATATCATAGATCAAGCTATAGCTAGAGGTCTTTGATATCAAAATGCCAGGAAATATGGTCATTTGCAAAGAGACTGTGACAAATTTACTAAGTATCTCAGATCTCAAAATGTTCAGTGTTGGGGGTTGGTCTAGTCCCGATATGTATTCAAATGCTAAATTCTATACCCCAAAATCTGGATGCTCCAAGACAAGTGAATTCCCAGGCACACCAGCCCTTGTTATGTAAGTCTTGCTCCCCAATTTAAAGTTAATTGGTTAATAAAAGGCTAGAGCCTGTAATTGGGCAGTAGAGAGAGAAAGGCAGGACTTGAGAATTGAATGAGAGGTCTCAGGAGAGACTGGGGAAGAAGGAGAGAGGAGATAAAGAGGAGGAGATTACCATGAGCACATGGCCAGGAGAAATGGACCCTGAGGATAACCCATGCAAGAGTCAAACAGCAAGTAACAAGAGATATATGGCTGGGATATAAGTTAGAATAGCTCAAAACCTGCCAAATCTAGTCTATGGCTCGTAAATAAAATACCAAGATTTTATGTCTTTTATATAGGCTAACTAGAATATATAATTTATTTTATAGCTCTGTGCTTTAATTGTGGGAAATTTTGTCATTTGCAACAAAATTATGAACAAGGCATCTCTAAGGGCAATGTTTTTTTCTGAATATAAACCAGAAAGAGGTCCTAGGCTTCCAGGGATGTGCAGGCAATGTGGCAAGGGCTGCCACTGGACCAATGAATATAAGTCCAAGAGATATATCTGAGGCAATTTCTTATGGTCAAGAAATGGCCTTGGAGGCCTGGCTCGAGGTCCTGCAGCAAAAAGTATGAGTCATTTGCTTCTTGTCGGCCAGGAAATAACAAATCGGCAAAAAAACCTCAACTAAGTATTGTAGATCTAATGCATGGTACTTCAGGCAGTACTGCTGTAGACTTGGCCATAGATAAAGATCTTACTCTATCTCCCCAAATTTAATGTTATATACTGTAGTTTATGGCTATTTACCCTCTGGGACAGTAGGAATGATCTGGGAAGGAGTGGATTTGACTTCCTAAGGATTCGTTGTGCATCCAGGAATTATAAATAAAGATTTCAAAGGAGAAATTAAAATTAAGTCCTATGTAGAAAAAAAAAAAACAGAGAGAGAGAGAGATGCAATTTAATGCAGGTGGTAGGATTGATCAGCTGCTACAGTTTCCCTACATCAAAGGCAAAGATACTCCAGTAAGAAAAAACAGGAGGGTTTGGAAGTATTGGAAAGCATGTGTTCTGGCAAACAGTTGTTAATGATCAGAGGCCTTAAAATTGCAAGTAAATGATATTGAAATAGAAGTTTTTGTGGATATAGGAACTGATGTAACTATCATTTCACAAAAACCTTAGAATTCAGAATGGCCACTTCAAAAGCTTTATAGCCAGTATCTAGGAATTGGAAAATTATTTCAGATAACACAGAGTGTTTGATGGGTTAAATGTGTGGGACCAGCAGGTCAAATATGACAGTTAAGACCTTATGTGGATGACATAACCATAAATTTATCAGGAAGAGATCTTTTACAACATGGGTGTACTTGATAATATTTTGCAATCCCAGAGACAACCCATGATGAAGTAAGGGGTAAAATGGTAGATGCTCCTGGGAAAGGTATTAGTATATGTCATCAAAAACAACCCTAGGCTGTGCCAATTGTCCAAACACAGGACATAACAGGGATTGAGTTTCCAAACTTATAAGTGGAGCCACTGCTGAAATGCCAGTGGGTCTATTATAAATGTATCTTTTACTTACCCAAGGTAATTGTTGTCTATGAGACTTACTTTCTCAGTCTGCTAATCTAGGCCTCGTCCTGGAAGCTTGTAGCCTTGGTTCAACCTTATCTAGGCCTAGTATGTTTTCAAACCCTGGTACTTGCTGCTGAATAAATTTACCCTTACTAGTTCTTCCTGAACTCTTGCTGGCTGGTTAACTCAGTTGTTCTGGCTCATAACTCCTCTCTACCCTAACTGATCCAAATGGGCTTCTTTCAGTTTCTCCTGAATTCTCTGCTTGGCCTCATACTATCTTTGGCAATTTGTTCTAATCTTCTGGCTCCTTCTGATTCTCTGGCTCATTCTGTCTTCACCTGTGTCTAGCTTGTTCTTTCCCTGCAACCCCTTTCTATAACTGTCCAGGTAAAACTGCCTTTCCATTCTCTCTTTTTCTGCACTGTTTTCTCAAGTTGCTTCTTTTTCTTTTCTCTTGTGAGAGTTGAACATATCCTATTTTGTAAAATCTTTCTCTGATTTGTTGCTTTGTCTGCCACTCAATTAGACATCACTTCCAAACATGGGTGATTCTACAAACTGACTTTATCTTCATTGTTTGGAATTAAAGGTGTATACTAAGAGTGTATCTGTATTCCAGCCAGATAGATTAAAGGTGTGTGCTAAGGCTGAGCCACACCACAACTAGAAACAGCTTTTTTTCAGTGAATAACAAATCTTGGGGTTCAAACTGTGATCAAATATCCTGCAACCCTACCCTTAAAATGGTTGACTGTGTGAGTAGAGCAGCACCCTTAACTAAGAAAAAAATTACAGGCAGTTGAACAGCTGGTACATGAGCAACTGAGGGCTCAACATATAGAAGAATCTAACAACAGATGGAGTTCCCCTGTATTTGTTATAAAGAAGAAATCAGGAAAATGGAGAATGTTAACTGATTTAAGAACAGTGACTATAGTAATACAACCAATGGATTTATTACAATGTGGAATTCCTTTACCTTCTTTATTACCTATGGCATGGCCTATGATCGTAATTGATTTAAAAGATTGCCCTTTATCTTTCCCTGTGCATGAGCAGGATAGGAAAAGGTTTGCTTTCACAGTGCCTACTCATAATAATGGTCAACCTGTAAGAAGATATCAGTGGAAAGATCAGGTAATGTTAAACAGTCTAACAATATGTTAGTATTTTTTGCAACAACTGTTAGAAATAACTCATAGAAAGATTTCTTAATTATTTACCATTACATGGATGATATTTGGTTGGCTGATTTTGATGCAGATCAGAGAAAATGTTTAAGGAAACACAACGAATTCTGCCCTGCTGGGGGTTACAGATTGCTCCTGAAAAACTACACAGAAGAGATTCTATTAACTATTTCAGTTATAAAGTAAGTCAACAAAAATCCAACCAAGGTATAGATCAGAAGAGATTAGTTGCGCTGGGCAATGGTGGTGCACTCCTTTAATCCCAGCACTTGGGAGGCAGAGGCAGGTGGATTTCTGAGTTCAAAGCCAGTCTGGTCTACAGAGTGAGATCCAGGACAGCCAGGGCTACACAGAGAAACCCTGTCTCGAAAAACCAAAAAAAAAAAAAAAAAAAAAAAAAAAAAAAGAGAGAGAGAGAGAGAGAGAGAGAGAGAGAGAAGAGATTAATTAGTTGCAAACTCTTAAAACTCTTAATGGTTTTCAGAAATCAATGGGCGATATTGATTGGCTATAACCAATCATTGGATTACCTACTCAAGAGTTAAGTAGTTTGTTTTAAATATTACAAGGAGATTCAGACTTAAACAGTCCAAGATGGTTAATAGCTGAAGCAGAGAGAAAGTTAACTCTGGTATAGAACAGAGACTTCAAGATATATATGGGGATTGCATAGATCCCACACTTGATTGTATATTGGTTATTTTGCCTTCAACTCATTCTACTGAGTTCATTATGCAAAGGGAAGATAGTATTATGCAATAGATTTTCTTAACACATAAACACAGTAAAAAATTACAGACTTACATAGAAAAAGTTTCTTATTTAATCATAAAAAGTAAAATAAGACTTTGTCAATTTTTAGGAACAGACCTAGCAGAAATTGTAGTACCTTATGCCAATGGTGAGATTATGTAATTATGGGAAATCAATGAAGATTAGCAAAGAGATTGTAGCAACTATTTGGGAGAAATTAATAGCAAATATCCTAAAAGTAAGCATCTTCAGTTTATGAAAAGAACCAATTGAATTTCCTCACATATTGTAAAAGGAATGCCAATTCCTGAAGCATCTACATTCTATGCTGATGCAAATACGTTGGGAATGGCAAACTCTAAGTCAGACAAAATGAGCCCAGTAATTCAAAGCCCATACATGTCAGTTCAAAAGTAAGAGTTGTATGCAATTCTCATGGTATTATTAAATTTTCCTGAATCGTTTAATATAATTACTGACTCTTAATATGCAAAAAGAGTTGAATTTATTCCTGATAATTCAAATTAACCTTGTTATTTATACAACTGCAACAGGCAATCAGAAATAGAAACATCCCATCATATTATCACCCATATTTGGTCTCATACAGGCTTTCCAGGTAGCACAAAGAAATGAAGAAATTGACCAACTATTAATAGGAAATGTATTAGAAGGCGCAAATAAAACACCATGATAACCATGTTAGTAAAGATTTAAAGAAAAAAATTCTCCAACACTAGCATTAAGTCAAAGAAATTATAAGAAAATGTCCTACTGTTTTTTATATAACCAAACTCCATTACCCACCAGAAGTAACCCTAGGAGTACCAAAAGAAATAAAAATCTGGCAGAAGGGTGTGTTTCACTTTGCAGAATTTGGAATGTAACTTTAACTTTTTTCAAACCCTATTTTTAACCTTCCTTGTAACCCACCATCCACCAGAGGTAGTGGAAAGAAAGAATATTGGGGAAGTGAACCTCTTTAGAAAGGTTCTTTGGAGCAACTCCTGTCTGTGTTGTCTGGAAATCAGCAGTTCAGTTCACAGGTCAGCAGGCAGCAACAGCTTGATCTACTGGCAAGCACTTTACAGATACACCAGCAATCCAGTTTGGTAGAGTTGGGTTAACAACAGTGGTGACATGACCTAGCAGAGACAGCCAGTCCTCAGCCTCAGCTCGAGTCAGCAGGAGAGACAACAGGAGCACCAGAAGTTCTCAGCTGTGCCTTTCTCTGGGAAGCAAAGATCAGCAAAGAAGTGAGACCCACAAGCACTGCACAGATAGCTGTACCAGCAAGCCAAGCTCTGTTTCCATTACTCCATGGAGTCCAATTTATACCTTCCAAACATCACATGTCCTCCACGTGCCTTGCCTCAGCAGGTACCTTCCCTCAGCACGTGCATCCAATCATCTGGAGTTCGAAGAAGTGGCAACAGCCTGCAGTATACCACCAGAAGTTTTTTTGGTGTGTTTCTCTCTATGGTATTCTGACAAATGCAGCTCAACTACTCAATGTAAGGCAGACCAATACATGAGTGTTGTTAGCAAAGAATATTTCATTCATCACGGGTCCTTTCATGCGTTTGCTTTAGCAGAACACCCTCTCTCCTTTGTCTGCTTCAGTGAAATATTCCTTCACGAGTCTGCCTTAGTCTTTCACACCTGTGTCCACTTTAGCTAACATTCTTTCACATTTGCCCCAGCAAAACACCATTCAACTGGCTTTCTAAAGAACCCTTAAGTTTCCACTTCATCGGAACACTAAAGTTTGTTCAGCACACTATTGATATATATTCGTGGTTTCAATGGGCAACTGCTTTGAGTTGTGAGAAGGCTGTACTTATACATTTACTTGAAGTAATGGCTCTTATGGGAATACTGGTACAAATTAAGACAATGATACTGCATATGTCAACAGTAAAATCAAGCAATTCTTTGCATATTAAAAAGCACATTACAGTTACACCACACAATCCTACAGGATAAGCAGTTGTAGAAAGATCTAATTGCACCTTAAAGAAAATGCTTATAAAACCAAAAGGAAGAATAAAGACCCCCAGGGATAGACTAAATAGTGCTCTGTTAACTCTCTTTTTTTTTTTTTTTTTTTTTTTTTTTTTGGTTTTTCGAGACAGGGTTTCTCTGTGTAGCCCTGGCTGCTCTGGAACTCACTCTGTAGACCAGGCTGGCCTTGAACTCAGAAATCCACCTGCCTCTGCCTCCCAAGTGCTGGGATTAAAGGCATGCGCCACCACTGCCCAGCAACTTTTATCTTTTCTGAATGTTAATTAAAAAAGACCAACAGCAACTGAGAGACACTGGGTTATAGGAAAAACTGTATAATTATATTAGCCTATATACTATAAAAATGTGTTAACATCAGGATGGAAGCCCACAAAAGTTTTTCATTGGAGATGTTGATTTGTTTATATTTCCACAGGAAATGAAAAGCTGTGGATACTATCGAAACTGATAAAGTTTAGAATTGAGCAAGAGACTTTGAGATATACAACAGGTAGTTGTGAATAGGGACCAAGGGAGCCTGGAGGCCAGCATGGTAGTGATATGCTGATAGGCACCACAAGCAACTATATGTTCCTTTTGCCAGAGACAAGGAGAATAAACAAGTCCCAGAGGAATGTTGGCTTTATTCAACTTCCAGAAGTCTTTCCATAGTCCAACTTGAGCTAATTTCTGGCTATATGAACTTCCTGAGACCTAACAGGGACCTATGGGAAGAAAAAGATAGCAAAGGAGAATAAAGTGGTGTATAGTGAAGGAAGATATTCCTTGAGCATGATTAAGACAGAGAATGGGAAACCCATGATTCAGTATGAGATAGGGGACTCCATAATGGCCCAGACACAGGAAGGCACAAAAATCAGAGCACTCTGCATGTGGACTTGAACTGGGAAGAATGTTCAAGCAAGAAGTGAATAAAGCTAATCCTTGCTCCTGAGCATCATCAAAAACAAACAAACAAAAATGATATTGGTTGGGAAGAACACATCCCAAACTATAGGTTATAAAACAGCATGCCTGGAGTCAGCTATCACTTTGACTTGTTGCAAGGGAGGATTCCGAGGTTGCACAAATCATGAAGGTTATCGCCACTGCTGTTGGTTGAATTCTAGAGATAGGTTAAGACTTTATTGCTGAAGATACCATGTGCTCTTGTTACAGGACACAGAGAAATCACAAAGAGAGCTGGAAGCTCTCTACCTGGCTGTCATTGTACCAAAGATGTTGTATGAGCTGCTACAGGTAATTATTCCCAAGAGCCCTGTGATTGTTACTCTTCATGGTCAACTTGACTGGATTTTAAAATCCTTCTTGGTGTGTCTATGAAGGTGTTTATGAAGGAGTGAAGACTAACCCTGAATCTAGATGGCTCTCTACTAAATAGGCTAGAGTTCCAGATTGAAAAGTGAGCTGAGCACCAACTTTCTTGTTTGATTTTTGACTAGATAAAATGTGACCAGCTGTGTCATGCACCTATATTATAACTTCCCCATCATAATAGACTGAACCCTCAATGTGTGAGCCAAGATAAAGCTTTCCTTCATTTAAATTGCCTTTGCCAGTATTTTGTCATAGCAATGAAAAAGTGACCGATGTAAGTCCTCCTTGGCTGTGGATCCAGGATACTATATTACTGACATGCTAGGTTAGATGTGTCTGCTGGCACAATAGTGACATGACTGTTGTGGGTAAAATTAGCATCATTGCAATTTAAGGCCAGCTGTACTGGAAAAAATCATGTCTAAAAGCCAGAATAAAAACCTGTTGCTGGGGAGGTCATGAGGCTCAGTGAGGGAAGCAACTGCTTTTTTTTTTTTTTTTTTTTTTTTTGGTTTTTCGAGACAGGGTTTCTCTGTATAGCCTTGGCTGTCCTGGAACTCATTTTGTAGATCAGGCTGGCCTCAAACTCAGAAATCCGCCTGTCTCTGCCTCCCAAGTGCTAGGATTAAGGGCGTGCGCCACCACTGCCCGGCGGAAGCAACTGCTTTTAAAAAATATATTTTATTTTATTTTTGTTGAGTAGATGTGACATGCTTTCTAAATATTTTTATTCATAACCATAGATTACTGCTGCTATCGTGACAAGGTAAGGCAGTGCATCTTGTATTTTTGCTGAGGCCATTTCAGGTTTAAATAGAATTTGATCTCCTCAATGGAGAATCCTATGGAAATTTACCCAACTCTATTCTAGATACCAGCTGACTTACCTTAGCTTCTGTTGAACCGCCTGATTGTGCAAACTCTCCCCTCCAGCTATCCATTTATCTTAGTTTCTGTTAAACTGCTTGCACAAAATCTCCTCCTGTAGCTGCTAGTCGAGGTTCTAAGATGTGGTTTTTGCCTTTTAAAAAACCCTTACCCTAAACACTTGGCACTATACTTGGGTCCTAGATACCTAAGTGTAGTCTCTGCTGACTGGTTGATTGGCTGTGTCTGAGTGGTTATCTCTGGTGGTCTCCCCATAAGACTATTTTCCTTGATTATGGAGAGAAGCTTCTTGCTGTAGGCAGTAGTTACTTGTGGAGACTTATTTCCAAGTAGTTCAGCCAGTTTGTAAGTGATTATTATGATAACTTGGCAGCTCGGTGCTCAGAAAAGGATCATACATGTATTGCCCCTTCCAAGGCTCAGGCAACAGCACAGAAAACATGCAAGAAAACAGTAAGAGCCAGAGGAATGGAGTCAGTGTTGCAGGACTTGTTCCTCTAGGAATAGCCTGGGCATCTCATCTCCATTTGGGAGTATAGATAATGTTGGCCTGATAGTAAATAAGTAAGACTATACAAATAAATAAGACAGTACAGTGATGGCTGAATCTGTTGTGATAAGAGCTCTGTTAACACTTCCCAGTAGGAGGCAGGAATGATCCAAGGGCTTTCTCACTCAGGTGCCCAGACTTTCATTCCTGGTGAAAACTGTTGCTGTGTTCACCCACTCAATCACAGGTAAATAGTAGAGGGAGGATTCTCTTTCCTGGACTCCTATGGTGAGCACCTTCCCTCCACTCAAATGAATGTTAGCACCTACTTTCCAATTCTTTCTATGTAATCTTACATAGGTTCACAATCAACATTGGCTCCTAAGAGCTCTCAAGTATCCATAACAAATGATAACAGGGCGACCCTGGGAAGAAGCCACATGTTCCACTGAACCTTTCAGCAAGGCTGATTAACAGATAAGAACTTCAATGATGGTGGAGAGGTTGGATAGTTGCAAGTCCATAGCCTAATTACAATTTAGTTTGTGCTATTTTTAGCTCCTAATAGCTATCCCTTGCCTAGCCCATGAGTAATGGCTATAACCTTTTGGATTGTATTAACAGAACAAAAACCCTAGGTCCTATGAACCAGAAGTCTTTAAGAGTGTCTTTAGATAGCACTAAGGCCTATAGCTAAGGTCTCCCCTGCTTTGCTTCAGCTGCCTACTGAATCTTTCCACTAATATATATGAAAAGGGCCTTGATTTATGACTTTCCTTGTTCTGCCACTATAAAGACTTCATGCTGTTACCATCTTGGAACATAGAATTGGGAGGCAGCCTAATCTGTGGGATTCCTGGGCCGCGGTCACTCATATTCGGCTTCAGAATAAACTAGCTTTATCCTCTTTAAGGTGAGAGTTGTTTTTTGCTCTGTCAATTCCCAAAGAAGAAACAATTCATAAATACTGCTTAAGTGAATGAGCCTGTCTCCATGATTAGACATCACAACTTTGCAGTGGTCATTGTCTCCCTTGCAGAGGACAGCTCCATTTGGCCTTCTGCCAACAAATCAATTTGGAGTCATCGAATGGTTCAATGACTAAGTCATGACTCCTTGCGTGGGCACAGAGTTGCAGCATAAATCTAGATCTGGATAATAGAGAAAAGGGAAAGAGAAACAACACACTTTAATGTGTTGGAAATGCCTAATGAGGTTTCAGAGGGATTAACACAAAGAATGGCCTAGTTAGCACTTATTCTCAATGCTCTAAGAATAATTACAGACTACCTGCGTACCTCTGACATCATTCATCATTGCAGATGTAAGCACACACAAGAATGAAAACTAAGAGAATTGACAGGTGGGACTCAAATCTAACAGTGGTGACATATCTGAAAAGTACAAGCTCAAGAAATTATGAAATGTAAATATAGACTAAAAGAGGAATTAGGTTGTGTCACAGGCACTGGGACAAGCTGCCCTGTCTTGACCTTCAGTATTGCTGAGAAGGATATCAGAGAGCGGGGATGGAAGATAGTATTGGAAGAAGTCACACTGTTTCCATGAGGTCTGGAAGGAAGGAACCTCTGCGTGATTGGTGAACCAAAAGAAAATCATAATTGCCTCAAAGCGTTCCCTGTGGGCACAAAAGCAGACTCAATCAAGCCTGAGTAAGGAGGAAACGCATGCAGTTAGCGTGGTGTAGTTTTGGAAGGAAGACCCTTTAGGAGTACTCTTGGCCGGCTGTCCCTGTGGTCTTTATATGTTCTCTAGAACACATTCATCACAGCAAACTCAGTGGAGCAAGTTGTAGCACAGCTGGTGTCTGAATCAAGGCTAGCCCATGTGGTGAAAGATTTTCCTGTTCAAAGAGGAAACCCAGGAGCAAGTTCTTGGAATCTCTTACTGGGATAGAGTGGGAGGAAGAATAAGACTAGGTAGGGACTCTTGGCAAGACAGGAGAGTGTGCCCAAGAGGAGAGGAGACCATCCTCCGCAACTTGGCTAGACCTTCCACTGCGCATCCTAATGTCTTTGAAACTTTGATTACCTGCCTCTGAAGACAGAAAAAGTGCATCACCAAGCTTTTATGTGATCAGGGAGTAGTGGGAAGGCAGCTCTCATCTATCTACATTGTTAATCCCAGCCTGGGTTCCTGGTTCCTGGCTCAGTTGTCATTGATCTGGAAGGTAGTTCCTCGTGAGAGAAGATGTGACATATGGACAGGACACTGGAGGGATACTGGAATGAAGAAATAAGCGTTTATTTCTCTGTATAAGATTTTCCTGTATGTATGAAGAATCAACAGGATACAAACAAAGACTCTTAAGAGTCTTACCTTTGTGTTCCTCAGTTTGGACTTATTTTCTTTTTCAGATCTTTGCTCAAATGTCACTGTTTAAAAGAGGCTCTGAACATCATATATAAAGGAATTTGGCATCCCTCTCTGGGTCGCTCTTCAAACACAATTTAATTCTTACCTTATATGGAGATCTGCTATGAAAAAAGAAAAGACAAATGCCTTATAGCTTAGCTTAACTATAGAAGCTCCATGATGGGGTTAACATTTTTGTGTGTATCTGTGCTTAACCTATGGTAAGAATGTTTGTCACAATTTTATTGTGAAAGACACTGTGCTAAGGCAACTTATAAAAAAAGCATTGGACTGGGGGCTCATGGTTCCAGAGGGTGAGTCTAGAACCATCTTGTCAGGGGGCATGGCAGCAAGCAGGTAAGCATGGAACCGGAGCAGTAGCTGAGAGCTTACAACCTATCCACAGGTAAGAGGCAGAGAGAGATGGGGGTGGAGATGAGGTGAGGGGGAGATGGGAAGAGAGGGAGGCAGGGGGAGAAAGGGAAGGATGGAGGGGGAACACTAGATGGCATGGCCATTTGAAATCTCAAAGTCCAACCCCCAGGGACATACACCCTCAAACAAAGGCCACACCTCCTAATCCTTCCCACCAGTTACATCTACATTGATGTGGGACTGAGCATTCAAATATATGAGCCTATGGGGACCATCCTCATTCAAACTACCACAAGTAGGCATTCGGTGAGTGGTTTTTGTTTTTGTTTTTTAGTACTGGGGATTGAACCTAGTCCTTATACATGCTAGGCAAGTGCTCTATTAGTGAGATACAATCTCAGCTTCACTAGAAGGAAGGTGAAGTCCAATGGTTGGATTGAAATTTGAATTAGCAGTGTACTGTTTTCCCTACAGCGTGTCCCATTTCACTACCCTTGTGCCTTGTCTTTGATGCTGTTCTCGTCTGTTCCTGACCCTCCCCCATAATACTTTGATGGCTGTTCTTCAGTCTCTTTTCAGGGATCTACAGTCCTTATCAACCTCCAGGTGTGAAGCCCTACCATGGAGGTAAGTCCTTCATATACTCTTGTTTGACGATATGCACCAACCTCATAGGATTATGTATGAGATTATCCCTTTTTACATGGAAGAAAACTGGTCAAGATGTTCAGTTCCAGGCTCCAAGTCACAAAACTCGGAAGCAGCTGGTTGGTTCAAATCTTGACAGAATCCGTAGCATTATTTTACATACACTTGTATGAGTTAAATGAATCAGATGCTCAGTAGAGTTACTGAGAAATGTTTTAGTCACCTTAGGTCAGGGTGTGGAATAAGTGCCAAATGGGTCCTGGCAGAAGCCAAATGACACATTTGAAAGTGTGTCCTTGGAGGCTTGGATTGAAGTGCCAGTGGAGGAGGTGACTCTTAGAATGCAGAGACATGTGACAAGCTCAAGAAGATTACCAACCATATAGCTAAAAATACTACAGGGCTCCTCAGGCCTTAGGGCTTCAAGCAATATGTCTAATTGGCTGTATGCTTGTATAAAGTTCTCAAAAGTGGGATTATTTTCAAACAATTAGGTAAGAGCTCTTCCTCAGCCAGGCAGTAGTGGTGCACTTGGGAGGCAGAGGCAGGCGGATTTCTGAGTTCGAGGCCAGCCTGGTCTACAGAGTGAGTTCCAGGACAGGCAGGGCTATACAGAGAAACCCTGTCTCGAAAAACCAAAAAAAAAAAAAAAAAAAAAAGAGCTCTTCCTCTACCTCTTGTGTTCTTTCCCTAGCTCTGTCCCGTGGGTAGCCGGAGCACTGAGTCTTGTGCAGCAGAAGTTGAGTGTGGATGTGTTTTACTCTACATTCTATGTGACTATCTCATCCATGTCTAGGGACAGCTGTTGTCCACATTGTTCTTTTAGAGATGGTCTCTGGGGCCTCTCCTGTTACCTTCTGAGGTAACGTATAAAGCCTGTGATATCACACTGAAAAACTATAAACTACATTACTGTGCAAATGGGTCTGACAGAGCCTAGCTACCAGAGGTATGTCCATACAGAAGAAAGAAAGAATTTGAAAATAGTCTGAAAATTCACTTACTGTGGAACATTGTAAGCAATTCACTTACTGTCACTCTCTGTCCCTGCCACTTCAGTGAGAACTGAAGCAATCAGGTGTCTAATTTCACACTTCTTCTGTAGAACTTTGACATATCAGTAATGCATTGGTTACAGTGAGCAAGTGGCTCAAATCTGCAAATTGCTTTTCTGTTTTCTCTACTGAAAATAGGACAAAGCTCATCAAAAAAAATTTCATATAATTATGAAGAAAAGAAATGTACAGAAAAGGTCCTACTGAGGAAGTGCATTTGAATTTTGTGAGGTGTGTGTTTCTGTAAGCTCTGTACACATGAATGCATGTGCAGTCTGGAGCTAGGGGTTAATATCAGGTGTCTTCTTCAATTGATCGTCACCTTATTGCTTTTGGGACAGTGTCTCTTCCAGACCCTGGGACTCACCAATTTTGCAGGACTGGCCAGCCAGCAAGCCCTAGGGATCCTCCTAGCTCCACCTCCCAGCCCTAGGATTGCAGGTATAGGTGTCTCCATGACGACCTTTTACGGAGGATTGGGGATCTCAGATCCTCGTTTTTGCACAGCAAGTGCTTTACAGACGAACCTATGTACCTAACCCATACTTAGCAGCTTTTCATCTTGAAAGTTAAGATTTCTCTTCTAACTAGATTTTTCATCTTTGTACCTAATTTAATATTTGCAAATTTGTATTATGTTTTTAAAGAAGAGTCCAAAATATAAGTGGAGTTTTCCATAAAACTACCTCTGTAGTTTCCATAAAACTACCATAGTGTGAGGTGAAAATCACAACAACAACAACAACAACAACAACAACAGTAACAAAGCAGACACATGAGCAGACACTAGAGCACAGCAGGTGAAGGTGCTTCCCTCCAAGCCTGACAACCTGAGTTCAATTCCCATCACACGGTAGAAGGAGGGGACTGATGCCTGAGAGTTGTCTTCTGACCTACACACATTCTAGATACGCCATGTGTGCCCATCTTTGTGTACCTAATAGTAAATGTTATAAACATTTAAACCAGACATATAAGGGAACACAAATGGAACGTGGCACCGAGGAAGCTGAAGGAATATATTTGCCTTCACTTCTTCCTCTTACCACCTTCTGATATCCAAGCCCAAATGAAAGCCAAGTATCTGTCCATGGAGGGCTGGCCTTTGGGCACAAAGCAATGTGGCAAAATGATCAATGGGACAAAATTAGCACAGTGGATGTGTCATGGTGAGTTTTCTTAGAGAATCATACAAGCTCTATCCTCATTCTTCCCTTGGAAATGGATACAGTTGACCATTTTACAAGCTCAGGGGAAGGGGTTGAGCACAAAGGGATCGATCCGGCACCTTCGGGTCTCTTTCACTGGAACCAGCCTATGTGGAGGGTGGTGTCTCTGCTTTGACAGCACATTGCTCAGTTATCTCACTTCTTAGATACACAAAAATAAGGGTCCTATTCTACTTGAGAGGGGGATAATGATTATAATAATAAGTCCCGTTTTTATGATATAGCTTAATCCCTACACTTAAACACATTAAAATTTTGTTTTAAGGTAATTGCCTCATAGCTAGATGGTGGTAGTGGCAGCAGCATAGGTCTTTAATGCCAGGAGGCAGGCAGAGCTCTGTGAGTTTGAAGCCAGCCTGGTCTACAGAGCCAGTTCTGGGATAACCATGGCTAAACAAAGAAACTCTGTCTCAAAAACAACAACAACATCATCATCATCGCCCCATTAAAGTATTTATTTTTAAAGAGTTTTTGAGATTTTACCTTATTGATTAGTGTGCGGGGGTATGGCGAGTACATGTAGAGGTCAAAGGACAGCTTTGTGGAGTCAGTTCTTCCGTCTTTATGCCATGGTGTGGTTTTGTGGTTTTGAGTTCCGAATTCTCCCCCAGGGTGTCCAGGAGCCACTGGACGCAGGGTTGGAAGGATAAAGCAGAACCTGGAATGAGTGGGGTCTGCGGTGTCCCAGTCTGGCTGTTCAAGGGTGGTGGTGAGTTCTTCTCCAAGGATTTCAGTGTTATAGCTCTTTTTTTTTCTTTCTTTCTTTTTTTTTTTTTTTTTTTCGAGACAGGGTTTCTCTGTGTAGCCCTGGCTGTCCTGGAACTCACTCTGTAGACCAGGCTGGCCTTGAACTCAGAAATCTACCTGCCTCTGCCTCCCAAGTGCTGGGATTTAGACAGCACTCAGTGAAACTGCTCTCCTAGACGATCTTCAGGGAAACAAATGGCGCACATACACTTTATTCCTAGTGGTCAAGGGCTATGTATGAATCTTGAAATCATTGGCTGGAATGCCTCATTTGTATGGAGAGGCATTCCAGGAATCCCAGGTATTTGTTGGGTAGGTTCTTATTAAGAAAGAGGAAGTTGAACTTGTAGGCTTGCCAAGGACTAGGTGACCTTCCTCAGGTAGAGGGTGTGGGGATCAGGCTCCTTAGATATGGTCAGACAGAGAAGAGGAAGCCCTGCTGGGAAAGGGAGTCCTCCATTTTACTCCTAGCTCAAAGGAGCTATCCAGACATGGTAGACTGCGACCTTAAATAACCCGCTTTCCCAACATGGTCTGAATGAGAAATGTCCTCTCTTGGCTCATATATTTGAACCTTTGGGCCCCTGTGCTGTTTGGGAAGGTTACAGAACTTCCGGGATTTGAGGCTGTGGTGGAGGAAGCAAACTGCTGGGGGTGGGGCCTTGAGATTTGGTCTCTCAGCTTCCTCCAGCAGTTATGCCTCCCTTGCCGTTTTGGGCATCCAAAACATAAGCCAAACTCTTTAAATTTTTCTGGTCGTGATATTTTATCACAGCCACAGGAAGGTAAGTCGTGTGTGTGTGTGTTGCTGGGATTGAGCCCACTCGGCCATTTTGCAAGCCCTAACTTGTTTACCATGTTAAGCTGCTTCTTATTCCTGGCTTTCTTACCAATTTCATTTTCTGTCGTATCTAAGAAATACAATCAATTGGCAGTGATGAAGTTTCATTTACTGGAGAAATTTCTGAGTTCTAAATGGTAATTACTTTCTGAGTTCCTCAGTGAAGTTTCAATCCAAGTGAACAAGGACCAGGAAGGAGCTGTTTCCTTCTGAGTGTGACACATGGCCTTTACAAGTCCAGAGTTTGTGTAGGATTGAGGCTGGCAGAAAAGGAATGAGTCATTCCCATGACTCCTAAGAGAAAGAGTGAGGTGTAGGTCATAGGTCTCCAAAGACATGAATTGCTCTGATCAAGTAAGACTCTTGGAGACAAATGAGAGACAACAGAGCCAGGCTGTTGGGGCTGAGATAGAGAAGGGGTGGAGTCCTTGAACCACCTGCAGAACACAGAAACACCTGCCCAGACTCCCTGGTGGGTGTTAAAGTCAATCACAGGACCAATTCAGAGACCTCCAGGGACCCACTCCCACTGGCTGCTTGTAGGAGTTTGTTAGAAACTCCTATTCAAAACCAATTGAATTGAGACTAGTATGGAATTTCTTTTTAAATATAATTTTTTAAATTTTATGTGCATTGGTGTGAGGGTATCAGATCCTCTAGAACTGGAGTTACAGACAATTGTGAGGTGCCATGTGGGTGCTCGAAATTGAACCTGGGTCCTTACAACTAAGGTTCTTTACCACTGAGCCATCTCTCCAGCCCCTAGAATGGAGTTTCTTATATCTGCAAATCAATTTCATTAAAGTCTGAAGGTAGAAAATCTATAAGGTCATTTTATATCACACTAAGAGACAAAAATTTTGCTTCCACAGTTCCACAAATGCAACCTCTAGTTACTTACCTGAGTAGTGTGTTATTTTCTGTTATAGCGTTGCAATCTATTTCACATACTGCCAAAGAGATGGAAATATTAAACTGTGCAGAATATGTGAACAGACCAGAGTACATGTTGGAAGACTCTCTGGTCACCATAACTCTACCCTAAAGTGGTGGATTCCAGTTGTAGTGTGTGTGTGCCATCTCATGTCAATCAGTGACATTAGGAAATCTCCAAATGTTAACAACACAGTTTGTTTCCCTGGGGCATTCTTCATCCATGATACTAGAGTGACGGAACTGGGCAATCCTTTTTAAATAAAATTATTTGCAAGGCAGAGGGTATTATGTTTGTTTTTTAAAAAAGCTTTTGTAAATAAAAGCATCAGAGACGTTGTCTTGGTTTGAGTACGCTTGTACTATTTGGAGGTGTGGCCTTGTTGTTGTAGGTTTGTCACTGTGAGTGTGGGCTTTTATACCCTCTTCCTAGTTGCCTAGGAATGAGTCTTCTCCTAGCAGCCTTCAGGTGAAGATGGAGAACTCTCAGCTCCTCCTGCACCATGCCTGCCTGGATGCTGTCATACTCCTGCCTTGCTGATAATGGACTGAACTTCTGAACCTGTAAGCCAGCCCCAATTAAATGTCATCCTTATAAGAATTGTGTTGGTCATGGTTTCTGTTCACAGAAGTAAAACCCTAATTAAGACAGATATTAAGTTATTGTTCCAAACACTTTAATACCCAAATTTCAAAAAACTTGTTACGAGCTTCAAGGACCCAAATACTCAGGGGTGACACATGGATGAGAGGTTTAGAGGTGCTAGGTGACATCACCCAGAGAGCTGCAGACTGGAATTCAGGTGACCAGGATGTGAGGCAGCAAATGATGCTGACACCCTTCTGAAAGTTGAGTAGCAGGTTCTCAGCAACTCCAGGACATGTTCTTTCATTTCGTTCATGGCTGTGTGGAGATCATGTGTGTATACCACAGACAAGATGTTAATACATTTAGAAAATATTTACCAAGTTTAATACATATGATACAACATGTTGAATACTTGGATTCATCATAATTCTGTGAGATATTAAATGTGTTAATTTCGGATGTAAGATTGGGCCAATCCTTGGTGCCTAGAGGCACAGAGGTTGGAGTGGCTTGCTCAGTGTTAAGCAGTCACATGCTGGGTTGAGTTGCCAGTTGCCAAACCCCCACCGGTTCTCCTGCATTCCCCGGCCTTTTGTTTTGTTTGAAACAGGGTTTTTCTGTGTAGCTCTGGCTGTCCTGGAACTTGCTGTGTAGATGAGGTTGTCCTTGAACTCTGAGATTCCCCTGCCACTGCCTCCTGAGTGAAGGGATTAAAGCCATGTGCCACCATCAGCCAGCTCCCAACTTTTAAAAAGTGTTAATTGAAGTTGTTCAACTCATTGCGGCCAATGAGCTCTGAGGAACATGGCGAATTCGTCCTCCTGGCTGAGGCCTTTCTTCTCACACATTCCCCTTCCCCCACATAAGACTATTGTTTAATAGTCTGCACAGAGGGTGCACTCATCCTGCTGATTTAGCCCACTTGAGATTTTTGTTTTGTTATTAGGTTATCCTGGGTAGCCTGGGCTCAATGTTGACAGAAGGCAACTATTTATGTACCTATTTATTTGAGGACCTGAGGTGGTGATGTGCGCGCGCACACACACACACACACACACACACACACACACACACACACACACACACACCATTAGCTCAGTCTAGGTTAGTCATGTTTGTATACTTCAGGGGCTGAGTCCAGATGTCAGAAGTACTAGGGCTGTATAAAGCACATGGCAGGCTCCCGAATGGGACCTGAAGGAGTGACAGCTTTTAAAGGAACAGAGGCAGGGGCCAGTCACCAACAGTAGGCCAAGGTCCATTCCAACTGCCATCTCTAGATGCTCATGCCTCTACCCCACCCCCATTAATTATCTAGCAATCACCAGTTTTCAAAAATGTTTGAAAGGGGGAAATCACACTTTGGGGGGTTTCATGTGTTGAGTTCACACACTTTAGAATATTATGCAACCTCTTATAAGAAGGAACCAAACTGAAGCCATTTTGAATAAAACTTCCATTTTGAATACAGGTCAAATAAAGTTTAAGTGCCCAAGACCTCGGTAACTGACATCCTGCTTGGCCGAAAGAGACATGTGTATAGGTGTTGTAGTTAGGGTTTTACTGCTGTGAAGGGACACCATGACCAAGGCAACTTTTATAAAGGACCACATTTAATTGTGGTGGCTTACAGGTTCAGAGGTTTGGTCATCACCATCATGGTGGGAAGCATGACAGTGTCCAGGTCGATAATGGCCAAGGAGCTAAGAGTTCTACATCTTAATCCAGAGGTAGCCAGGAGGAAGGTCTTGGTGGAGCTTAAGCAGAGGACTTCAAAGTCTACTCCCACAGTGACAAACCTCCAAGGAGGCCACATCTGCTCCAACAAGGACACACCCCCTAATAGTGCCACTTCTCCTGGGCCATGTATATTCAAACTACCACAGCAGCTAACTGACAATCTGGTTTTCAAGTTGAAACATGAATGCTAGGCAAGTTGCCCTACCACAGTTGAATAACCCAGCTAATGGGAACAGGATAAATCGATCACAAAGACATGTTCCTAAGGAAATCCCCTGTCTCTAAATCCTGATGGGTTGGATAGTTTGGCACAGATGGTTGTGGTTTTGGAGCTTAAAAACTGTAACATTCTGGTTCTGGGTCACAGTTCAGCTCCTAAGTCTGTTCTGCAGCCCCGATCAGTCAGTAGTGGTCTAAGTACAATAAATGTTTGTCATCTGCCTAAATACTTATTAAGATGAATGTTCGAAGATGCAGTCAGCTCCTGTGTCTATGCTGTTGTCCCCAACTGGTCAGTTTTTGCTGTCTAGTTCAAATAAAGATCTTGCTTTGCTGGACTCTTGTGCCTGCTTGGGTTGGTTTGGATTTTTCAAACTCTTCAAATAAGAATGTGTTTTTCAACATCTATTGTTGGTGGCCCCTCCATTCATGTTTTGAAAATCTAATCTTCAGCCGGGTAGTGGTGACGCACGCCTTTAATCCCAGCACTTGGGAGGCAGAGGAAGGCGGATTTCTGAGTTCCAGGCCATCCTGGTCTACAGAGTGAGTTCCAGGACAGCCAGGGCTACACAGAGAAACCCTGTCTCGAAAACAACAACAACAACAACAACAAAAAACCCCAAAAACCAAAACCAAAACAAAACAAAAAAAAGAAAATCTAATCTTCAGTGACATAGCATGAGATGTCTGGAAGGTATTCTAATTATGAGGGGGAGTCCTCATGAGCCACAGAGAGCCAGCTTGCATTTCCCACCATGAGAGGTCACAGTAAGAAAGTACTGTCTATGACCCCTACTTCGATGATTCCATGTATTGATGCCAGGAAAGTGGCAGAGCTGTGGGAGGTTAGGAGCTTGAACTGAACTAGGAGTCATAGACAAGATGTCCTTCATTCATTCCAGGTGAATGGTGAAGTCCCCCACACAATTAGGCAGGCACCATGGCATACCCTCACCCTGGCATACCTGTACCCTGGCACACATGAGACTAGCACACAGGCCACTTGGAGGTGAAGGCAAAGGTTTGGAGGAAGACCCTTGACCTCCAGGTAATATTTATACAGATCACATAAAAGAAGCACTCTGCCCAAAACAGTTATGTAAGAGATGACTGCTATTTTCTCAGGGTTCCTGTTAACAGTCATTTCTGATATGAGGAAAGCAAGGTAGCCCTAGGGTCTGCAGGTGCCTACCTGCTTTCCTCCAGAAAGAATATAGATATCAAGTTTTTAGGAAGTTCAGAGGACTCAGATTCCATAGCAGATAAGTAGCCCCAAGGCTGATCTGACATTAGGCTGAGGATTATCAAAGTCCAAAGTTATTCTCACAGAGAAACCCTGTCTTGAAAAGTCAAAAAATAAAAACAAAACAACAAAAACACTCCCAAAATCAAACCAAACCAAACCAAACCAACCAAAAACTTGAAAGAGTTCACAGAAGTGGTCCTCCAAGTATTCCATATAATGGGAAAAAGACACTTGTCTATCAGCCCAGTATCAAACTGGATTTAAAAATACAACACGCCTTTAATCCCAGCACTCGGGAGGCAGAGGCAGGTGGATTTCTGAGTTCGAGGCCAGCCTGGTCTACAGAGTGAGTTCCAGGACAGCCAGGGTTACACAGAGAAACCCTGTCTCGAAAAAACCAAAAAAAACCAAACAAACACAACAAACAAACAAACACAACAACAAAAAAACATAGAACAACTTTTTTGGTGAACACAGACACAAAAATTCCCAATTATAATACTTTTAAACCGAGTTAAGGAACACGTTTAAGAGGCCCATACAGCATTCCGTGTGGGCAGTTTCATTTCAGGGAGGCTTTCACGGTTTAACATACAGGTTAAATGTAATAAAGCAGATGCATAGACTTTAGGACAGAGATCACATGATCATCGCCATAAATGCAAAGGCCTTTGCCAAAAGTCCCTTCAGGAGTAGGCAGAAGGTTCCTCAGTATAACAAGGCTATATAGGGCAAGTCTGTGTATAATTACAGTGTACTAACTGGACAAACAAGCATTTCCTCTGGTCAGTGTGACTAGCAGGTCTACTCTTTCCAGCGTATGCAGTGAATGCAGTGTAGTGTTTGAGGTTGCAGCTAATCAGGCAAGAGAAATAGAAGACATACAAATAGGAAAGGGGATCAAATTATGCCCATTTTACAGACGCGATCTTTTACTTAAAAATTTCTAGTGATTCCACCAGAAATCTTTTGTTTGTTTGTTTGTTTGTTTGTTTCGAGACAGGGTTTCTCTGTGTAGCCCTGGCTGTCCTGGAACTCAGTCTGTAGACCAGGCTGGCCTCGAACTCAGAAATCCGCCTGCCTCTGCCTCCCGAGTGCTGGGATTAAAGGTGTGCGCCACCACTGCTCGGCCTCCACCAGAAATCTCTTAGACTTCATAAGTACTTTCCATAAACTAGCAGTAAATCAACACACAAAAGTCAAATTTCCTAAATAAGGATGAATTTGACAGTAAGAAATCACAGGGAAAGAAAAAAATCCCTCTCACAATGGCTTTAGGAAACACCCAGGAATAAGCCTAACAGAGGATGTGAAAGATTTCTTCAATGAGAACTTTGAAACCTCAAAGAAAGAAGCTGGAGATATTAGAAAATGAGAAGATCTTCCACATAAACGAGTTGGCAGACTCAGTTACTAAAAACGATCTGCATAGTCAAGTCAACCCTCCTTAGACTTTCAACAGCATCATTCATAAAACTACTCAAAGATGCTAAAATGGATAAGGAGCACAAAAGGCCTCAAATAGTCAAGGCAATCCCAAGAAGAAAGGACAGCGGTAAGGGCTTCAGGATTCCTACCTCAATTATATTAGAACCACATTAACGGAAGGCCATGATATTGGCAGTGAAAGTCACTGGAAATAGAATAGAGGACAGGAAAGTAACAGCGCGCAGCTACAGCCTTTGAGGGAGATGCTACGGACGTCTTCATTACACTGGAGAAACTAGGTATCCACACGAAGAACGAAACTAAACCCACACTTCTCTGCTTGAACAAAAATCAATTCAAAGTGTATCGAAGACTTTAAGACTTTGAAATTACTAGAGGAAAACACTTCACTGTAAAGGCACAGGCAAGGACTTTTAAAAAAGGACTCGTATATCATAGGAAATCCTAAGAATTGACTGACTAGCTTACATGAAATAAAAACAACCTTCTCTACACCAAAGGAAACAGAAGCAGATTGAAGGGAAAATCTGCAATCAACTGACCAGAGATTAAGATTAGCATCAATAAAGAAGTAAATCTCTCTCTCTCTCTCTCTCTCTCTCTCTCTCTCTCTCTCTCTCTCTCTCTCTCTCTCACACACACACACACACACACACACACACCCCATCCCACCAATAACAGGCTACCAATTCAGACAGTTCTCAACAGAAGACATACAAATGGGCAGTAAACATTTAAAATAATGTTCAAAATCTTCAGCCATTAGGGAAATGCAAATTAAAAGGACATTGAGATGCCATTTCCTGTCAGAATGGAGATCATGGAGAAAACAAAAGACAAAAAAATGCAAGAGGAGATGGCATGGGGACAGGAGAAACCCTTATATCCACTGGTGCAGCCAATGTGGAAATCAGCATGGAGGTTCCTCAGAGCCCTGAAAAACTGCCAAGCAACCCAATTATCCCCCCTTGAGCACCTACCTGAAGCAACACAGAGCAGCACACAGCAGAAGAAACTGAACATTTTCTGCTGCATTCTTCTCAACAGCCAAGACATGGAGCCAACAGCTGAGTGGCTAAAGCAAAGGAGGTAGGTCATGTACAGAGAGGTCTCATTCAGCCATGAAGAATGAGTTATGCCACCTGAAGGAAAATGAACAAAGCTAGACATGATGGTAGGTGAAGTAGGCCAGACTCAAAGGTTCCATTTTCTATGGGAGGACTCTAGTAAAGTATGAGAGTGCCTGCCTGCATAAGGCATGAAGGAGGACGACTTAGGGAGAGGAACAGGTCTAGCAAGAGGGTAGCCTGGTGGAGCTATGGGGGGGACGGGGCATGTGAGCAAAGTACAATGCCACATGTATATGAGAAAATGTCGTAGAGCTATTACCTTATGCACTTAAAGATTATTGACGTACTTTTTAGGGTAAATAGAAAGCATTCATTTTAAGTTCAGATTAAATTGATTAGACATCTATTGAGAAGGGTAACGGGGACATTCCTGCTGTAATCATTTATTTCATTTGGATGCAAAGTAACATGGCTTTTTCAAATATTAAATTTGCATTTGGCAGCCTTTCTGCACGTTCCTTCTTGTTTGTGAATGTTTTCCTTTCCCAGCTTTTAATTTGTAATCTACCATTTTTTATTATAGTCTAAAGGAAATAAATTATAAAATGTCATTGGCCTGGCCCTCTTTAATCCCTACTATATTTTCAAACCAATTATCCCAGGAAATGGGGATGACATGTTTACATTAATGTCAATTTTTCTTTGATGTGTCCAACGTCAATGCTCATCCATTGACGTTGTGGTTGGACCAACTGATTTTACAAATGCTTAGGGAAGATCAAGCAGCCTAGAAATGCTGACTGAAATGGCAGCTTCACAAAGCTTTAGAGGGTTTCCTGTTGAAAGACTTCCTCCTATACCTGTATTAACCGACTTGTTCTTAACTTTGAAACGAGTTCTGCACACAGATCCATTATAGATCAATACCAGTATGAACTGCCTATATGGGGTGATGGCCCATATCGAAACCTGGACTTGCTAGTGCTAGAGAAACCACCAACATCTACTTAGAATGGCCTTTTGTGAGACTTTCCATCTATTAGGATTAAAATACTTTTCATATAGAAAATAATCTGGGCTCACATTCTTCTGGGAAAGATTGTTGCAAATCCTTAAAACTGGGAGGTGGTTCTAATACTTGTGCCCACTGTGGTATGGAAGTTTGCTTTTGACTATTTTAACACTGACTTCAGGTAATTAACTATTTAACTCGACTTCAAGGTAGGGAAATATGGGTGAACTGAAGCACCCCCAGTCATCTCCAGCAAGGCCACTGGGCATGACAGGAGTTACCACAGCTGTTCAAAGCTGTACTTATTGTGAATTAGAGCCAAACAACAGGATCATGGGTTCATATCAGGATTTGTACAATTTAGGTCGCAAACCTAAAGAGAATTATTTTTTCTTTAAGCACTTTTTATATGGAGTTTAGTTTCTTTCCAAAGTTTGTAATAGTTCATTAGTTGGTAAAATGGCCAAAATGTCTGGTTATTTACAGAAAATTCAAATGTCTAATAAACACTACCAGAGATACATTATTTCATTAGTATCAAAGAGATGCAGATGAGGGCATCTTGAGCTTTGGTACTGCTAAATATTATGTTGAGGTTCTCTTTTCCCCTTGTCTTAATCAACTTTAAAAAAAAAAAAAAAGGCTTTGCAGGTGTGTTAAGTATACATGCCAGTGTGTCAGAGTACGCCCATCTATGCGTGGATGGGCCAGCAGGGTACTGGATCCTTGGAGCTTTAGTTTGAAGTGTGGGTATGGCAACCATTTAAGATGGAAACGATGTGAAACAACTTTCTGTTAAACACTTCCATATTTTGGCAAAATTGCTTTTGGCTATAGTTGAAATTTTTAACATCAAAGTTGAAATATGGAAACATACCAGGTTCCTAAATTATAAAAAAAATCATACTAATCTGAGCATATTGAAAACACTGAAGTATTTTAAAGGTGCTGGCAAAGCAGTCATAATTGACATTACAGTCTCTTGTTAGTGACAGGTGGCTTGTGTGATATTTCTACTGTGGTGATAGTGCTGTGGTCAAGGAAATCTAATGTTCCCGGCATGCCACCTCATCCTAAAATGTCTGAACTGGGAACCATCCAAGGGAACAACTGAATAGAGGAAGCCTCCGGAGGACGACAGCCCATTTCTATTAGGTAATGAATTTGTTAGAAAAACTGTTGATTGGAACTCATTTCACACACAGGCCAATGTTTACCTCAAGCTCAATTCTTCCTAGGGCAAGGGAGCGATGAGATTAACAATACTTTTAAAATTGCATGGTCCTCCTTCCCAGTTTTGCAAGGCATCAAGTACAGGGCTGCTGATTTGGACCAAAGAGAGCAGTGCTACCATTGCTTCAGGGAAGCTGCCTGACTACTCCATTGTTCTCACCTCCAGTCCCCCTCCTTGAGAGGCCACAGAGGTCAATGGGCCTAGTAGGAAATCACTCTTTTGTGAAGTGAGGCCAAACAAAAGGGCTGTGTGGATTCAAATCAGGGTTTGCATTTCTGGCAAGGTGTCTAATACCCTGGTAGAATTCAATGCCTGCACTGTAGGCAACACCACCCTTACCCACATCAGTACTCCATGCAAGACTTTGCACTTTGAAGCTGCCCTGTTTAATATCCGAAATGAGAGAGCAGTGAAGATCTTAAAAGTTGCTTTATTTAAACAAAACTGATGCCAACTTTTCTATCTATATACAAACATGTTTCAGAACCAGAGCGGCAGACACACATACTGTTCACACGGGAACTGTAATGCTTGACATGTTAAGACAAAGTTTGTTTTCTGCTCATAAAGACATTCACAGATTCAAAAGTCATTCTGAAGGCTGAACACCACCACACCTTCATCTTCCGGGTGGCTTATGTAAATTCTAAAGAATGGGGGATGGAACTTTGGAGGGTCAGTACATCGTGTTCAGTTTAATTCAACTGTGTGTGACCTATGACGAGGGCTCACAGAAATGTTTTGGGCTGGAGATAAAAATTTGAATAAAATATAATCTACTGCGAGGACACTTAAGAGACAGAGGTTTAAATTTTTTTTTTTTTATTCTACTTGCCTATATCATAAATATAAGAAGATCCTTTCATTTTTGGTCCCCCCAAAGTAAGAAAAACTAGCTTAAAAAATAAGTTTAAAATAATTTTATAAGTACTATCAACAAAATGTAGTGACTAGAGATCCTTCAAGGTCAAGGTAAGACTACGGAAGGAAGTGTCACATTTCTGTCCTCCCTCCAAACCATAAGAAATGAATTCCTTCCACACACTTACCTACATGATAAACTCATGTCTAAAACTCTGTTGGAGAAGTCAGTCACTTTTGCCTTTCCTATACTTAGGGTTTCCAGGAGCCCTCTGAGTTCTTCAAGGACTGTAGTTATGAAAATCCCCCAAAGATTCGCTATATATTCTGCCTACTAACTCCAGCTCCATACAAGTACTAGTTATTAGGTAATACTTGAAAACAGCAGCTGTGGCAGCAGAGTGTAAGTATCCTGTTGACACGGATCTGGGGCAGCTCTTGGTCTAGTCATGGGGGTGGGGTAGGAGGAGCTGTGTGAGGTAGAGAGGGAGTGGATCCCACAGCCCCTCCGGCCACAGCACAGGAGATTCAAGTTTGAGCTGGAGGGTTACCAGTCTGCACCACAGATCAGACCTCAGAACGCTTGGCATCACACAGCCACCGAGCACCAAGCATGACTAAATGCCACAATACAATGACCCACAGGGGCTGTCTACTCCCGTTTGCTCATGGGAATCAGGTCCCACCAGTTACTGTGCTTTCATTTTCTAAAAAATGAGATGAAATCATTGTAAAAATGTTCTTTCAAAATAAATTATTTCTAGAATATAAAAGCTTTATATTTCCCCAGCTCATGTATCAGTATAAAATAGGAACTCAGAAAATTAGCTGTTGCAATTTGCATATGGTAAAAAATATTTATATGTGTACACATATATACACATATATAAAAATGCAACTTTTAAATTAAAATTATCAATGAACAAAATGCTCAGGTACTGAGTTGTACCTAAGAAGAGCCAAATAGGTCTAATGAAAACGAGCTTAAAAGGAGTATGCCAACTGTGAGGGTAAACTAAGACTTGTCACTGGAAAAGGCAAAGTCAGGAAGTCCGATTACCCAGACATTAGAAGTCACTGGTACCACTTTCAGATCTAACCACCCCTCCCCTTGCCACCTCACAGCATCCATCACTAAGGCCCTAAGGATGCACACTCTCAAGGTTACTGGCTGGCGACCGGGCCACCTGTGCTTGCCATGGTTAGTGCCCTTTGCCCGAGATATTCTTGCTAGGAAGCCCTACCCATGTAGGAGATAAGCTTTCTCCTAATGTGCAAAGGTGCCTTGTAGATCGGTGGGTCTTAACACCTCTTGGTGGAGGGGGGAGTCTCCCAGGAAATGTAAGCAAGAGAGAGGAGCGTCTGTGGCTAAACTAGGAGCAGCCTGTTCTTATCACTGAAAACAGGGACAGGGTTTCTGAAGCCTCCACAGACAACTTGGGTTTTCTCTCCATGTTGTTGACTCCTGCAGTTGCTAGTGTTCATGAGGAAAAATGTTCACAGAGACTAGGCTCTTCCCCAGGAGGGCCTGCTCAGGAACAGGCAAAAGGAGAACAGATTTGGCCGGGTGAGCAGCCTTATGATCCTATGCTCAAGGGGATGCTGGCATCCCCTGGGGCTTTGCATGGGTCCCCAAGTGAAAAGCCAGCCACAGCAGACCCTTCACAGCCTGCTCTCAAGTCCACCTGGAATGGCACCACTGAGGCTAATCTGTTTTTAATGAATCTGCTCCTTCACATTTTAAAACGGCCATTTATGTTTGGTGGAATATTAGATGCAAAGAACAGACTTAATTTTATATATATTTCCTTTACCTAAAACAAAAAGCCAATTACATATTCCCTACCTGTCTATTATCAAGATATTTTAAAAGCAAGCAAAAGCTAAATACTGACAATTCATCTTTCCTTCTCCTAACAACTGTTGCTGATACATGCCCGATGAAAGCCAAGCTCATGGCTCTGCAGAGCATAGCTAGCACTCACAGTGGGAGGGGTCAAGCACAGCACTCTCTAACCAGATTTAAGATGACCCATCAAGTAGAAAAATGTAATTTCTATTATGTCGCAAATATTCTGGAAGAGTCAAAGCAAAATCAAAGTGGATGTGTGCACCAAGACAGGCTTAACCCTTCAGCAGCCTTTATCCAAAAAGTGTGTCCATTAGAAACCTGCCCCTCTAAATGGATTATGAAAGATGTGTCTACTCAGAAAAATAAGAACTAAGGAAGAAAGGCCTCAGATCCCACCAAAAACCTGTGGAGAACATGACATCCTTTCAACCAAACACAGTAGAATTTCAGGGCCTCCCACCTTTCCTTGGTCCAGCCACAGAGCTCAGGTAAGGACAGGGGCTCTCACCCTTCCTATGGTGACTCTAAGGAATAAGCGGCTCCCTTTCTTCTACTGCATCAAAGGTCTAGGGTGCCACCCTAAGCCATGAAAACTATAAGAAAATCAAATTTCAAAGACCAGTTTTCACTCATTTGCCCTTTGAAGAAAGGACATCCCAGTCTCTGGTGGCTTCTATCAAATGCCGCTGGCCATGGCTCATCCACTCTTCCTGGTCTTCATAGAGCCGCCCACAGAACCAGCACTTAAAGACACACTGGGCAGGGTCGTCCGGCAGCGAGCCCACCACCTGGTAGTTGTTTTTATGAACCTTCTTCAGTTTCATTTTCAGCATCATCTGCCTCTTCATGTGGTTAGCTTCTGCCACATTCTGGTAGGTCAGCCGCATGTGGTACCGCCGGACAGCCAGCTGACACCTAGTCCTCTCAGACAGGACAACCTTGAGGACGTTGCCTTTGTACTTGTTTATTACCTTCATCACATTGGTCACTTCGGGGGAATCGACATCAGGGTGGTTTAACACGATGACAGGTTGGTTCCGACGGGGACATTTAATCAGCTGATCTGGTTTGGCAGCTATGAGTCGCAGCTGCCTTGCTGCCTGAAAAAAGGAGGGGTCTTTGAAATAGCGGCTGGGATTGCCCTGCATCTTGTTTTTCTTCTTGGCTGAGCTCACTTGCTTGGTTTTATTCTTGCTTACAGTTAGGTTTCTAGAAATTGGCCTTCCATGCCTGCTGTTGTCACTGCTTCCTGGTGCTGTGCTGTACACAGGGATGATTTTCTTAGGAGTAGCACTGCAGACAGAGTCCTCTTTTCTTGATTTGGGCCGAAGAGAGGTCTCCAGACTTGGAGTTATGTCTGCTGGTCCACTTTTGCATGTCAAAGGCTGGGAGCCTGAGCCTGTCTGTTTCATAGGGCAGAATGGAAGTGTCCCTGCTAACTGGGCTTCACTGCAAGGTATGCTGACAGGTGTGTCACAGGTGGCCTCTATGATGTGAGCATCTTCAGAAGAGTTAAGGACCCTCAACACAGCCCCTTTGGGGATCAGCACTGGAGTAGCAACAGGAGTCTTTCTGGTCATTCTGCTGTCCGTTTTCCCATCATTAGCACTGACAAACTGGGGACAGATTTGCTGCGGAGCAAGCTGTCCGATGCTAGTAATACTGTCCTCGTTTGGAGGTTTTTGGAGAGGACCCACAGAAGGGCCCAGGGTAGGGCCAGGACTAGGGCCAGGGCCAGTAAGGGACACACTCATTTCTTGAATAGCCTTGGGAGTTGAAGTCAGCTTGGGTGACTGCCCTATGGAACGTCGCTGAGCACTACTGGCAGACAAAGAGGAAGGCTTGCCACAAGATTCAATTAACTGCGCTATCTTTCTGCGCAGCAGTTCAATGGACTTTATTTTGGTTGTTGAACTATTCCATTTAATGCCCTCTGGCACATTTTCAGATCCAGAGCTCAGCGAAAACACCGACGAGATGATTGGGCCTTCAAAGGTGTTAGCTGCTGGTTCCGAAGTCTTGGGTTGTATGGGCTGATCCCCAGGCTGCTGGGACCTCGGTTTATCCTCCCTGGTAATGTTTATGTGTAAAAACTCTTTCTTCTGCACAGAGCAAACCTGGCCTGAATTTCCCACTGCCTTGCTCTCCAGCTGCTTGTCCTCCAGCTTCCTATCAGAGGAAAGCACCGTTTCAGGACGACTGATCCTATTCCTGGCTTCTAAGTCCTTTTCACCTGCAGGCAGCAAGCCCTTCTCTCCAGAGAAGGAAACCTTTGAAGGCAACGAGGTAAGCGGAAGGAGCTGCTGGGAATCGATGCGGGAACCTCTTCCCTTGTCAGTGAAAGCAACAGCTGCTCTACTCAAGAAACGGCTCACGGTGCTCCCAGGACCACAGGAAACACTATTTTGGATGGAGGCTGGAGAATGACTTTTTACCGCAAGAGAAGGAAGGGCTTTAGGCGGACACAAACTGTGAGGTTTCTGCAAATCTTTAAGTGTATCAGAACTGAGGAAAGATTCTTGAGGACTGTGTACACCAGAATTAGGCATGAAAAAATTGCAAGACTTCACCCATTTCACATTTTTAAGCTGTTTCTGAACCAAAGAGTGCAGACGGTCAAGGCCCACAAACTCTCCAGCGTTCCCTTCCACGGCTAGTGACCTTGATGCTTCTGTAGAGAGCATTTTTTTCTGTCCTCCTGAGCCCTTCTCAGTAGTCACACACTCAGAAGTGCCTCCATCTCCTCTGCTTGTTTCCAGACGGGTGTTTTCTTCCAATGGAAACAGTTTAAGCACAAGCTGCTGAGTGCCATTGACAACCTTCACGTCCATCAACTGGGCTAGACAGTTGGTGGGGACCACCAGCTCGGAGGGCGCCACAACAGTCAACGGCATACCTGGCTGCACAGGTTCCTTTGAGGGGGAAAGCACTTCCACCTCAACATTCTTATTTCCCACCAGGCTCACCTCCCTTGGCTCAGACAGGGTCACTTTGTTGGGAATACACACTACATCCTTTTGGTACTTCTTTAGCTCAGGTAATATCATCATGTTGTGTGTCTTATCTTTGTTTGCATGGAGAGAGAACCGAGATAGCTGGTCTGACAACTTGTTTTGGAAGGCAGCTCTGGGACTGGGGGCCTTTGAGAGTTCCATGCTCTGCTTTGAAATGTTGGTTCTCTTGGGCTCCAGCTTAGCTACAGTTTTGAATGGCCGTTTGGCACCAGCCCTCTCATGGACCCGCCTCCTGTGCTTGACAATGTAGTCATTGCGAATAGCACCATAGTCGCAGTACTCACATCGGTAGGGGAAGATGCCTGTGTGCTTCACCAGATGCCTCTGAAACTCCCCCTTCGTGTATGAGATGTAGCTGCAGTGAGAACAGATGAACTTGATCTCCTCGTGCTGCAGAGTGTGCTTTCTGTACTGCATCAGGTCCTTTGTAGAGAACCGACATTTATCACAGTAGTATTTGCCTGGTTTGAAGTTCCTAACCTTAAATTTATTTACAGGACTTGAGATGGTTTCTGTTTCATTTCTGACATGAGCAGCACCGGCGTTATTGTTCACAAAATGCAGCTGGGTAGGCACTGCTCGAAGGCTGCACTTAAAGCAGATGTAAGTGTCTTGGCCAGGGCCCTTCCTCAGGTCTTGGGTGGGGATCTTGTGAACACTTTTGCACTGTATACAAGTAGCAATGGTCATTGTGGCAGCCTCTGCCTCTGAACCTTGGTACAATAGGGTTTGCGCTTCTTGTCTCTCTGGCCGAGTTGCTCTATTAGGTTGTTTGGGGGACATGGTCAAGGAACTGGGTCCCCCATTCACTTGTGTGGTATACAGTTGTTCTCCAATATCCTTCATCTCCCTTATCTGCATATGCACATAGCCAACTGAAATTCAGAAAGATGTCATTCAGTGAAACCTTCTGCAGGCATCCTTCCACACCCAGTGACTGGTGGAGCAGCAGGCACTTCTTGGTGAATATTTAATAATCAATCACGTTTTGTGTCCTTTCACAGGAATACGTGAGCCACCATATGACTGCTTCCAATTCTGTTACCAGGCAACACTACAGGGAAAAACAAAAACAAAAAACCAAAAAACATAAGGCATGACTGGTACAGAGAGGCTCAAGGGTTAGCTAAGCTACCACTGCTTCCACTGTGTCGTAATCACTCAGTGCAGCAATACAAACACAACCATGTTGGCAAGCCTAAACTAAAAACATTCTCTAGCTCAGGTGCTTAGAAATCTCCTCTCTAGACCAACCATGAGACTGAGCTCCCTGGAGGAAGGACATTAGCAGTAGCTCAGGATTACCTGTGATGAAGGAATGCTTTGTTTAATTGATGTAAGTTCATTCTAGCAACTTCGTAGGTAGCTTTCATATAAGCCTTACAAAACATCATAAGGACATGACAACTCAAATTTTCATGTGTGAGTTACCAAATGGTAGAGCCAGGGTTACAGTTGGTCATTTGCCTGTGCACCTGCATTATGCCAACTCTCACTCACACACCCACTTTACTTCCACAAGTGAAGCCAACACCACTGATTCAAGCATAGTAATTTATCATCTTCAGGGGTCTCCACCAAGTGCTAGGTGCTCTGTCTGTGAGCTGGAGGGCAGTTATCAAGAGATGGTTCAACGGGTAAATACACTTTGGTACCAACACTGTAAGCCAGGTAGGAGAGAACCCATTCCTAAAAGTTATTCCTTGACTGCCACACATGTTTTGTGGCATGGGTACACATGCAATGAATTTAAAAATGCTTAAAAATGGGCAAATCACTGTTTTCTCCTTATGAAGCCTACATTTGGGAGAGTAGTTTGTTTGTTTAGTTGTTAAATGGTAGTTAAAAAAACACAAAAAACAAAACAACAACAATAAAAAAAACAAAACTGGTAAAGAAATATCAAAAAGATAAAGTAAAGAGGATAGAAGAGGTCATGTAAGGAGGCTGTGGTGCTGGGTGGAGGAAGGACATCCAGACCTGTGGTAGCCAGGGACTGAGTTCTATGGGGGGCCAGAAAAAAGGACGCATCAAGCAGAGAGAAGGCAAAATATGTAGGAAGTGGGCCTGGGGCACTTGGAGAATCAGCTGAGGTGGGGGCTGTAGATGGTCAGAATGGGACACAGGACAATTGCTCCTCCTGTATGTGTGACAGAGAGCGGAGAGACTGGATCAGCGTGATGATATGCTGATTTATACCCTGACAACAGCAGCCAGCTGATCCAGGAGCACTAGAGTACCCGTGGGCTGTGACGCCTTGGCTGAGAACAGGTGAAGGAAACCTGTATCTTCTAGAACAGGTAAGCTCTTCCATTCTCACGCACGTGTTACCCAGTGGTGAGAGTATTTTAATGTATATGAAGATGCAAACTAGGAGCCCAACGACACTTCTTGCTTGGAGTCCACTGAAGCTGGTCTTTCATGATCTTAAACAAACCAACCAACCTGGCATCATCTGAACAATTTCCCCCATGTTTCCATCTAGCAATGAGGACCAAAGATACTTCATGCAGTCACAGAGCTGCAAGGCTCATTGTCTCCACAGGGCAGGAAGCACAGACACTCAAGCGTTTGGTGATGGGCAGGAAAGTGAGGGAGAACCGGCAGCTCCTTCTGGCACAGGATGGTCAAGCCGAGAGCTCCACAAAGCCGGTCTGAAAGGTCAGCTCAGGGCAGGCACAGGCCTCTCTGGTGCACATTCAGATGTGGTATAAAACCCTTTAGAGACAGCTTTGAAAAACACTGGAGACCCTACACTGAAGGACAAGCTGTGACTTTATCTGAAGTCTTCTCTTTCCTGTCCAGCTTGGTGAATAATGGTTACCTTTACCCAAAGCAACTACCAGCTTGTGCCAAGCCCTGATGCCAGATGCAGCACCAAGGAGACAAAGACCTTGGGGAGACAAAGGCAAGTGTTGTCTGACCCCTCCAAGTTCAAGCATATATGTATGCCAGAGGACCGTAACTTGTACAGGACACATGAATGCTCCCAACTGGCAGCAGAGACCTGCCTCTCTACTCCGCTGTATCCTGGTGTAGACAGAAAGATGCCTTTCAGGGGCATCAGTAGGGGAAGCAGATATACTGTTTACTTCCCAGAGCTCTAAACTAACACGTGTGAAAGGAGACAGGGTGACCCCTAAAACTCCTGCCACACACAAAGTGACCTCAAACAGTGACCTATTTGCACGTGTTTGCTCATCTATAGGACAAAAGCCTGGATTAGGTTTCGAAGCCTGAGGCTGTTGGTCTCTGAAATAAGACTTTATAATTTAAGAACATGAGTATCTTCAACATGTTCTCCCCAGCAATTTTATGCAGATGCCGTTCAGTGCAAGTAGGGCCTGGATACCCATGGGGCCATAGAACGCAGAGGCTGAAGTCAGGGCATAGAGCTCATGTCCAGTGGTTCTACCGCTTGGAGGAACCTTAGAGCCATGGAAACACAGACATTCCAGGGATGTATTCCCTCAGGACAGAGGAGGCTGTTAACACAGCATTAGTTAAGGTGCCTGCAGGTAGTTGAAATCCTAGCTTCCAGACCCGTTCAAGTCCTTTAAACATCCCCACCTTTGGCGTACTGGCTACTCCAAGCCCCCCCCCCCCCCCCAAATCCTTCCCTCTTCAGGCAGAATTTTGTTTTCTGTTTTTGTT
>CM052712.1:29810383-29826393 GCA_028551405.1 Uromys caudimaculatus | reverse complement strand
GCAGAATTTTGTTTTCATTGTCAACAATTCATCCGGAAATAAAAATGAAGCTGCTTCCCTGTACCTCTCCTCCCACTCTGACTTGCAGGTAAACAAAGGACTCAGGCTTGATGGGTCCAGCTAGTAACCCGCACAGCCCTTCTCTTGCCAGCCAGTTCTTGGTTCTCAGTTCTGTCCCGAAGATCTGCACCCACTTACTATGGCAATGGCTACTCTCATCTACCAGACTCATAGCCTTATACCACAGGTAGCAGTGGCGTTGGTGGTACACTAATAATTTAAGCACTTGCCCTGCACAGCTTTCTTATTGATGGTTTCAAATGCATCGCCTCATTACATGAACCTTACCTACAAGTAGTTACTAAAGAACCCCACCTGCAAAGCTCCCTTCAGGTTTTTCATAGCTTCACAGGCTCAAAGATTCAAGAAGGAAAACATTTTTACCATGTTCTTGCCAGATACGTTCACATCTTGGAGGCTCTCAATCCTTTTAAATGTTTAAGTAGATTTAGCCAGCAGGGTCATGGCCATCAGTAAGAAGCAGAGAGCATCCTGAAGCAGGTTCCTAGATAATCAGGCCAGCTCAGTGGCTGAGGAACAACAGGGCCCCATGATACCATCACTGCAAAACCATCTAAGCAGTTACACATGCTTCCTAACTTCCAAGGGGGTTACAGCCACTGAAACCTGAGACTATCCTAAGTGAAACACATATTCGCCACGCCCGGCTACAGCACGGCACAATGTAGCTTAGCCCATTTTCCAACTAAGGATGCTTACATTAGCTAGCACACAGCTACATAGTTTACAGCAAAATAACTAAGTCATTTCTTTTTTTTTTTTTTTGGTTTGTTGAGACAGGGTTTCTCTGTGTAGCCCTGGCTGTCCTGGAACTCACTCTGTAGACCAGGCTGGCCTTGAACTCAGAAATCCGCCTGCCTCTGTCTCCCAAGTGCTGGGATTAAAGGCGTGCGCCACCACCGCCCGGCTTCATTTCTTTTTTTAATACAGCTTATGGTGCAGTATTGATGGCTTATGCTTGTGACATCATGGCTGACCACAAGTTCTAGATCACAGCTGTCACCCAACATCACAAGAGTGCTGTGCTGCCTATGGCCAATAAAAGGTTAAGAAACAAACCCAGAAGTATATGATTCCTGCTGAATGCATCCCACACGCACGCTGTCATGAAGTCAGAGTTCTAGGGGGAGTAATCGTAAATTGGAGACAACTTGTATTTTAAATGAAGACTCTTTGAGAACAGGTGTGAACGTGAGATTTGTGACTGATCAGCACTCATCCTTGCCGAGAGAAGCCAGACATCTAGGCTGTAAGCCATTTCAACAGTGTCTTCTACACTTTCAGACTATCCTCAGTACAATATTGCTGCCTCTCTCATGGTGGGAAAGAGGGGCATTTCTTTAAAGTCCTAGCTGACCTTTGCAACCTGTGTGGCTAGGTGCAGGACAGCATGCAGCTCCAGTGTTAATACCCCAAGGGAAAGGGAAGCAGCAGCAGCAGCATGGGAGATGGGGGGGGGGGGGAGACGGACATGAGGACACTTCTCAGGTACAGCCCACCTGAATGAGAGCATTGTTCTTTCACACAAGTCCTTTGTTTGGCTCACACACAGCTGCCTGTAAAGCTGAATCCTTCTGGCAAGTTACTATCAATGGACTGAAGGCCAAGGATGACATAAGACGCTGCGGAGGGAGGGCTGAACATGGATGCACTTAATGCCAAAGGCACCCAAGATATCAGTGGTAGAGTTCGCTGCCCTCCAAAGGCACAGCTCCTAGGGCAAGACTCCATTTTTTTTTCTTTCACATAACTCAGAAGGGCTCAGTACTGTTAACTTAGTGGCCCAGAAGGAGATCCATTTAACGTTGTTTACCACAATCAATGACTTAGCAGCATATAAAGAGCTTTTTTAATAGCACAATTATCTTTAGCAAAAGCCAACCAACTGTCATGTACCACCACATAGGAAGAATTCTGTGTGCCACGCGCTCACTCTCGGCACGGAGATAGGGGTGGGAGTGTACTTGCATGCACTATGGGTAAGATTTTTCTGTCTGTTTTGTGTTTTTAATTTTTTAATTTTGAGCTCACTTGTATTGATTTCTTACATACTTATTTCAGGAAGACAAGGGGAAAACTTTAACTTGAAGATCCAGTTCACTGATGCTAAAAGCTAGTCAAGGTTTGTATTCATTACAAAGAAGTTAACATATGGCTTCCTAATGCTTATTAGTGTTCAATAGGTCAGAAAGGGCCAAGCATGTAAATCCAGCTCTCACATTATCATTCTGGAAACAATGCAGGATTTTAAATGGCAGTGCCAACACTTGCTGCTGTGTGACCCGGGCACACTGCTTGCTCCCTGGCCTACAGCACAGGGCTGGCGGTAAGAGCAACCACTAAAACGTCAGTGGAAGGTATCAGGAAAGCAGTTGGTTTACAGGTCTCATTAGATGTTACTTTACATTTTTAATGAAGAAAATATGCCAAGCATAGGTTTCTCAGCTGCCTGGTTATGGCTCTTTCTAAAACATAGCTGAATCTCCCTTTACATTTAAACACTGTTTGTTTGGTTGTATGGTCGAGACTGACCCAGGTAGAAACTAGTCAGCCTCAGTGGTACCAGGCCAGATGTCACCTTGGGGAAAAGACACTGCTGGACACACAGTACCCTAGGCTTGTGTGTCAGCCACTCAACCAGGCTACCTTTCCCCAGACTTTTTTATGGAAGCGCAGTCACACCATGCAACAGGCCTGTAGCCAATGTCCTCTCTATATGTCAATGAGGAAAGAATGTGGCTGGATTGACAGACGACCAGCTTTCTCTTTTTTTGACTGGGAAGCAAAATCAGACAGCTTTTTGTAGGCATTCTGGTCCACAACTCCTCCTCTGCCCACATCCACTACACCAGGGCAGGATTTTGCTTCTGAACCCAAGAAGAACAAAGGAATCTGCTGGAAGCGTAACTCTTCAGCCGTTATTGGCTGGGTCCTTTGGCAAGTGATTTCTCTCTCTTCACTGCCAGGCAAGGGACAGTGTGCCACTCACAAGCCATGTCTACGCATTCCCTCTGATTATGACTTATCTCGCCTGCCCCTCTCAGTGATCCATCTTAACACTATTGAGCATAATGGCTAGTGGCCTGTAGCTCGAAGACTGGACGGGGAAGATGCCAGTATCAGACTTAAAAACAGCATATCATCTTCCGGATCTTTAAATGAAAGGACCGCCTCGGCGAGCGCTCCAAAGACTACCAATCAGAACTGAGCAGACAGGAAAGCAGGCCTAAACGAGTAATTTCAGTCATTCAGTTGACTCTTCATGCCAAACCACCTTGCACTCAGGAATGATTAAGGATGATTGTCACCTTGATGACAAGAAGCTTGTCCAAATGCCACTGATAAAACACATTGCCCCCAGGGTCTCACTGTCTTCTGAAAGCAGGTGTATTTCGGGGGTAACAGACCAGAGGCTGTGACAATCTGACTGTCTGCTCTCTCAGGGACTGCAATTTAAGAGTGTGAAGCACAGGACTTTGGGAAACCATAGACAAGGGTCAAAAGGCAGGTAGGCCTTTGGCTTGCTAGCTATCTAGCCATGTGATTTTAGACTTTTAACCAAACTTAGCCTGAGTTTCTGCAGTAGTAAAAAAGGATAATTTACCCCATGGCTGATGTGAGGATGAATGAAAAAAAAAAAATCTAAATGCAAGAAGCTAGTAACAGAGAGCCTGTCTTGTCAGGAAATGCCGACATTTTACTGAGACTTCTTTAAGTGTAAGGGTCCAGTAAAGCTCCACTGTGAAGCATACACTGAAAGGTCCACACACAGAGGACTTGCTCAGAGGCTAGGAGCTCCACAGTTGACGGAGAAAGTGGCTCTGCAGAGAATATCAGTGAACGCTGTATCAGAAAACAAAGGTATTTTATGGGCCACTTCTTCCAACAGTTTATGAGAAAGGAAAGAGTAAGACTAAGGCTGGAGCCCTTCAAGTTCAAGGCCTGTAATTTAAGTGTGAAAAATAAGATCATTAATGAGCAAATATGCTTACGAGCATTAGATAGGACACACATGTGTCTGTGTGCACACATGTGCACATGGGTGCGCACACAAACACAGCCAAGGGATATTACAAACAGTAGGTACAAATTTCAGATTTGAAACATTCAAAGGGCTCCAAGGTCTCTAAAGATATTTAGTAATGAACACATTCATGTATTTCCCTTATTTCCTTTTTGGCCTCAAAGAAACCCCCAACATTTGTAGAATAGATAGTTTATTAAGAGAAAAGCAATCTTTCTTTCTACAGGGGGAATCGCTGGCCTTGACTGTATCAAGGGAAATATGGTCCGGATAGCCCACAATGTTTAAAGGAAGATACTTAGGGGCTTTGTAAATGCTGCTGCCTAGGCCCCATTTCTCACAGATTGGGGTTTAACTGAGGAGGTGGCAGGGCAGAATCCATATGCAAGGCTTCAAAAATGATTCTTGTATGCGACTCGGGTTCAGGAAAGTCTGGGTGGGGATGGCAAGAAAAACTGTCACTCTGTAGCCCTCACACCAGAGGTGGGCGTGGACCACTGCCTTACAGTAGTGAGGAGCCTAAACATGTAAGGGTCAAGGCCTTGCCACTGCCCAGAAGCAGCCTTGGGAATAGCAAGGTCTCTGAGAGGTATAGATCTCAGCCATCCGAATGTCCCTGCTCTCCCGCCACAGTGTCTGGGCATGGCTAAGCCACAGTCTCTGGGCATGGCTAAATACAGACAGCACAGATGAGAACTGTGTTAGCCCACCCCTGTATGGGTTGCTGTCCCTAAGGAGTCTGAGTGGAGCCAGAAGTAAATGGGCAAATTCAGTACTGATCCTGTTATCAGGAAGCCGACCAGGACACTCTCAATTGCTGGCTGATTGCTGATGCTACAGCACCTTGGCCTTAGTCACAAAGGGTGTCTGTAGGAACAGGCTAATATGGTCCTAGACGCGATTTAACAAAACTTCAATTACCTGCTTCTTTTAAAACGAAGGGCCTGGAGATGGTATGTGGCTTTTTCTAGGTCACACTGAGGTGGAAAGTGGTGGCAGGCAGCGTCCAGTTAAAACTCCGTCTTGTGAGCTGAGGTCACAGCCAGGATTCCTGGCCTCTTGGGCACTGCTCTTCCAGGCCCAGAAGTCAAGAGTGGGGCAAGTCTCTGTGGCTTTTCCTTTTCTTTAAGGCCTTATTAGCCACTGAGGACCACAAGTCTCAGGACTTCAGGCTGTGGTGTAGACATCTATGTTCAGAAGCCAGGGCTGCGCCAACAGGCCTGCAACAGAGTCAGACACTTGGGTGTAAGTCTGGGATCTTCGAGATGTGGTCTCTTGGATACATTTATTGTAGAAAAGACAAAACAAATCAACCTTTAAAAGGCTTCTGAATGGCAGCCAGTCTAAGCTTAAAAGGGAGGGGTTCCTAGAAACCTAAATGAAATGGATGGCTTCCTTGCTAGAGTAGAGCACAGCTGATTCAGAATCCTTCCCAGGCTATCCCATGCCTCCCACTCCCACCCATGAAGGGACAGTCTGGATTAGATAGTCTCCAGCTACTTCTGCAGGCGGCTGGGTTTGCAGGGGGAGCAACAGCATGCAGTGGAGATAAAAGGCAGTTTAGGAACAATCAAGGCTGGGAAAATCCTCACTGGAAAGGACCCCACTTACCACAGTATCAGCAGACTTGGCCATGAAAGGCCCACCATTGCACTGGCTCAGAGGATACGTGAGTGGGTGAAGAAAATGGCAGCCTTCAGTGACAATTATTAACCTGTTCTTTGTTCTGCCTCTTGCACAAACACTGTCCCAGACCCTCTCACTTAAGGGAAGATAGACAAGAAAGAATATATAGCTTTCTTTAAGTGGGCTTAAAAGTAATAAGTGACATCTGAGAGGAAGCCAAGAGAAGACAAAGCTCTTCTTTACTCTTCAATTGCCACCAGCATAACAGGGCTGGATACATTAAATACCCCTGTCAGGGCTAACATAACAGATCCAAGATAAAAACATTATTTTAAATAAATGCATGCCTTCGATAAGGATAATGCCTACAATTTAAAAAGCTGAATATGGCACTTCAAGCATATAAATATTTCTGGGCTTACAGATTCCTTGACAAGGGCATGCTCTCCTGTATAGTCCTGGACTGGGCTTAACTTTATCTGTGTGACTTAGAGGGACTAAGACACCTTCCCAAGCAAGCTGGCTGCTCTTCTGTAGCAAGTGTTGCAAGCTACTGGTGCTCAGGGAATTTTCTTCGAGGGTGATTTCAACTCTAAACTTAAGGTGTAATGTTTTAAGACCTCAAACACAACATTGAGTTTGGGTTGGTAGGCTATTTTTCAATAGAACAACGTGCTTGATGGTTCACTTTTAAAAAATTGATAAATATTGTTGGTATCCTATTTTTTAATAGCAGAAGTAATTTAAAGAGGTGGTAGGTCAAATACCCAACAAACATAAGAGGAGTCTGCTATTTCCGATCTTTTGGTTTTCCCTTTTTGGGTCATAAACTTTGCATTGGTTCTTTCTCCTCTTCTGCACCCCTTCCCTAGCCTTACTCTGCACCCAATCTCTTAACTCCAGGCAACAAGATCAAACTGAAAGGCTGCGAAGGAACTGTCCCGCAAAAGGTGACATCAAGACTCATCCCACCCAGAATCAGGTCTTCTGTGGACAGGCCCACCCCGACACCCGCTCCAAAGACAATGCCAGCGTGGTCCTCAAGTTTATTGTTGGCGCGCTCGCAGGGATGCACGCTCTCCCGGGCGAGGCCAGGGCGCCTTCTGGCGCGGAGCGAGGTGCGAGTGCGAGAGCCGCACCGTCGCGTCCCCTCTGGGCCGGCTGGTCACAGATGGGGTGTCTTCTAAACGCTGAAAGCCAAAGCCGCGTCAAGCCGGCCTCGGAGGCCGAGAGGCTTTAAAAATGGCCTCCTGACGACACTTCCTGCTCGGGGCCGAGGCATCATTTAAAAAGCCGGCTCAACCGCCCGGCGCGATGAGTCGCCGGGCTGAGCCGGCGCTGCACAAAGACCGCAGGGTGGGCCGTGGATCTCCGTCCCAATCCGCCTAGCCCGGAGGCGCGCACGCGGAACCGTGGAGCCACACCCGGCCGCGCCCGCCCAGGTCCCTACCGCACCGCATCACCACTCACCCGGACGCCGCGGCACCGCACGGTCCCAGATCCTAGCAGACGGACAGGAATCTAGACCGCCGGCTACCGCCCGCAGACCGCCGCCGCCGCGCCCGCTGTAGGTCCCTACCCAGGGGGGCGGAGTCGGGCCGGCGGCGCGCGTGCGCAATGCGGCGCGACTGCAGCGGAGAGGCGGGAGCCTGAGGTTGCCCCTTCACTGGCCTTGGACTGTGGGCTCTGAGCTTAGGGCGTTCGCACCGACTGAGTGCAGTGTTTGCATCGCTCTGTCCTGCACGCTCTGCAGCTTTCTCTGCAAAGAACTGAGTGCGCTTCTCTTTGGGTTCAATGGAATATCCATGGGCGCCTGGCTCTTATTGGGTCCTGCTGAGGGTGGATTTGGTGTTTGCCCTCAAGGAGCTTGAAGTTCTGCAGCAAGTAAGTGAAGCGACAACAAAGGGGCTCAAGTCTTCAGCCATCACAGCTTCTTGGGCGCCCAAGTGAAGGAGATGGGCCTGCAGCCCTAGGTTTGGATACAGGTAGCTGCTGGGCTTTGTGCATGACAGTCATTTCTAAAGCTAAGGAAGATCATATTGAAATCCAAGGCCTCATCTCGTGCACGTTGGGACAGTCAACAGGGAAAGGATTGATGGAGAGACAGAAGATCCTATGAGCTCATTTAGTGCGGGAATTTGTGTCTCCCTCCTAAGTTTCGATAATGTCTGCAGGTAAATGGCCCCCTTTCACATTAGGTCCATACCTACAGTCTACTGGATAAAAGTCAGCCCTAAAATAGTTCCACTCTGAGGGCCAGTGGGCCCACAATAAGTGACTTTGATGCTGCTTCCCACAAAAATAAAACTGCCCCTCAGCAACGACAGATGTTGCATGGGAACAGAGTCACTGAAGTGCAGAGCCTTCATGGACAATAGGCACACGTTTCCTTCAAAGCTCTGCAAAGAAGAAAAGCCAAGAATGGATTCCAGTTCCTTCCTCTGGGTGGTGGAGATCAGCTCCTAGATATCAGTTGTATGCTGGGAGGAGAGGGTGGGCTTTGGCAAAATCCAACCTGGATGAATGGAGTTTTGGGAAGAACAGGTAGTCACAGCATCAGCTGCTGGAAGAGCGGGTACTGGACTTAGAAAGTCAGAGCAGAGAGTCTTTGTCTTGCTCTGGGAGACAATGCCTTTGACTACACCCTGATAAACAATCTACCTTCTCCTGCTTTCTCTTTCTCCTGCTAAGTAAACTAAAGGACTCACTTTCTGGAAACAAAACCAAATAGGTTTAAAGTTCAGAGTGCCCCCCCCCCCCCCAAGAGTAGGCTAATGATGAGTAGAACATTGGGAATGTGTCCTGGTCATGTCTGAGAACCTCTAGTGATACAAGGAACCCACTCAGGAAAGTCAGTTATGCATTGGAGAACCGGAAGTCTCAGAGCTAGAGAGTTTATAGCTCAAAGTGTTGTGTCTCCTTTCCATTCCCACCCATACATCACAGTCTCACCTTCTTCAGTCACAGAATTGACAGAAGGTTGCTTTTTGGATTGTCTGGAAGCTTCTGTGGACATAGAGTTACTATGGGCCTGCTCCCTAGCCTACCGGAACCCGGGCTTCTCATGCAAAATTCAGTCAATATTAGCTCCCCACAGGCAGCTGTGTTCAACAAGATAGTCTAGATCAGTGGTTCTCAACCTGTGGGTAATGACCCCTTTGGGGTCCCCTATCAGATATTTACATCATGATTCATAACAAAATTGCAGCTATGAAGTAGTAATAAAGTAATGTTATGGTTGGGGTCACCACAACAGGAGGAACAGTATGAAAGGGTTAAAACATTAGGAAGGTTGAGAACCACTGGTCTAGGCTGTCACAGTCCCTGGTTGTTGAGAAGGGACTGATAACTTTCACAATTTTCAGAATCCCCAGTGTGGTGAGGTAAAGTGGTTTGCAGAGACGGGAGAAAGGACATTTGCAGCCTGGGGAAGGGCCAGGCAGGGTTATAGACTAGGATTCGTGCAACCACGAAGGTTGAAGTGTTGCTATTCTGGGGTCTTCTGATGGGGAACAGGAAGGAGCTAATCAGACACTCTAAACTGCGCACTTCTGATGCTGCCATTCACAGCCTGTTCCCCACCCTTCCAGAACACTTTGCCCAAGGTATTTTTTGTTCAAGATCTCTTCTGATGTAGACTAAATTATGCTCTATAGAAGAATGCTGAAGCTCTCTGTCATGGTTCCTGTGAATGTGCCCTTATTGAGAAATAGTCTTTATGCAGGAAACCACATTAAAATGAGGCCATTAGGGTGGGCCTTTGACCAATATGGCAGGTGTCCTCGGAAGAAGAGGACAAAAGGAATGAGATGCCCGAAAGGTGTCCGTACACAGAAGACAGCATTGAAAACAGGCAGAGATGGGTTACATGGTCAATCAAACCAGCAGTGGTGATCAGAAGCTGCCAGAACCAAAAAGGATCCACTTCTCTTTAAAGTTTTGGAGGGAGCATGGCCCTGCTGACAGCTTGATCCTATCAGACTTGTTTTGCTTGAGACATGGTCTCTATGTAGCCCTAGCTAGCCTGGAATTCAATGTGTAGACCAGGCTGGCCTCTGACTCAGAGGAGCCACATGTGCCTCTGCCTCTCTAGTGCTGGGATCAGAGGTAAATGCCACCACACCCTCTTACTGCTAACCTCCAGAAAGGCTAATCAGATTTCTGTCACTCAGCATTCAGAAACTACCAGCCTTCCTGTTGTAAACTGCCCCAGCTGTAGGAGAGCTGTGAAGGAACCAGTCTTTGGATGTTAAGAGCCGAGAACTGCAGCCAGAGGAGGTTGGCTGACATTCCCTTTGGGCAGGGTTATGGCTGCATAAACCTGTACGGTAACGGTCTATCCCAAGGGCAAACGAAACTGGGTGGTCGGATTGGAAAGAGTGGGAAGTGGGAGGACGGGTGTCCGTGGGGCTGTGGACGGCTCCTGAATGGGTATTTCTGGTGGTCTGCAGATGAAAAGAGACTTTAGCAGCAGCGGGAGGAGCACGCTCAAAGGCTCTGAAAAGGGGGACAGGAGTTGTGGATGTTTGGGGAAGACAAAGAACAGTATGGCTTTAGATCTTGCAGACCCTTGAAAGCTGTGCCTTCAGGAGTTCTTTGAGCTATGCCAAGAACACATGGTCCAAGAGGGCATCCATGAGCCTTTGCATCCTGTCAGCCCTGCCCTACCTCTCTGTATTTCTTTACCACACATCACACCAGCCAGTTTACTTTTTTCTAGTGGCCCCCTACACCCCTGAATACTACACGATGAACTCCCCAGTGTCCTTAGAAAAGAGCCAATCTCTTGCACACAGGCCAGAGTATTCACACTAGTGTTCCCATGCAGACACCATAAATCTCAGCTACTTTAAAATTGCATAAGTCAAAGACCCACGGGAACAGCCTGCCCCACCCTCTTCAAAAAATCGACACATTTCTAGTAGCTTCTTTCGGACGTAGTTTTACTCACCCGTGAAAGAGATATAAAGGCCCTTCCTGCCCAGGGTCTTTAAGTTGACACACTACAGACCTAGTGCTCAATGATAGCAGTTTTTCTCGAAGTGGTGGGATGCGGGCACGACTGTAGACTCTGTTCCCAGCTATGTGACCCTGGGAAAGTTAGCTCGGGTCTTTGAGACGTTGTTCCTAGGAGCAGATTCCCTTGGGGATGTTCAGGCGTCAGGTGTGTGGACCACCTTCCTGCTGCCTTTTCCCGCTGGGATGTGGGGTTCCAGTCTCTTTGAGTGCATCCAAAGGCTCAACTCCTGGAGCTGCTGGAGCGTGCAGTGACAGTCGCAACAAGCATGCGCGACCGGTAGACGCTACTTCGTGCAGTACTGCCAGTGGCCTGGGACGTCGTTGCGGAGCCTGCACTCCTGGCTCCTAGCTGTAGAGTTCCACCAGCTACTTACCCAGCCTCCCGGCCTCCCGCCTGCCGCCTGCTGCGTGGATCCGAGCCCTAGACCCCTCTGTCTCTTCTCCCAAGTCCGAGCCAGGGACCAGTCGCATGGCATTGGTTTTTCTAAGGCCCTGGAAGGACTCTGCTAGGAAGACCTCCAGTGGCGCTCTCCAGATCCAGGTTGGTATGCTATCCAAAGAGCTTGCAATGAGTTCTCAGTGCCAGTTTCTGTTAGACCGGAGCAGCTACCTCTGGGCTGTCAGCTCCTCGAAGATAAGGTCTGTTTTGTCCCGGAAGCCTCAGAATCTACCTTGGTGACTGACACAGTGGCTTCCCGGGCGGGAATACCAGAGCCATGAGCATTCTTCAGAACTAGGGTATGTGAATCATGGTGGATGACAGGGGCCCTCCTTGGATAGGGGCTAAAGGGTGCAGGTCCGGAAGGCAAGGAGAGTGCGTGAAAGGGTAATGATGGTTGTGGTGTTTATGGGCTTTAGACAGCACAGTCACTTGTGGCTAGGGCTATAGAGATGCAGGAGCTGGGCGGAGTAGGGAGTGGGTAAGGAAAGGGGGGTGGGGCGCGGCGCCCTGTGCCAGGGCTGCAGGAAGAACTACACTTATCCCCAGGCTTCCTCTCACTGGTCATCGGTCCTGCATCCAGAGTTGTTGTCCTTCTAAGGAGCTAACAGGCGAAGTCAATCTTCTGCCTATCTGTTGGTACAGGACCCTGCAGTTTTAGGGGCCTACGTGAGCCTCTCAAGTCAGTTCTTACTCTGCCCTCCTCATCCTGTAAGTTCGCTTTCCTGCTGGCTCCGCTCTGCGCTACTGGGCACCAGACTTACCCTTTTGTTACCGGGGCCCCGAGGCCTCTGAGATGCTTCACCTTTGTCCTTCCAACCCTAACATCACCTCAGAGGCTTTGCTAAACCATCATCCTGCCTTGTCCCTGCCTTCAGCTCCTGTGTTCCATGATATTCATGAGTGTAAACCCCCCCCCCCCTTTCCTATTCTTTTTCCTCCTCTACAAACTAAACCACCACCGGTCTTGTTTGGCCTTAGAGGTCCAATGCCTGAGGAGGAAGGCCTGGGATTTCTTAGGACAGGGATCCTAAAAGTTGAGTCCCCCTTTATAAATTGGGGGAAACATGTAGTTTGAGGCACCAAAGCATGCTCACGTTTGGAGTTCCCAGTCAGAACCTGACCACCAAGCCGGTTCTGTCATCTGAGAGTTTCTTGTCTGAGGGAAAGGAGGGAAAACATTTTCTCCATCAGGTTGCCGTGAGGATGAGACGGGAAACATTTGTAGAAAACTCCTAAGGGAGCTCACATTGAGAGCTGACTATGGTCCCAATGTTGCCAGACCCCAGGAACCAACACTGCCCAGATCTTGGTTGTTTAAAAGGACAAAGGTTTATTTTTTATCTACACTCCCTGACCACCATGAATTGGTTGAAGATGCTTTTTCATCTTCCATCCAGTGGCAGGGCTGACGAAGCAGCCAGTGGGTGATGGGTGGCCAGCTGCTAGGCAGTGGGAAGAAGTTGCCTTAACTGAGTATTGACTCAAAACCTTTCAATCACAAGGTACAAATGCCTTCACACATTCAATTGGCCACCGCCAGTCACATGACCACACAGTCTGTAAGGAGTGGGGTATATGTTGAGCATTCTCACAGTGTGAATACTGGGAGGCATAGCACAAACCAGTGCAAAACTCAAGGAAGCTGAGTGTGCACAGTTACCTAGCCTGGAGGTTTTGTGGGTTCCCCTCCTTTCTTGGGTGTAGCCCAATTCTTCTGCCCTGTGCCTGCAGAATGTGTGTGATGGTGAACAGGTGCTCTGGTGCTTCCTTGCTTTCTCCAACCAGTTTGTGCATGGTGCTAGATATTCCTGGATAGTAGGAGACTTGAGACCAAACGTCACATTTATCTTGCTCAACTTTGATATACCAAACTCCTAGTACAATGGCTGCTGTGGTATTTATTGAATTTTTGTGGACTATCCTGCAAGTATACTTCATGGCACTAGAATTTATCTTTTTCACTTATTGGATGCCCCCTAAAGAACCATGTCTTACAGTTACTATTGCTGGGATAAAACATGACCAAAGTAACTTGGGAGGAAAAGGTTTGTTTGGATTACACTTCCACACCACTGTTCATCATTGAAGGAAGTCAGGACAGGAACCTGGGGGTAGGAGCCAATGCAGAGGCCGTAGAGGGGTACCGCTTACTGGCTTGTTCCCCATGGCTTTCTCAGTTTACTTTCTTATAGAACCCCAGGATCACCAACCCAGGGATGGAACTGCTCACAATGAGCTGGGCCCTCCTACCTCAATCACTAACAGATTGTCTTACACCTGGATCTTATGGAGGCATTTTCTCAGTTGAGATTCTCTTTCAGATAACCCTAGCTTCTGTCAAGTTGACATAAGACTAGCCAACACAAACTATTTGGACCATTCGTTTATTTAACAGTCCAGCATGGTGGGAGCATTGTCTCTTTAGTTGTAGGCTAGGGAAAGCCTCTGGAGGAGAAACTAAGATCGAAGACCTTGGTAGCCTGGGGCCCACACTTCCCATTCCTTAGCTGAGAATGTTAACTTCTTGTGCAAAGCAGTTCCTAGGAATCTGAGGTTCAGATAACTTATGAGGGAAGGTCAGAGGCTGTAGATGTGATGGAGGAGAAGAAAACCTCCACAGGGGTCAGAGAGACTTTCTGTGGTAAGTTCCCGGGTTTGGTGGTCACAGACTTTTTAGCGTAAACTTTTTATAAGAGTTTATCAGTTTTGTCCTGATAAAACTTAGTGTCTGTGATTGGGAGCTCCCAAGTTTCTTTCAGTGACTGTACTCCTCTTCTTCCCGAATGGAATCCCATAGCTAGCTAGTTTTGAGAACAGGTGGCCAAAGGTAGAAAGTACTGAGGCAAAGAGATTCACTACTGTTTACTAGGGACTTAGATCAGAAGGGTTGGCCACTCTAGTCTGAGGCAGAAGGAGACACTTCATATGCTAAGATACACTAAAACCAACCATAGCAGCCAAGGCCCTTCTAAAGACTATTACCATATTAGTAGCTAGTTAAGAAACCGCCAGGGGCTCATAGGGGCCCACAGAGACTAAGCTGACAATCTTGGAGCCTGTATAAGTCTGATCTAGGTCCTTTGCATATATGCTGTGATTGTGTAGCCTGTGTTCTTCCGGGACTTCTAACAGTGGGAGCAGGGCTGTCTCTGATTCTTTGGCCTGCTTTTGGGACCCTTTTCCTCCTACTGGGTTTCCTTGTCCAGTCTTGATATGAGGGAAAGGCCTAGTCTTATGGGAGTCTTATGACAACTTCTTATGCCATATTTGGTTGATATCCCTTGGAGGCCTGATTGTTTTTGAGGGGAAATGGAGGAGTGGATCTGGGGGACATGGAAGACAGGAGGAGAGGGTGTGAGGAGAGGAGGGAAGGGAACTGTGTAATACAAGGGATGTAATATACGAGAGAAACATAAATAAAAAGAAAAAAAGAAGAAAACAAGAAACAACTCTAGGATGGCACAAACTACTGCATCGTTTTAAGGACTTTGTTTATTTTATTTTTTTATAGTATTTGTAATGTGCCTGGTGGGTGGGCAACAGGTAGGCGATGCTCACAACCAAGACGGCTATAGTCACATCAAGCTGCATTCTCACCTTGGGCATAAGGGTACCAGCACCCTTTGGAACACTATAAATTATCAACAATTAGCCCATCAGCCCAGCCAACAATCAGTTTCAGGTAACATTGGAAACAGCCTGTTGGTCTTTCCTCCAGGTCTGTATCTCTTTAATCCAGTTTCATGCTTAGTACACAGCTTCTCAGAATGAGAGACTAAATGCCAGTCTTACTTGGCGTGAGGCATGATCATGTCACTAAGGCCTATTGAGTAGGGAGTGGAGAGTGTCCTTCACGGGATGGACATGCTTTATTTTGTACCTTTCTCCATTTTGTTGTCTTGGATGAAGGGATGCAGATGTGGGTGACAGCTGGAACAGCCACCATAGACTTCGAAGTGCCATCTCAATTGGTAAGGATGGCAGAGCTACAGGTGCTGGAGGCCTCCTGCTAACGTTGTAACGGAGTTACAACAATGTAGGTTGACTGCCATGCACTGATCATCTCCTTACAACTTAACTTCAGTGGGACATAAACTGCTACTTGGTACAAAGTTGTGAAAAGGGACTCCACATGCTCATTTCACATAGACCCCTGAAATGTGTGCACCCATTCACGACTGAAGATATATTTTGAGCATGGATTGAATTATTTTTTCCTCATTAAGTTTTTCTGCACTAATTGAGAGGTCTTTGACGATTTCAGGAGACATCACAACTGAAAACATCACATTTCTCAGCTACCAATAGTGGACATTGCTGCTGCATTTACAGGGGGAAAGGGTTGGGAGTGCAAACTGTCATCTCAAGATCCAGGGGGCCTACCAGAACCCAGATGCAGTGAACACCACTAAATCCTAGCTTTATGGTGTCTTTGCTGTAGGGCTTAGAATGAAGCACCTTGTCTGAATTTTGCTAATTTCCTAACAATGTTGCTGGTTTGAACAGCTATAGTATTAACTAAGACAGTGTCCATAACAATACACAGAAAACAGCAAATCCAGTTGTTTAATGATTGATCCTATCCGTCAGGAGCCTGTTGACAGGGGAACCGGCAGTGACTAGCTAGAGATATGAGGACACCACCCAGTAGAGGTTGGTTTGTCCTTGTGATCTATCATCTTTGGTATAGCAGTACTGTCCTCAGGCCTGTGGCAGCAGCCCTGCCTTGTCATTCAGCATAAAGAACAGAGCTCTATTCTTCCCCTGTACGTAAAGCTCTTGGTAGTGGGGGAGATTTGCTAGACACCTAAATGCTTT
>CM052712.1:29723739-29809883 GCA_028551405.1 Uromys caudimaculatus | reverse complement strand
TTTTTAGATAATACTGACTCTTGTTGTGGGACTATAAAGAAAGAAAAGGTTTTAATATATAGCTATTTTTTTGTTTTTGTTTGTTTTTTGAGACAGGGTTTCTCTGTGTAGCCCTGGCTGTCCTGGAACTCACTCTGTAGACCAGGCTGGCCTTGAACTCAGAAATCCACCTGCCTCTGCCTCCCAAGTGCTGGGATTAAAGGTGTGCGCCACCACTGCCCAGCCTAATATATAGCTATTTTGAGACAGTGTTTTCATAGGTAATCAGGATGGCCTCTACATTCTGGCTTTCCTGCTTAAGTTCTGAATTCCAAGTATGAGCTTACACTCCTGGCTTCACTATAAGCTTCTCTTGGCAATTAATGTGTTGTATCGATTTCTATTATGTCATTTATACTTTTTCTTTAACTAGAGTGATTTTAATACAAAGATTTTTAAAAAATATAGTCATTTCATATAATATATTCCAACCATGGTTTCTCCCTCCCCCATCTCCTTGCAATCTCCCCGTCCTTCAAACTCTACTTCTAGAGAAAGAAGGGTTTTGAGAGGGCCAAAAGAGCAGGCCTGAACATTGATTCTACTCCCACACTTCCATTTTAAAATTAAGAACTATCCCATTATGGATGGGGTTTCTTGGAAGGAGAAAGAAGAAAAAGGCCTGAATGAAATACTCTGAAGGGACTCATCCCGGGGGAGAGGGACTGTCGCCAACACAAAGTGAACACTGGGTACTTGCCTTTGTCTTCTTGAAAGCCTGGGTGTATTAGGTGCCCATCCCCCAAGAATGCTCCCATTTCAGAGCCTACAATGTACAAGCATCCGCATCATGGCTGACACCTGCACCCTGTATCAATTCCCTTCTGTTTCTCAGGCCTTGCTTGCCTTCCTACCACTGGAACTTGAGATGTCCACTCAGCCTCAGGGCAAAGCACATCCTTTTGAACCAGGCTGGACTCCCTCTGTGAAGGTCTCAGCCCCACCATGACATGACAATGACATGGCTCATAGCTCCAATAAAGAATGGAAGGTTCAGAATGAGACATCAGTTTCAGCCCCTTAACTAATTCTAGTATGCTAACCAGAAACAGGTGTAACCTTCTGATAATGATCCTATTTGAGGTCACTTGCCTTCCGTGGGGCAGTAAGCACAGCATTCTGATGTTCACTGAGGACTAAATCTACACTCAGTGTTTACATTCAAGTCAGCTCTAGCTTATGCATTTGCCTGTGTGTGGCACTTATAATGGTGGCTGGTGCTGGGATCCCATGTAGAAATGTATGCCAGGTATGTATTCTAAGAGCACGTGCCAATATATTGACGACGATGGGAGTCTTAGTTGGGTTTCATTGCTGTGAAGGGACACCATGACCAAGGCAACTCTTATAAAGGAAAACATTTCATTGGGGCTGGCTTACCGTTTCAGAGGTTCAGTCCATTATTATCAGGTTGGAAAGCATGGTAGCATGCAGGCAGACATGGTGCTGGAGGAGCCAAGAGCTCTATATCTTGATCCACAGGCCACCAGGAGAGGACTCTCTCCACACTGGGCAGAGCTTTCATAGGACATCAAAGCTCATCCCTACAGTGATAGACTTCCTCCATCAAGGTCACACTTACTCCAAGAAGTCCACACTTCCCATGGGCCAACCATATTCAAACCACCACAATGGTACAGTCTTCTCAGCCTGGTGAACTCCGAGGTCAAAGCCCTATGATGCATCTTTACTAGGGGGCAGCACAGAGTCCTGCAAAGGGCCAAATCCCAGATGGTTAGTCTCTTCCTTCCTTCAGGACCCTAGGAATGTTTAATGGACCAACAGAACTGCAACAGACCCTCCTGAAACTTTTGGACAGTGGAGTGGAACGTCAAAGTATTCTTTCTAAAATGCTTTTCAGCTTGTAGGGAGCTTAGTTTAGGAGTTGGACTCCATCACCATGTGACCTAATTTCTGTAATAAACCTTATCTCACTTTAATGATGCCTGCAGTCTGTAGCAGAAAATAGTGGTAGCAATCCCAGATTACTTTTTACTTTGATGTACCAGGAGGCCATGCAGTCATCTGCTTGCTGTGTACAATGCACATAAGCTTTAGGAATCTGGACATATATCTAATTAACGCCACACTGTGCACTGTAACATTTACTAAGAGTACAAGTCATGTCTTCTTACAACTTTTCCAAATGTAGTGGAAGAAACTTACTGGTATTTGATCCAATCTGGTGTTGAATTCCATACAAATGGTGTGCTACATTGATACCTACTCTTTATAATTCTCCTTACCCATTAGTAAAGAATACTTATTAAAGGTGCATTGGGGGGAGGAGGTTGGAGCGATGGCTCAGTGATTAAGAGCACTGTCTGCTCTACCAGAGGTCCTGAGTTCAATTCCCAGCAACCACATGGTAGCTCACAACCATCTGTAATGGGATCCGGTGCCCTCTTCTGGTGTGTCTGAAGACAGAAACAGTGTACTCACATATATAAAATAAATAAATCTTTTAAAAAAATAAATAAAGGTATATTCGGGCAGTCACGCTTTAGAAAACAGGCAAGAAATGTTAGAATAGGCAAGCATCAAGAAATTCTGAATCCTATGATACAAAATACTACTATTTCTTAACACATATTGTACTAAATCTTGATGACAATGTCTAAGGCAGAAGACTGTGTATGTCACTGCAAATAGCCATTGGTGGCCCACTGGTTGGAGAATGCCTTCACTAGGCAATAAAAATAGCATACCTTTATGAAGTTCATGCCACCAGCCCACATGCTTAGTATGTGTTACCTTGAATCCAGAGTAACTGCTCCATCAATGAAGGATTCCATTCAACTTATTGACCAAGAAGCAACACACACATTAAATGATTTAGTGAGGGATGAGCACAAGTTAGAAAACAGCTATACCCGAAGAGTCCAGTCCTGCTGTATCAGTGGCCTAGGCGTATGAATTCACATGCTCTCTGCAGTGAGTGGCAAGCTGCTGTTCCTTGCACCAGACCACAGAAAGCAGGTAACCTCAGGCTCAATAATTTTAGATGTCAGCAGTAACAAACTCATATTTGGGTGCTCAGACCCATTTACTAAATAATCCATAGATTGTAGGTTAAAGTGGAATTCAGAACAGCAAACGTGGCCTTGACAGCCATTATAACCTGCCCTGCCACGTGGCTTTATGCAACAGAACAGCTGATTTCCTGACATGTTATTGATGAACAGATGTTACACAGAACCTTAGACAGTCACGATAAGACAACCATACTCTAGACATCCAGAGTACCAGACAAATTCCATTCCCTATTCTTCAAAATAAGAGCTTCTGGCTCTGACTTGCTATTGGGCCATGGTAAGGACCAAGCTGTCCATGGCACTCTATATGATGAAACATTTGATGGATCTGATATAACTGAACTTATGAGGTTTGTTTTTTAACCTTGTCAACAATGTTAGAAAAGCATCATGATGTTGAGCCAAAACAAATGATTTATCCTGAAGTCTCAAAAAGTAGCATTTCATTAAATGGTTCAAAACTGCCACGGTATCCCCTCCTGCAGCTTCTCTGAGTTTTCTATCAACCTACCCACAGCTGTTAGAAATGCTTCTAATGAACCAAAGGGATGTGCTAACCAGGGTTGGGATGCAGATACCAGCATTCCAGGAGCACTAATACATAGACAGTCACTGAATCAAAGTCTTTTCAAAGGCCTGGAAAGAAATGAGGAAGGGAATCTCAGTCAGTTTTTTGTCCACTTTGCATGAAAAAAAAAAATACATTGCTACGACTTGATCAGAATTGAACAAGACTCAAGCACTATACATAATTTAACAAGATTATGAGAACCACAATTTAGGAGATAGTCATCCCCAAAGATGTTCATCTTTCTGTATTAGTGGCCTGGGCATATGAAAAAACACCCTCTAAATGGGCACTTGCTATCTTGTATAAGCACACAGTATAGAGAGCACATACTCTATATGTGTTCACTTCAGTAACTAATATATTGGCTTGCACAGATACAGGAAGCAAGGTTGGGGATGACATTCTACCTCTCACACTAAACCATGTTTACTTTAATAGGCAGCATCATGATGGTGGGGTAGAGGCTATCACAGGGCAGTTTTCCTAAGAAAAAGGGACGGCCAAGGTAGCTATACATAGCCATAGACTCAAGGATGCTACTTGCCAAGGCTAACCTAAGCTAGCACTTTAGATGATTTAACTCCAGTAAGTCATCTGTGACAAGCTCAAAGGAGAGTGCTCCATTCCTTACGATGGCTGTATTGGTCACTTGTGGCTAAAATTGGCTTCTCTGGATTCTTGCAATCCTAAGAGGGCCAGGGTTTGGTTTTAACATAACATGCAACATCCTATTAAATGTCCAAAGTTCAGAATCTTCATCTGTTCTTCTATCTGAGGTCTTGGAACATTTGAACCCCAAATATAGCACCCCATGGAAGACCAAACCAGACATCTACTTCAGAGGGAAAGGCACAGGAATGACCAATCATTATGGAATCTACTCATTATCTGCCTCAGCCAGACAGTAAGAAGGCTCTGTCAACTCTGCCTTTAGGTAGTCCATCTAAGATTTCCCCCCTCTGATTGACTGTTACTCCTCCAGAATTGAGCACAGGTTTTTATTCAAACACCTTTAGCCTGCGCTGTGTTACTATGTTAAGAATACCTGTAGGAGTGACCCACTTATCCTTATTCCCAATGACCCACTCAAGTGACATATGCTATATACCCTCAGAAACTTAGGAATATGCTCATCTAACCCTGAAGAGTACAAGAGTTCAAACTATTTCTGCTGAGGGACACTTCTAGTCGTTCATGTCTAAGAACCAACAGGAGCACAGTACAGTCAGTTTCTTCTTACAGTATTGACTGTCATCAACAGGAAAAGCTGAGGCTTCTGAGCCACAGTTGGGGTAGGGAAGAATGCTTGGCACACAAGTAACCAACTTGGGCACTTTGGGGCACCCATTTTCCAATTGTGTCAGCTGGCCTCACCAACCACCTTGAAAACAAAATATTCACCCCTATACATGGTCTTTCCACCATCCAATCAGTATTCAGTTCTCTCTGAATATTGAACCACACAGAACTTGAGAGACCTAGAAAGCAGCTATCTATCCATCAGCTGGCAGCACTGGCTCAGCCAGTGATTCCAAAGAAGCTAGGCATGTCTGAGGAGACTAGCATTTGAGGACTATTCAAAATATAAAATGTACTCAGACACATAAAAAGGGGAAAGAAAATCCCTGGAAGGCCAGTGAGGGGCAGGAGGGGCTGTGCACATCTCTCTGACGAGGCTTATGGAGAGTCAGAGGCCGGCCGCGTCATCCTTTACTCCACACCTCTCAGTCCCTACTCCTCAAATCTCATATCTGCATTTCAGCACAGAGCCAGAAACCCAGAGCGAGGGGCAAGACACCAGCGCTTACAGTTTGTCACCTCAGATGAGAGGTTAACCCTAAGATGGCTGAAGACTGTGTTTTCAGTTATTCTTGTGCTACTTCACAATTTAGGAAATGTCTATGTAGTTTTCATAATTATTTCTTACAGGGACCCCTTGGGCAGCCAAATGACTTTCAGGCAGACTCACTTGATGACAGAAAGACAACATGGGTTCTGTGACCTCATGCATACTGCGAAGTTAACACAACAATGAGGATGTATCAGTGAAGCAAGAATTTTAAGGGAACTTACACCAAGTCGCAAACACACAAAATTAGTTTCCTTGAGATTTTTAATCTGTAGGAAAATCCCAAAATGTGAAACAGTGACAGAACGAAGAAGTTGTCAGATTTTAATGGAGGCGATGTCAAGACTGAAATTGTGACAATGGAGCCTTTTTAAGAGTCATTTTGTGAGTGTCTAGAGGCAGTCCTGTCAAAACACTGCTATCAAAGAATGGGTGGGAGATACTCACACAGTATCACAGCAGCCTCTACGAGAGTGAGTCAGAGAAGGCTTCCAGGCAGGGTTGTGTGATACCAAAGTTTCCAAAGCAGTCTGATCCTGAAATACTGTTTGAAAACACACCCAGAATATCTATAAAGGCCCATTGCAGACAACTTTACTACATTTATAAAGTTGTGACAAGGACACTGAGCCAGGGAGCACTTCCCACTGTGCAGTCTATGCCTGCGGTGAGAGTTGAGTTCTGGACTCAGATTCCAGGACCTCATGCTCCATGGTCCCAACCAAATGCTCCCTCTATGCAAAGCTCAATGTTGACTCTGTCTTCCTTAATTCCAGGCCAGCACTGACCAAGGGACTCCCAAGAGTCAGCTGCAAGCTGGGCTTTAGAAGAGACCAGGGCATTGCACCTGTCAAGATTGGCAAGCTAATTCCTTTCTTTCATAGGAGTACCAAGAGAAACAGTGGTCCTAACCGCTCTGACAGGGGACACATTCTGCTCCTTCCAACATGGCTGGTGTCTTGAAATTCTGTATTCAGGCTACATTCTACAGCTGGACATCCTGAAAATAGGACTTTACTTGTCAATGCCAACTAAAGTTATAAAATCCTTGATTGTGCCAAACAAGACAGCCTACACACTAAGGATGCAAAATGTAACTCTCACATCTAGTTGACTTTTGAAAGTACTCAGACCAAATAAGTCACTTCCAGAGCCATCAATTTCTCCTGCTCCCGAAGCAAACTATACTCTTGTTCATCTGAAAGGGTCACAAATGGCTGGAAACAGTAACCTTCTGAATGGAGCTTCCTGGAGCCTCTGCAGAACCCAGGCTTAGAACGCCTGCTCTGAGCTTCCAGCTCTGGAACTGTAGCCATCACACCACACCTCGCCATGAAAATACTTTCTTCCAAATTGCCCTAGGTTCAGAGAGCCAGGAAGGCAATGGAAGTGTCATTGTCACCTTGACCTTTAATGAAGGTTAAATTCAACCTGGAAAATAAGACTCTTGACTGAAATCCTAAGCCAGAACCAAAGCTGATTTGTGTACCAGAGTCCAAGGGGACTCCTAAACATGTCCAGCATTCAAACATTGGCCCAGAGGTAGGACTCTACTGGGGAATTGACACCAGAGAACAGGAGATAGTCCTAAAGAAGCATGATCTAGTGGGGAAAGCTGTGCTCACCCTCTGAGGGAAAGCCAAGGAGCAAAGTAGAAGGCCAGGGTGGTGGCGATATGCTCAGACTACACAGACCATCTCTGGGTTCTTAGAGCAGCACAGGGCCCTGTAGCAGAGCTGCTACATGATGATGTCTGGGCATTTATTACCTTAACAATGGGAGGAACTGGGAAAGCAAAGAACCCATCGAATGCATGCTGACCTGGACTACATTCCAGAAGTCACAAGGCATTTTCAGTGTTAGCAAGAAAAAGACATAGGTAGATATGACAGTCTAGATGTCAAAGGTCTATAAATAGCTGCAGCTGATATTTGTACAGACAGCTTTAGCTGTCTCTCCCATTAGCCACAAAGATACTGTCTAACCAGGGCATTGAATAGACACAACCTGCAAGCCAGCTCAGCTTAACTATGATATTAAAGGCCAGGTTTGATGTCACCTGTGTCTACACAGAACTACTAAACTAGGATGAGTCATAAGGTCTATGCACAAGTGAAGGCCACTGAGCAAGCTGTACAAAAATCTGTATCACTTTCCCATAGACATGAAGGCAAATGTCACAAATGGCCACTTGCCCTGTCCACCAATTTCTTCTACAACAAACTTAGCTCTATAGAGATTCTGTTATCTTTGACAGGGGTAAGAGGGCTATTAATTCATAGGCACTTCTTGACAGAGACATAAACACGATCCAGTCTGTGTTTGTGACCATGTGGAAACACACCCACTATCATATGGGGGCAAATCCTTGCAGAATATCATTGCCTCTTGTTCTCTGGTGAAATTCTAAGTACTGAGAGTTCGCATTTGTGCCTTTTAGTCCCCCAAACAAATATGACTTCAGTCCAAGCAGTGCTTTGTTCACAAATACATCCTTCACAGCTTCAGACCACTCCAGACATACAACATCCACTAGCCTTTCCCTCAGCATCCCATCCCATCCCATCCCATCCCATCCCATCCCATCCCATCCCATCCCATCCCATACCATACCATACCATACCATACCATACCATACCATACCATAGTCAGATCCATACCCTGGGCAGACATAAGTCCAAGCTGGGGTAGGCATAGAACAGTCCAATGCCATAATGTCTTCAAGTTTCATGACAACTATCAAGTGGTAGAAATTTTCAAAATGAAATAATGAATGAGAAGCTTGGCTTAGATCATAGGAAGTAAACTGAGGAGGAAGGGAGGGCTAGCATTGGTGTGGGAATTGTTCTGTATTTGCTAAATACATACTTTCCCCTAATTCTAAGACCATGAGGAAAGTGTACAAGCATTCAGAACTCCACCCATGAAAGTCCATAGGCAACTCTCCAACATCTAGGAAGCCCTTAAGCACCGCTGATTCTGCTTTCCCATCCTAGGGATAGATGGCACCCCAGCAAAGCTGTAGCAGTGGGTGGGAAAACAACCTCATCTGGTCACATCTGGAAGTGCTAGGAGTAACTAGGGAGGGCAGTCAGGGGATGTTGATAATCATCCTACAGTGCACAGGGCACCTGGCTACAAGATTATCCATCTGGGCTTCAATACCAATAAGGTTAAGTCCAGATAAACTGGTAGTTTTGGCATCAATGTCCACCACTTTGGAATCTTGGGAAGGTATATAGAAGCAGAGGTATCTTAAAAATTTCTCAAGTCTCTCATCATAAGGAATAACACAGAGAAAGAACCTATAGCCAGAGTGAAGATTGTGGTTCCACACCTGAGAAGTGAGCCACATTCTTTCTCATAGTTCACCATTTTCCGGGGCAGTGTGGGAGAGCTGCCATCTGTACCATGCATGTCGGCTTTCAAGGACATGGCAGGTTTGAGTTGTTTCATGAGTTCTTTGATTTATCATAGGGTCTAAATTCCCAAGTGCTTAGTTTATCCCCTGAGCATGGCTGTCATTTGTGTAAATGATAAAGTGGACACAAATCTTTACCTGGTTGGGACAGGCACTCATGCATTCTGAGGCTAGCTTCTGTAGATGGGGGCATACGGACAGCTTTGTTTCACTGCAAGCTCAGACAGTGGGACATATCTGCAGCCTACATGCTAAATAGTGTCTGAAAATGCTGCAACATTTAGTAGCTGAAGAAGTCCCAATAGAGTCTCCTGAATAAACATGGACTGTAGTCAGACGTTCAGGGAAGATAAGGCAGATGCCAAAAATCAGGTAGAAATGTCCCCTGAGAGAGTTGAGAGACAACTATTTTGCCCAGTCTACAGTCCCCTGCTCTGCATGCTGAGCTACTGAAGGGTGCCACACTTCTAAGTACTCTGAAGCTGAATGAATAGGATCAGAGTCGTCAGTAACTGTCTTATGTAGAAAAGTAGTAACCTCACCAAATGATGTCCTTCTAGGAGGGCAAGCAGCCCTGGTGAAGCAAGCCCACGGCGTCTCGAAGAATAGCCTCTGGTTCCCTATTGGTCAGTTTTTAGTTTACAGTCAATATTAGAAAATGGAGCCCATGAAGAACAACAGTGACCATCCCAACAAGCTCTAACCAATGCCCAATAGTGGCACTTTCATCTTGGAAGTGACAATAGCTATCAAATTGGACTTAAGTTCTATTCAATAGAAGGGAATTCAAGCCTGGTACTGTAATTCTAGCCAACTACCTGTTGCTGGAGAGGTCATGGACCAGGAGGGGAACATCCAATACTGCCACTTTGCTAAACCACTGCAATTTCTAACAGTATTCTAAATATGTATCCATATAACCACAGGTAAGTATAAGCTCTCCTCAAAGAAGCTTCCTTTTGAAGGATGGAAACCTTTACAGAAACTCAGAAGTGATCAAAATGAAGAGAATAACTGACTGACCACCACTGATTCTTTATGGTGCAACCCTTATACCTAAGGTTCAGGATCACTGCAAAGAAGGAACTAAAAGATGTTAAGAGCTAGAGGGATAAGGATCTCTGCTGTTAGAGGAGCCACCTTTTAGACCTGATGGGGAAGCTGCACCTATGAAATCTTAACAATATGGTTACCTAAGACCTGAACAATGACAACACCAGTTGGCATGCCAACATGGCTGGTGGAAATATCACAAGGACCCATCTAGATTAAGAGCTACAGATAATCAACAGCTACTGAGGGAAGGAAAATCAGTCTGATCCAGAAACAAGGCCCTAGATATGCTTAGGGCTGATCACTTGGAATTAGTACATACAAGCAATACTACACGGACTCAGTAGGTTGTATATATGTGTAACAAGAAAGGCCATGAGTTTGTGGAGGGTATGCTGGGTAGTTTTATGTTAACTTGACACAGTCCAAGTCATTTGAGAGGAGGGAACCTATTAAGGAAATGCTTCCATAAGATGGGGCTGTAGGCAAGCCTGTATGGCATTTAATCAGTGATTAATGGGTAGGGGGAGATCCCGGCCCATTGCGGGTGGTACCATCCCTGAGCTGGTGGTCCTGAGCTCTGTAAGAAAGCTGGCCGATCATGCTATGGGGAGGAAGTCAGGAAAAGCAGCACCGCTCCCTGGCAGCTCCTGCCTCCAGGTTCTCGCCCTCTTTGAGTTCCTGTTCTGACCTCCTTCAGTGATGGACTATGAATGTGGAAGCATAAGCCAAACAAACCCTTTCCTCTCCAGTTTGCTTTTTCTCATGGCGTTTCATCCTAGCAATAATTACCCAAACTAAGAAGAGAAAGTGAAAGGAGTTGGAGGAGGGAATGGGATAGGTGGAAATGTTTTTAAATGTTCCAACACACACACACACACACACACACACACACACACACACACGACAGGTTATTAAGGCAGAGGCAATAGACTCACAAACAAACCTTGGGATGTAATAATGCTCAGTCCTTTAGTGAAATGTCTAGCTGAGACACCTGGTAAATTAAATCCACCTGCCACAGCACTTGACCCTTTCAGTCTAACTCTATCCATCCTTAGGAGGACACCTTCCTTTGATGGGTACTAGTCTAAGTCATTGAAAACCTTTGGACCAGAAAGATATGAATACTCCTTAAGATGACCTTCATCCCAAGAGACAAGGTTTGGATCAAAGTTAAATCAATTCCTGAGGAAACACATCTCACAACCAGTCAATAATACACCCATTGTGATACTGATACCTGAGAGTAGAAGCCCCCGGTGGATGGTGAGGTAGTATAGAGCTGCAGACTCTAATGTGAGACTTCATGATCAACTAATTATGTATGATGGACATTATCACACAATAAAGCTACCACTAGGCTGTTAATATATGCAACATGACCATGATGTGGAAGATATCCCCCCAAGAGAATTCTAGGTGACTCAGTGAGGAATACCTCATCTTAGTTAAGGATGCTGTCCTCTACCCCATATGTGTCCTGTGATCAAGTTAGTTATGAACCACATGAGCACAGAAATAACCTATTTGGGCAGCTGGAGTTTTTGAAAATAAAGGAAATTAGTTCCCAAGTCCTGTTTTACAAAAGCCTAACTGTCTAAGATCTCATTCCCCATGAATACAAGGACAAGCGTTCAGCCATCTCATCTTCTCGTTCACCAAGGGACATGTGCATGTAGTGATGTGAATCCCACCCTGCAGCCCAGTGCGGGGGCTTATGAAAGGATGCATCCATGAATTCAGTAAGGATGAAGCAGACTACTAGCTATAAAATGGCCTCAAGCTATTCATTAAAAGTCTGTGCTCAAAAGGCCCCAACTCTGGACTGTTCATGATATTTTCACCCAAAACCTGGTGTTAGACTCCTCATTGTCAAGATTGCCTTTAAACACAAAGACAGTTATGAAGTCTGTGAATTAGGGCTTAAAAGTTTTGAGTGGACTATTCAAGATCATGGTGATAGAATTGGGGACATTGGCCTAGAATGAATTCATCCAGGAACTTTGAGGTAGCAGAGAAAAATTCAAAATGCAAATCAGGTACTCAGATCCCACATGCCTCTGAAGTCCATAGGCTCTAGACATCCACACATCCATTGTCATCAAAAGTTGAGGATTTGGAGCACCAGCTCTGATAGGATGCCACGTGTTGATATACTACTACCACTGAATGACTTACTCTACAGCCCTGCAAGTTTTGTAAAAAGCAAGCTATCCCCTAGGCTATGACACCTCCAAAAATCAGGCCTTATGTTCCACTGTAAAAAGTATTTCCCTACTACCATCCCTTGTCTGGACATCATCTGACAAACGAGAGGCCTCAGCTTTTCCCCCAAAATACGGCCCTGAACTATAGCCAATGATAGCCAAGAAATACATGCAGCTGAAGCTAAGGATTCAGAGAACAAAAGGAATAAACTTAAATTCCACTCTCAAAACCATTTGACAGCCAAGAAAACTGCCCCGTTACTTGGTTATGCTCAGTAGTTAAAACCAAGGGAACAATTTTTCATGATGTTACCAACATCTATTGCAGTCACAAATTGTATCCAGTGATTTACCCCTTTAAAACACAGGCTATGGGTCCCCTCCCTTCTCTAATCTTGGCAATAAAACTCATAGTGTTTCTGATCTAGGAGTGGACCTCTCATCCTAGACTCTAAGATCCTAGTCTCTGCACAAAGGGTTAAGCCCCATGGACACATATGCTCCACTTAGAATATCTCTGCTCAAATGAAGCCAACAGAAGTCAGTGATCCTAACGTCAGAAGACCTCTTCTCCCTAACAAGGCCAACCTGGACCCATACGTAGGGGAAAATACCAAATAGTCAGAGCTAGACTGCTTTTTACCTGAAGTCTTAATTTGGTTTCTATTAACTTGATAGAGAACATAATCAAATGCAGTACAAGGAGGAGAGTGTTGTCTTAGACATAGTCCACTGAGAGAAGCTAAGGTAGATCCTCAGGACAAAAGGGTATTTAGAACAAGTGATCAGTTTTACTTCATGACTAAGATGGATATCATTCCCACATTCCAACACTAACCTGAGTGGACTGCAAAGGGGACTGCAGAAGTGATTAGTATCTATAGAATCAGTTGACTCTGCTTGAGGATTATCTTGAATAATTGGTGGACCTGCTTCATTTGGTGGAGCAGCCTCAACAATAGGACTATGATTCCCTGATATGTGAACAGAGACTTTGTGCATCCCCAAGACTCCACCCAACCTTTCCTGAGGTATAAGCACTGTTGACTTATGGCTTTATTAGACATCCCCTACCCACATGCTGTAGCAATATGTCCTGAAATGTCTGGTATTTTTGTCTTTGGGGAAACCCTGAGTCATGCAGCAGTCAGGGCATCTCCATTCCAGAATCTGGTGGCATTTTATATGTCATCTTAAACTGGCTCTGGGTTAGGAGTTCCAGGGTAAGGAGCAGTCCTTTTGTCTCCCATGGAGATTCAGGCCACATCAGGCACATCTACTCCAATCTTCACCCACCTTGACAATCCTAAGCAGGAAAGCATTTCTCACACAAGGCCACCAAGGTCATTCAATCAGACCTGAGCAACAAGACATCCAGGCTGGAACACAATGGAACTATGCCATGGAGTCACAAAAGTTTCATAAGAATTGACAGTGAAATATGGCCATGTGGAAATAGTATATTTCTTCAAACTGAGGCGTAGCCTATAAAAACAATGGAATCAAGATTCTTCTGAACATCCTGTTTCACAAAGTCTGAAATAGTCTTAACACCAAAGCTAAATGCCAGCTTTGACACAAAATGGGCATGTAATCTGAAGACAATGGAGAGAGCTACTCAAATATTTTTACAAATTTGCGTGCTGAAGCAGTACACCAGGAATCTCTGACCTGGGTGCTCGAGCTTGCTGCACAGAGCTGAGTGAATGGACTTTAGAATCTCTCAGGATCAGCCCCCTCTGCTGTGCACAGGCACCTTTAGGACTTCAGGTCTGGATATAGACAATTGAAACACGGTGACAGTTTTGTACTGTCTTATTTCTCTGGGGACACTAATTTATTTTGGCCAGAACACTAATCTGACCATCACCTATTCTATGTGAGACCAGATCAGAAGTATCTGGATGCTAAGTGATGGTCCAGAGCTCAGCTGCACTGGACCATGTTAGGAATGTCTGAATCCAGATTGTAATGAGATGGACCTCAAGCTACCTGCTAACCCCATCTAAAGCATTCCAATGTCTCTCCCCAAGAATAACTCCTAGCAATATACCATCATTCATCCCAAACCCCATTACATTTTTTTTAAAGATTTATTTATTTTATGAATATGAGTACACTGTTGTCTTCAGACACACCAGAAGAGGTCATCGGATCCCATTACAGATGGTTGTGAGCCACCATGTGGTTGCTGGGAATTGAACTCAGGACCTCTGGAAGAGCAGTCAGTGCTCTTAACCACTGAGCCATCTCTCTAGCCCTCATTACATTTTCTTAAGCCTCAAAGACAACTAACAAACTTAAACTTCTTAAAAATCTTCACAGGCAAAATTTGAAAGGTAGAATCATACAGCTGTCAGTTCTAAAATAGATTGCATAATTCATTCATTTTCCTAGGACTAGTCTGATACCATCTCAGGTTACCAGCAAAGGCAGTGGCTACTTAGGGAGCTGTGACTCCTGTCACTTTTAGGTAACCATGTCAGAGCAGCAACAGGCATGTGCATCAATGCCAGATCAGGTAAACAGGACTGACACATCCTTACCAGGACATGGTTATTCAAATTTAGATCTGTGCTGGCTATCTCGAACAAGAACATAAGGATTTAAACTTCAAGTTATTGCACCTAACTCAACCAATAAAGAGGTATTTTCCAAAATGTGAGCTTGCAGCAAGGCAATTACTAAAAGCCCAAGAGCTGAATTTACAGGCATAGGGTAGAGACCTGGTCTCCTGGGGAACATCCGGCGCCTCCAACAAAACCACCCAAAATGCCTACTTCTGCAATCAGTGACAACTTTAGTCATCTAGCCTCTTCCAGTTATCTCCTTCAGGGAAACTGCAGCAAAGGTTCTCTGCTGTCCCTGGAAAGCGCTAGCTCAGCTGTCCTCTGCAGGGTGTGCTCAGCCTCTTCCTGGTGCTTGTGCAGGACTTCTCATTATGTAGAGAGACAATTGCCAGCCATTACATTTTCCAGAGGAGTGCTATGGAATCGAGACAAAGTTAGGAAAAATAACTTGATAATCCTATAAGGCACAGACCAGCCCTAACAAAGAACCACACAGCCTGTACTGGCTGGTTTTGTGTGCCAACTTGACACAAGCTGGAGCTATCACAGAGAAAGGGGCTTCAGTTGAGAAAATGCCTCCATGAGATCCAGCTGTAAGGCATTTTCTCAATTAGTGATCAAGGGAGGAGGGCCTCTTGTGGGTGGTACCATCTGTGGGCTGGTAGTCTTGGGGTAAAGCAGGCTGAGCAAGCCTGGAGAAGCAAGCCAGTAAGAAACATTCCTCCATGGCCTCTGCATCAGCTCCTGCTTCCTGACCTGCTTGAGTTCCAGTCCTGACTTCCTTTGGTGATGAACAACAGCATGGAAGTGTAAGCTCAATAAACCCTTTCCTCCCCAACTTGCTTCTTGGTCATGATGTTTGTGCAGGAATAGAAACCCTGACTAAGACACAGCCACAAGTGCCAATAGCACTGAGATTGAACACACAAAGCCTGGTACTTTAGAGCAATCTAAACAATTCATACCCTTTGGTATCTGTCCAGAGGCACAAATTAAGACGTTAAGGGTTTTAAAATATTTAAGACCTAAAGTACAGAAAGGTAAGTCCAATCCAGTTGTCTGAGCCCACGAATGAACACAGGACTAAGGCACCTACCACTTAGCTCTTCAACGATTCCCCCAAAGACCCTTCCTATGCTTTACACTGTGCCTTCTAAGTGGTGTATATAGTAAAAATAAATCAGCTTTACCCTCTTTCCTCTGGAGATAAAGGCCCCCATATGTGCCACCAAGATATACTACCAGCCCACCCACTGGAGTCCATTCCTGACAGCCAGAGACAGCAAGAACCCAGCTCTTAATTTCAAAGATACTTATCCTCAGACCAGAGCATCCCCAGTCAGTTAAAACTCAATCTCAGGATTAGCCCCTCCACCACCAAACACTAACTCACAGAAGATCAGCATTCCCACAACATGACCTTAGTTAACCTCCACTGAGATTGGCAAGATAATCCTCCATTGTGAAGACTGAAAGGACTCTAGCCAGCCGGAGCTTGACAAACAGCTCTGGCAGGCCTTGCCCTTCCCCCTCATTCCCTCTGCCTTGCTAAAACCCGTTAGATTACACTCTTAAAGCTACCCTCACCAAAAGTCTGTTCCCTTATTTGGTCACTTCCTCCTCCTGAGACTGACTACCAATACCAGCTATCAGAGTATTAAAAGTCCAGCAATCAATCAAAAGTCCCCTTTGTTTGCCCTGATTAACGTGCCCAATTAATATTAAACACCTTACTTAACTTCAGGTTTCCCCAATTACCGTTACAAATCACCAGTTTCCTATATAGCACATCTGTCTCATTTCTATCTGGACACAGTTCTTTGTGCCCCACCCCCAGGACAAACATCCCATCCCCCTCTTCCTTGTTCCTTTCCCCTCCTCTCTCTTGTCCTCTGTCTTTGTTTCTTATTCCCTAGGGCAAATAAATCTAACTTTGTGCTGAGATTTTAGTCTTGGGGTGTCTTGTGATGATACCAGTCCCTTCAAAGATAAATTCTAAATATCAGGTCCCAACCTCTCTGTGGGAGGAGACACCTCAGCTCTTCCAACATGGCTGTTTTGCAAATTCCACAACCCAAGGTGCCACAGATGGAACTATACTATGATACTGTGAATCCAGCTAAAAACCTGACTCAAGTCCAAAGGCCTTAGTAGGGACAGACTTCTTACTGCTTCTAGCTAGCTTAGCATTGCATCAGACGACCCTCTAAATAGCTATGCTTATACCCACAAAAGCCTTAGTCAGAGAACTTCTTCGCCGAGAACAGGGGCAAACAGAGAGATCCCTGGCTGCACATGAACCAAGATTGACAGTTAGCTTAGCCCTAAAAAAGACATATCAACCCTCTTCAGGCTCAGAAAATTTCACAGAAGAGGATGCAAAGAATGTAAGATCTGAAAGACAAGGAAGGAGCTATGAGGTCCCTCCCTTCCAAGCATGACATGACCATGGCCATCATGACTCAGCAGCTGCTCTCCCTACACTGGGCTGACTTGAAACTGGCTTGACCTGTTTTGTGGGAGTGGGTGGGGAGAACAGGACCCTACCGATTACTCCTGAACTGTTTGGAAACTAACAGATTCTGGTAAAGGACATGGGTACAAAACTCAATTTGTACCCAGTAGTACCCAGGCTCCAGTGGGTAATTCCAAACCCATAGTCATATTGATGGCACAGAATAAACTCAGCAGGACATCAGTAATCTAGGATGGATTCATAAGGAAGCAGGGCTAGAGAGAGTGAGAAGAAAAGAGAGTGGAAGTGTAATAAGAATGCATTATATGATAATGATTATCAAAACAATTTTATAAAAATAAAATGTGTATTTTTAAGATTTATTTATGTATTTTATGTATATGAGTGCTCTATTTGCATGTCCTCATGATAGAAGGGGGCATCAGATAGAAGGCATCAGATCCCTTTATAGAGTGTTGTGAACCACCATGTAATGGCTGGGAATTGAATTCAGGACCTCTGGAAGAGTAGTCAGTGCTCTTAACTGCTGAGCCACCTCTCCAGGCCCCCAAATAAAATGTCTTCAACATGAAAGTAGAAGGGGCTTTGTGGGGAAGGAAGGGTGAAACAAGGGGCAATGAGTGAGTTAGATAAAACACTGCATGCCTCTTACATGTGAATCTACACTTAAGTAAGAAAGAAGAGCCTGTTTGGGCAAAGGGGAGAAAACAGGGGAGAGGTGAGAGGACAGGGAGTGTTGGAGGAGCATGAATATGAACAAGGGACAGTGGTGTCTATGAAAATAGCAAACAAAATGATGGGTTTCCATGTGACAACTCAAAGATCCTACAGCAGTAACCCACTCAGGGAAAACGTTTGCTCCAGGTCTGCATTCGTTTCCTTTCTTTCCAGTTAATTGCATGACTGGCCAGTGTGTCCACTGCCCCCAATTGTGGCTGTGCAGTTAGACACAAGGCTCTGGAAATTCAGAGATCTTGAGTATCAGCACATCAGCTGAAATCCCTTGACCTAGAACCAAGAGCCTTAGGCCTCGGAAGCACCTAGAACCTGCTCTGTATCTCTCCCCTGTCTTTTCTAGCCTCTCGGGCTCACTGTCATGTCACTTTTCAAGAGCTTCTGCTGCACTCAGACGCACTGAGAGAGCTGAATATAAGTTCCTGTGACCTGATGGACATGGTTTTATGTAGTGTCCTAAAACCTATGGGTGTAGGCAAATAGGAAAAGAGCAGCCCCAGAATATGGCCTTTGGGGGACATGGTTACAGTAGCTGTAGCAGCTATGGGACTGACTAGAAATTACCAGAAGTTCCTGTGGGGGCAAAGTAAAATTGTATAAGAATGCAATTGATGGAAAGAAGAAAGTGCGTGGTGGCTGACAGACCCTGTGTGTGTCATGCTGCTATTCTGACGGTCAGGAACTCATTGCAAAAGAATATGCACTAGCACCAAAGAGAAGAAAATCAATGAGGTCTGTTTTAGGGAGATCCCTTCACATGGAGTACACATACATGTATATTGCCTGCAAGGTTTGCCACAACAACAGCACCACCAAGGATCCCAAGGAGCTCTTGTTTGTACATCAAGGGGCATAATTTAAAAGCATCTGGGAGATCACTAGGTACAGCGTTTAGAACAGCAAATGCTTGAACTGTAGGCAGGTCGTCAAAAACAGGGCATTGTGTGCCTTCTGGGCAAATTGAAGCACTGCTTCTGCAGACTGTAATGTATTTTACCGTTTTCATACCTCAGGAATTCTCAGGCTTATGAGGCTTCAACTTAGTTAAATGTATTTAAAAGAACTCTTTGAAGAACATGGGGTCTGCTACTAGATAAAGGGACATCTTTTTGGGTTTTCCCGGTCCCTCCCCAGCACTGCCTTCAGCACTTGGCCTCCTGTCTGCTACCATGTGAACAGCCTCTGTGCCACGTGTTCCCAATGCTATAGACAACCACTCCATCATGCCTTCCTCTCATCATGGTTTTCAACAAACTTTTCCTTCCTTAAAGTTGCTTTTCAGGCAGTATCACTGACACAAAGATGATTCATAGAAAATAGGCAACAAATTCTGAGGAACAGGCATCTAGAGAAAGCTGAAGAAACACCAACCAAAGCACACTGTACCCAAAGGTCGTCTAGTCAGAGACTAAGTCAAAGAACGCACTGTAACCCACTAGTCAGGCAGTCCACTTATATGCTTTGCCGCTCAAGAATTACATACCAGAAGTCTCTAACTGAGTAGACTTCCCATGGACTAGTCTAATTTGTCAACAGTGTAATATTTAAGCCCTCCAATAAAGTTAGCAGCCTGTCGTCAGGGTAAACTATCTCTTATTGGCAAAGCAATAACCTCTAACTTTCAACCCTGAAGAGCATTCATTCTAGTGTGGTGAATGCATATTACATAGAAAGTCAACATCCCATACCTCTATATTCAGAGCACCCGGTTTACCACATAGAATCCCATGTGCTTCACCTGAACAAGTGACCAACTAAGATTTCAATAAGAACAACGGAACAGGCTATCCTGCTTTTATCATACGTCCCAGCACTATTGGAAGAATTATCTGAAATTCTCAACAAAAGCATTAGCTTGGAGTGCATAATGGAGAATGCCACACAGACACCAAATGCACCATGCAGTTTCTCTTCAAGGCAGGACATGGCACTTAATAGGGAGACAGCTATTGGCCTCTAGGTGTCACTTCATGAGTAGAAATCTCAGCCACCCTAACACAGGACAACTGTAGTTGAAGCTATTTGCTAGGGAGCTTGCTGCTAGTCTCATATCCTAGTCTGACATCATCTATCCAACTCTGCCTCTTTCTCATTATAGGCCTGTGTCTCAGATCCTATACTATCTTTATTCAAAGCTTGACTCAGCATCTTTTTCAAAGATATCTCAACCACAGCCACCATGAAGGACCAGGACCCTAGTCTCTGTGTTGTCCATATGGGACAGGAAGTCAGGAGGCTCCTGATGTTCTCTCTATAGACTACCTCATTTGTTATAGTTGGGAGAGAAGGCCCACTAATCCACATTGGATGGTTTATGATCTTAATAATGCCAACTTGACACAATTAGAGCACCTGAGTTGGAAGTCTAAATTGAAGAACTGCTCTGATTGCTGTAATTGATTGTGGAAGACCCCCACTAGTTGTGGGTAACACCTTCCTTCTGGTAACAGTCCAGATAAAGGATGTGGTAGAATACTTGGCCTTCCCTCTTGCTTCTGAGTTGATTCACCCTGTTGCTGTGTCAGAACCAGCATTTCCATGCTTCCATTGTGGACTGAGGACTATAGGGTTCTCTAAGACCCTTTCAGGTTCCCTGCACCAGATTAGGACTGCTGAGGTACTCAGCCTCATGGAGTCCCCAGTGAGTGACAGCTACCATGGGAATACTCCAAATGCAGAGGCACCCACAGCCTCAATGGTTCAGCAACTACAGAGGTCTCAGCTTCTCAGATGAGATTTAGCCACTGTTGTAATTTTGATGTGAACTGAACAATTTAATCCTTGTATATTGTATCTGATCATCCCATTGTTTCTGTTCATAGAGAATCCTAACACAAACTTAAGGAGTGCACCCAAACTGCAGCACCAATTTTGAACTATCATTACAGAATTCTATTTCCCTATTAGTAGAAAAGTATTTGAACACTGCTAGTGTTAACTATCAACTTGACAATCTAGAACCAGCTAGGAAATAAATCCTTAGGCATACCTGTGGGAGATTATATAGGTCAAGGCTGACCTCTGAGAATGTCTAAGGTATTATATCCTGATTATATTAATTAATGTAGGTAGACAATCATAACTGCAGGCAGCACCATTTCCTAGGAATAGGTCTCTAGGCTTGGAGTCCTGGACTTGTCAAAATAGAGACTGGTTGAGCATAGGCAAGCACGCATGCATTACTCTGCTTGAGTATAGATGTATGTGACCAGCTTCATCAGTCAAGCTCCTGCTTCTGCCACTTCCTGCCACCCCGAACAGTGAGATAAACGAGACCTCTCCTCTCCCCCTTAAGTTGCTTTTGTCTGATAATTTATTATAGCACCAGAAACTAAAGACTAATCAAAGAAGTTGCTTATTCCCATATCTTTAGTCAGGGACTCAATGGCTATGTGCCTTCTATCCACACAAACCTGGGAGAAGTCTAATGGTTCTTGTTCTGGGTGCTGACAGGTCACCCAACTTTTGCCAAGAGCAGAAACTGTTCTTATTGCAGAGAAGGCAAGAAATACAAGACCCATGACTTCCCAAGGGCATGTTTCCTGCATCTATAAACAGAGGTGAAGGGTGATAGGAATTCACAGAAAATGTGAGACTAATAAGGGCCCAGGTTTTTAAGGAGTTCAGGCCTCTTATAAATGAAGGTCTTGGTTATTCCATCCACTTTAACGTACTGATTATTCTTGCCAATGTGATACAAACTAGTCACTTGGGAGATAGGACCTTGACTGAAGAATTGCCTAGATCAGATTAGCCGGTGGGCACATCTGTGGGAGATTGTCTTGACTGTTGTGGGAGGTACTAGCCCACTATAGATGGCATCATCCCTAAGCAGACAGGTCTCAACTCTATCAGAATGCTAACTGAGTACAGGCCAGAAGGCAAGCTAGTAAGCAGTTCTTATCAATGATTTCTGATCCAGAATCCTGCCCTGACTTCCTTCAGTGACAGACTGTGACCTGGAAATATGAGCCAAATAACCCCCACTTACTTGCTTAAGTTGCTTTTAATTGTGGTGTTTTACGGCAACAGATTAAACTAGAACTGCTGAAAGTGCTAGCCATAATGGTGCTTTCACAGATCAGCATTAGCAGGTGAGACTGTAACTGCCCACCACAGGTGGACACGGGAACACTCAACTTCACAGTCCTTCATGAAAGCCTTTCAAGACCCTCTATCAGAGCAGGACACAGGTACTACATACTAGTTAATTAAGACAAGTATACAATAACAATCAAAGAACCAAGCCTTTATCTGAGATGCCTTCACCGAGGCTGTGTCCTCCTGGTCCTCGCTGCATGACCCCTACCCAGGTATACACCTATTCAAATGACCTACCTATCCTCTAAGCTGACACCTACAGACAGCAAAGTCCATGCAGCTTCTATACTTCTTCAACCAGAAGCCTACTCCTGATCAGGGCAAAGGGTGGACATATCCAGACAGACTGAAACTAATAGCCCATTGGTACCAACACAAATCCCAGAGCACAATGAGAGACAGTCTGAAGTCTTCTGTGCACAGAGATGGCTTCTTGACTAGAGCAGTCTAGGCAGTTTATCCTTATATTCTGATGCCTAAGTAAAAGCAACTTAGCCTCCTGTGGGTAATCCTAGTTGCTAGTTTAAACAGTCAAGTACTACTGAATCTTAAAGACTAGCTTTCAAATACAGGCTATTCCAAGTATCATCTATTCCCAAATGAAGCCAGCCTGTTTCAGATACGCCACTGCAAAAATGGAAGCAATCCATTAACCATTTCTAACCTAAGTACCCTTAGGGGGACTTCCTACTCATGCACTGGAGATCAGAAGATCCTGGCAACGAACCAATCAACAGCTTCAGGATGCTGTCCTATAAGAAAGCTGACAGGACATAATTTCCCTGACGCTTCAGAAAATAAGATAAAGCCATCACAGTGTCAAATCTAGGATACAGTTTTCAAACTCCAGACAACACTAATATAGGTCACCTAAAAAACTATAGATCACCTCAGCCATCAGCTGACTGTACAATTATCCTAGTACTGATGGTGGGCCAATGCACAAAATTGAGGGGCCTCAACCATAGAGCAGGGCCACTCCCTCCTGAAGATTTGCCCATAGACAGATTGGCCCCTTAGTCTCTGTTGTGGTTTGAATAAAATGTCCCTCATATTCTTGGACATCTAAATATTCGAATCCCCAGTTATTCGCTATTTGGGTATATTAAGAAGAGGTGCTCTTTGAATTTAAAGACTCCCATCACTCTGAGTGTGCACTGTTTCCTGCCTGCCTGCAGTTTGAGATGTGTGCTCTCAGCTGCTGCTCAAGCAGCCTGCTGCCTCTACTCTTCCAATTCTTGGCCACAGTTCAGCAGGTGAAGAGGATTTCCCAAAATGAAAGACAAGAAGAGCCAGACCAGTCCACTATCTGAAGTCTTAGATCATTAGTCTAGGGTACCCTTAGCAGCAGAGTCTGTTCTAGTGGGCAAGTCCCCTGGCCTCTGGCCAGGACCATAACCAAGTGCTCCCTACTATCCAAATGATGGATACAAGCCTCAGCTTCAGTCAGCCTCTTCCCATGAGCCATCTATCGGAGGAGCTGCAGACGCCCTAGCCCAGCTCCCGTCTGCTAGGACAGTTAGCTTCTCCAGCATGCCATCTTCTGATATAGGGAGATAATCTTATTTTGTCACCAAATCTGGAAGTTAGTATCAAGATAGACCCACTAAAACCCTGCATTACACAACACGTTGCTAGGGGAAAATTATGCAGCTTTTGTGGCAATTATTACTGAAGCTAAGTAACAGAATCAGAGATCATATGTAAGGCCAGAAAAAAACTCTCCTTTTGGGAGAACCTTGGCATTAAGAAATTACTCCGAGCAGCACACTATGTTAAATAAGGTCATCCCAATCAGAGCCCAGTGGTGAGTAGACCAAGAAGGCACTAAGCTTCCCTAAGACCCTACTGTGCAACACTGATGCCATTAAGGGTGTATACATATGTATGAAGGTTGTTTCCAATGGAGACCACTGTCCACCATCCTGAAGTCAATAATGAAACCAACTAGCCCATTTCTTGGAGGGTTAAGTACTAAATCTGACCTCAGGAGCCTAAACTCCTTGGTCACAGCCAAGTGCCCTCTCTATGCTCCCCTTTGTACTTACTTATGTTCCTTCCTCAGCAGCAGACTGGGACTAACCAGGCCCCTCCAAATGTCGGATTCAAACCCCAATATCTAGGAGAATAGGGCTCCCAATATGCTTTCCTACAACCTCCGCTCTCCAGAATATTTTCTCATATACAGATCAACATCAAGAATAGTTCTCAGTCCTGACCCCTCAGTCAACTCCACATGACTAGGGTTCTGCCACTTCCCCAGCAGGAAGTGCCCCAAAATAGAATTATCAGTCAATATGGCCCCAAGTCATGACCATCACTTGCTGAAAAGGGCTGTCTACACAAATTCAGGAGAAATTACTCTTCATGTCGGATAAGGCTTACTTTCATAGTATGCTGAGCAAAGCTACCTCCAGGAGCTACAGTTCTCTGTGGTACTCTGGATCACAGCCTACCTTGAGGTTACCACTATGTCCATGCATCTGTTACAAACATTGGGCACACTGCTCTCTAGAAGAGGTTAGTAACAACCTCACTTAGCAAGTCTTGACCTTCCACCATGGAGAATGTCAGTCCCAGGATCTACTTGGCTTCTAACCTTTGCTGTTCTCGTCAGTTGAATGCTATTTTTTTCTAAGTCTTTTAGGTCCATTATAGTTTTAGCTCTCTTGAGCTTCTGGGCACAGAAATCTTGATCAAGCTAAAAATCAAGAATTTGAACCCAACCAAGGGACCCAAAATGACAACATCCAGATACCATGTATCATGTAGCCTCATTGGTGTCTTTGATGTCAGAAACATCTAGACAATGCAAATGACTGTGAAGATACTCCCCATGTCAAAGAAAACCAATAACCAGAATACTACAGATCAGTGGGGCATCTGTTACTGATCCTGCATTAACAAAAGTCACGAACAGGAAAATTAAGTTACTGGAAGGTCTTGATATAACTCCCAAAATGGGATCAGATCTAGGATTTTAGATTTAAAAGCATAGAAATTCAGACATCCATCAGGGGATGGAGCCATTGAAGAACAAGAAAAGGTCTTCACAATCCAGTGGGCAGGCCGTGTTGGACACTGAATTTGTGAAGACCTGAATGGGTATGTTGACATGAGCTAGCCATGTCAAGGAACAAAACCTCAAACCCATGGGAAAGCCTCCCTCTGATCTAAGTGGATGTTGTTAGCCTGTCTCCTGGATATTTTGGCCTGAAGACTGTTCTCCTACAGAGGTTGCACCTATGGAGATTACCATAATTTACCTCCCTGGCTCAGCTTTATGTAACAAACACCCTTGGTTTCCGTCCAGGGAGGGGGCTGTGGCTTCTTCAGAGAGTCCAGTTCACCCCAACCCAGATTTTTTGCGCTCTCTCTCTCTCTCTCTCTCTCTCTCTCTCTCTCTCTCTCTCTCTCTCTGTGTGTGTGTGTGTGTGTGTGTGTGTGTGTGTGTCTTCATTTCCTTGCCACACACCAAGTCAAGTCCATCCCTGGAGTTATGCTGAACGTGGCAAGAAGAACTCATCTCAAAGCAAGAAAGTGCTCATCTTGTGATGAAGAAAAACAGGCAAGAGGCTATGTTAATGGCTGAAACCGTCCCCTTTCAGAGCCTACAGTTTAAAGAAACTTACCCTTCCCTTAAAAATAGCACCTGTATGGCAAGCCTCCTAGGGGAGACATTCGAAATTCACCTGTCAAGTAGCTAAGACCGGCCATGTACCTTCCACCTACTGAAATCATCACCCAAAGCCAACCCTGCCCATCTGAAGTCACAGGAAATTTCCAAACTTCACCATGTGTCGTTAGTTTTAAAATGTCAATGTGCCACAACCCAGAATCACCTAAAGGGTGCTTCACAGTGGAAAAATTGAGATCAAATTGGCCTGTGAGTGTGTCTGTGGGAATTGCTAACTGATGTAGGAAGACCCAGCCCATTTTGAGACACCATTCTCCAGGTCGAGGTCCTGAACTATGTTAGGACTGGAGAAAGCAGGAGAGAAGGCAAGTGTGATGATATAAGGAAGGTCCTATCCCAGGCCTTATCGTATGTGCACACAAAACCAATCCTTACTGCAGCAGTGCAATGCCTTTATTAGTTCCAGGATCGGTTCTGGAATCTGTCTGAGCATGAAAGGTAAGCTTATTAGGGCTTGTTAGGTTGGAGTGATCGGTTGCTTTGTTTGCAGATGGTTGTGTCTATCTCATGCAGGTAGCACGGTCTTAGGCTGCTAAGACATCCCTGAAAATTACATGTCCACTCATGAGGGTATTGCTAAGAAACTAATTTGTTTGCTTAGTGCACATCCTCTAACCTGGGGAGATGGGGGGCTGAGTGAAGTGTTGGGGCTCCTGTGACTTGTCAGTGCTGGGCTATCCTAGGCAGCCTCGTCTAGAATGGTCACCTGTTTCAGAGCTATTTTAGCTTTGTATGAGGATTGTCTTTCATGAGAAAATTCCTAGAGGAGAGTGACACAAATGCAAGCTAGAGACATCCTAGCATGGCCCTCGAAAACCACATCCTGCCTGCTGCTAAGCTAAGTGGGATTACTTTGGCACCACCTGGTGGCCAAGACACAGCACAGCAGATGTTTCTCCCTAGGAAACAATGACATAAATCAGTCCAATGGCATACACTCCAATGTTGAACAAGGGAGCTCAATTTGTGTCAGTTGGTGGAGAATTGGGGGAGGCAGATTCTTGCCTACAGGTGTCAAAGGAGCCAGGCCCCAGCCTCTGAAATCAAAGTAGACAGAGATAAAGGGCAAGGGCAAGACAACCTTGCAAAGTGTCACTAAAATCCTAGGGCTCTTCTAGGAAAACACATATGAGCAGGCCCTTAAGAGAAACCTGAAAGTGGAGTGACCCTAATAACATGGCTGTACACAGCTGCTTAGATATTCCTCTTACTGGTCACAGACCACTGCTTGGTATCAGAAAACATCTATTGTTCCATCATCCAGGACCCAACCATTCATCACCTGGGTCAGCCTTTAGAAAGTTTTCCATCAAAAAACACGTCAGCAAGCCAAGATGTGTGTTACACTGTTTCCGTGCACGTGTCTCCAACCTTCCCTATTCTGCAGCCAATCCATGCACACCAACTAGCAACACCAAAGGGACAGCCTAAGCACAGCCTATCTTATAGGACAAGCAGCAGAACATGGCTTCCCTTCCAGGCGTCCCCTTGTAGTTCAGTTGGACTATCCAAGGACAATTAGATGACAAGGACCTACAAATATCATAAAGTTCTATTTTGATGTAGTAGGTATCCTGACACCCCGCAAGCATGGAGAGGCAAGATTGAAGGTGAAGAGGGAGCCCCAGTCTTCTTAGGATGAGACTGCAGCTGTCCTTCTTCCCATCATGGTCTAGTCTTGGTAAGCCTGCCCAAGTTGAATGTTTATGCAGAAGTGACCACTTGCTTGAGCCATTTTCCTCCTACCATAGCTAACTCCCTTCAGCTTCTGAGACACCTCTGTGACACTCCTTTGCCACTGGAATTAAGATCAGCAAAGAACGGGTGCAAAAGTAACTTTTAAAACGAGCTGAGAACGAGGTGGTCCATCCTCAACAATGGCGGCAGATGGAAGCAATGAGCAGGCTGGCAACAGAGAAGAGGCCTCCCAGCTCATCTTTCCCAAAGGGTTTGGAACAGATGAGACACTCCTACACTCTGAAGTTCTCATGCTTCGGGGGTATCAAAAGCAGCAGAATGAGAGTGCAGAGGATGAGCAGGAACTTTCAGAGGTCTTCATGTGAACCCTAAACCATACAGCCCGTTTCAGACAGATCATTGCCTGTGCCCAGAGCTTGCTTCTCTAGAAAAAGCTACAGAAAGTTTGAGTTGACCTGTTTAGCCAATCTTTGCCCAGAAACTGCTGCAGAATCCAAAGCTCTGATTCCAAGTCTGGAAGGGCTTTTTGAAAATGAGAAACTACAGCAGAATCTCGATGACATCCAGACCAAGCACAGTTTCCAGTACCAATCTCCAGACATCACTCTGTTCTTGAAACAGCTCTGGAATGTTCCCAAGCCTGGGTGGACCTCACACAGGAATATTGCTGCAGAAGACACGGGAGCTTCTTTTGTAGTTTTTGCTTTACTGAGATAGAATATCACTGTGTTCTCAAAGTCATAATAGTTCTCCTGCCTCAGCCTCCCAAGTGCTGGGATTACAGGTGTGAGCCAACACTTTTGGCTTTTGGAGAGGAAAGAAAGGCTGGGTTGGTGAAGTGCTAGGTTACCATCGCCACAGTGACTATTAGACCATTATTACCATGTCTTCTCGTTGCAGCCTTGTAAGAGCTGCTATGGCCAAGTGTGTTGCAGTCATGAACTGGTGAGGTAGACTGATGTTAAACCATTTGTTGACTACCTCTTACCATGGTTTTTTGGATCCATGTTATTTTTCCTTGACATTTCAATTTTTAATATCAATATATTTTGTTACATACACATACACACACACACACACACACACACACACACACACACACACACGCACGTACGTGCGCACGCTGAGAAGTTGTGGAGATGAATCCACAGGTGTGGGGACCAGGATTTGGATTCTCAAAACACACATTTAAAAAGGCAGGTAGTGTGGGAGCCCAGCAGCATGTGGGAGGTATGGACAGGGCATCCATAGAACCAAGTGGCAAGGGTTAGGCTAGCTGTGGGTAGGTTTCAGCTTCAACACGAGACCTCATCTCACAACATACCCGATTTCACCGCAGGCTTCCATGCATGTGCACATATGTGACCCAATACACACAGTCAATACACTCACATGCCAGTAAAAAAAAAAAAAAAAAAAAAAAAAAAAGCAGCTGTAAGTCCCGAGAATGTTCATTTGGAGAGAAGTTGAATGTTGTGATAGGGGAAACTAGATTCTGACATGCTGTGGGAAAACAAACAACTTTTACTGTTTAGGGAGAGGTTTGTTTTTGAGTTGTTTTAGGTTCAGGATTTTGTTGTCATTTTGTTTGTATATTTTCTCACTTGGACTTTATACAGAATTTAATTCTGTTCAACACTATTCCAAGATGGTAGGATCCATGGTGCTTGAGGATTAGCTTGTAGGCAAACAGACCATGAAAGGAGTTAGAGACACCGGTGCCTTCGCAGGCCATCTGTTTATTAACCTTCATCTTTTATGACCACCTAATTGGCACAAGTCATCGGAAACAACCAGAACCAGCAAGAATACCAAAAGTTCTCTGCTGTGCCTCAACAAAGATCAGTGAAGATGATGGGCAGAGCATTGTGCTGCAGGCAATGCAAGTGCGCAGTCACTAACTGTTGAGTCCTACTCATACTTTTTCCAAACATCATACATCCTGGCAGGGGTCTTGCTTCAGGAAAACATCACGAGTCTGCATCATATGACAGAACCAGAAATTTCCACTATAGGACAGGGCCCATGAAGCAAGCTGTGTGAGATTTCCGAGACCTTATGAGAAAGCACCAAATAAACAAGAGTCTTGTAATCTCTTTTCCTCCATAACGCAGGTTGTTCTTGGGATTTCACGCCCCTTCCAGGTGTGATAGACAGCTCCCTTTAGATTATTCATTATAACTGGCTGTTTGTTTATACACCTCTATAGAAAAACATGTTTTTGCCACGTGCAGCCTGCCCTTGTGATGGTATACTTTACCCATGTGACTCTTCTTAACCCTCAGAGTATAAAGTGTCTGATACTCTGAATAAAGTTGGCTATTGCATGAAAGTTTTGAAGTGGAAATTGCTGGTTCTGTCATATGATATGGACACATGTCACATTTTGCTGAGGCAAACTCACATGATGTTTTGCTAAAGGCAAAACCCATGAGAGAACATATGTTTGGAGAAAGTACAAACAGGATTCAATGGGCAGTGATGGGTGTTTGCTAGCCTTACAACTCTTAGTTGGTCTCTCATCTTTGCTGATCTTTACTTTGTTGAGAGAGGCATGACAGAGAACTTCTGACATTCTGGTTGATCCTGGTCACTCCTGCTGAATTGTGCCGATTTGGCAGAGGCCTGGCAGTTTCTGCTGGATTGTGCCAACTCTGCTAGTTCATGTTTGGTGACACTTTTGAACTGGACTGTTGGTATCCTGACAACAGAGATCGAAATCACCCTGAAAGAACTACTTCTACACAGGTCCACATCCCCTCGTCCTATTTACCATCTTTCTCCCCTACCTTTGGACAGTGGTCTAGAAGGGGGGTCGAATCATTTAAGAACCCTTATTTAAGTAGGTTTTTAAAAAGTCTAAGCCTTTAGACTTTAGTCCACCTCATTTTTAGGTCCTGTTCCCCCAGGTTCATGTTGCCAACTAGAGTAGTAAACAATTCAGGAATCCTTCTTAGTAGTCCAGAGCAGCAGTGAGATGCCTTCTCAGGCAGCAGCTTGCTGGCCTACACTCCTCAGGAACTGGAGAATCAAAGAAGCCTAGCCAGAATACCCATGGACTAAGAAACTTGGATCAGAACCCTACAGTACTCAGTGCACTGGTCAGAGTCAGTCCTCAAGGAAATGTGATAGGTTCAAGTGACCCATGGGACAACCAGAAGAAGAAAACACACACAACCCAACTCCACAAAGACAGAACCAAGATGGGTAACTCTAACCTCTCCAAGAACTGCCCTGGAGATGGATCAGATATTAGACCACCCAGAAGTACGACCAGCACCTGTGATCCAGCCCATGAAAGCCTACCCACTTAAAGGCTCAGTGGCTGTGATCTAACCATGCAATGCCCAGTGTCATAGTATCTGGGAGGACAGTAGCACACCAAAGGAGCTGAGGGCTGTAGCAGCCACTGGGTGAGACTAAATTCAGCCACCATACGTCCCATTCATGTCTCCACACATATTCCCTCCTTGAATGTCCCCAACATCAGGGGTAGGCAAGCTGTCCAGGCCTGTCCTATCTTTATTCTTCATCATGCCTCTCTTTTGTTAGGCTTTCTCAAAGAACATAGGCCAGTGCAGCTTTCAGGGCCTGTGTCTCAGATTCTGGAGACCTGAAACTTAGGTTAAAAAATGCAATCAGATAATCTATTTTCATCCTACCTTTTGCCAAAACTGTTTTAGCCCTCACTTGTCCTTATTGACCCTTTCTATTAATGTCTGCGCCAGTACTAATTACGAGTCTGCTTTTCTCTCTTTCACTGAGACCCACTGTAATTTCTTAGTGAACACAACACTCAGCATTTTGTTGCTTCATAAAATGACTGGAGTTGAAGTGGGCACTTGTCTTAGTCAGGGTTTCTATTCCTGCACAAACATCATGACCAAGAAGCAAGTTGGGGAGGAAAGGATTTATTGAGCTTACACTTCCATGCTGCTGTTCATCACAAAAGGAAGTCAGGACTGGAACTCAAGCAGGTCAAGGATCAGGAGCTGATGCAGAGGCCATGGAGGAATGCTGCTTACTGGCTTGCTTGCTTCTCCTGGCTTGCTCAGCCTGCTTTCTTATAGAACCCAAGACTACCAGCCCACAGATGGTACCACCCACAAGGGGCCCTCCCCCCTTGATCACTAATTGAGAAAATGCCTTACAGCTAGATCTCATGGAGGCATTTTCTCAACTGAAACTCCTTTCTCTGTGATAACTTCAGCTTGTGTCAAGTTGGCACACAACCAGCCAGTACAGCACTTTTATGCTCAGTTCTGTAAACAGGGACCTGTATATACACGTTCGTGTGTGTGTGTGTGTGTGTGTGTGTGTGTCCAAAGGGAAATCTGATGGAACACACCGGTAAATCGTCACTTGCTGTTTAAAGTTCTTGAAAACAGACTCTGAGGATAAAGGCTATCCTCTCCCAGCCTCAAACGTATTTTCAAGCAAGACCCCTAAAGTCTCAGAATGTGCTTCCCTACCCCATGTGGTGCAACAGGTGAGAGAAAAAACAACAAAATAGCATAGCCATAAAGATGTGTTCATAAAAAAGGGCAGAGGAGTGAGCCATTTTCAGCCGAGGTTACTAGTGTTTGTCCCGCAATACAAAAAGGCCTGCACTGAGAAAGCTCATCCATCTAGGAGGACAACAGGATCCGATGCCTGGGACTCAATTTTGAACTCCATCTGACTGCCTCAGCCTCCTCAAACTGTTCCTGAATCCCCCTAAGTGAGATTTACTGTTAAACTTTTGCTACCCATTCTTCTACTGAAAAGCTTACTCCTAGGGGGCACTCTGCTCTGTCTGGGACTCTCCATTGGCAACCGAAGCTGGCTGCGGAAGTTTCCTGGAAACCCTGTTTGCTGTCACCTCTTGTTTGCTTTAGCAGGGCTGCTCCAGCCATCTCTGCTGGGCATGACAAGCACCTAGTCTTATGTCTTATCTCTGCTTCTGCTTTTATTTGCTGTATACATAATGAACTCAAACTGATAGCAGTTTCCAAAACATGCAGAGCAGACATAGCTTATGCATCTGTAGACATCCCATCATTTAAAAAGTTAGATGAGAAGCAAGGAGGCTGCCCACCTGGAGACTCCACATAGGTAGAAAAACACCACATGCTGAGGAGCTGACCAGTGGTTATCTCATGACAATATGATATGAAATGTCATGTAATAGGCTGTGCTGGCCAGTTTTACATTAACATACCCAAGCTGGAATCACTTTGAAAGAGGGAACTTCAGTTGAGAAAACATCCCTACCAGATCAGCCTGTGGGCAGATATTCAGTCATTTCCTTGGGGCGCCCAGCTCACTGTGGGTGGTGCCACCTCATGTGGTGGTGCTGGGTTGTATAAGAAAGCAGGCTGAGCAAGCCATGAGGCACAGACTGCAGTAAGCAGAACTTTTCCACAGCTTCTGCTTCAGTGCCTGCCTCCAGGTTCTTGCCTTCGTGATGGACTGCCCATGTGGGACTGTAAGCTGGCATTAACTGTTTCCTCCCCAAGTTGCATTTGGTCATGGTGTTTCCACAGTCATTGAAACCCTAAGACACAGGTAAAGGCCTTTCTGCATTTGAAGAACAGGTTTTCATTTATGTTTTCCTGGTAGTAAGCGTGACTATTTTCCTCTTCAAATAAGACACAAAATTGACACAGAAAGCCAATCTCTGCGAGGCAGTGAGCTCCTCTATGGTTACGGGAGCTTTGCCAGTCCCTGTACCATAAAGGGGCAAGCCATACTCAGATAAAGCAGGAATTAAATGAAGTCTTGCTTCTGGGAGCAGTTGACTGATCCCTCTCTACCTCAGGACCATCTTTCTGCCTCTAGTCCCTCACCTGATATTTCAGTTACTTCTCCCATGCCTCATCAGCTACATAAAGATCTACCCCAGCTGCATACAACTGCATGGTCCCAGTGGTCTTGGAGCGTGATTAGAGTGGAGGGCTAAAGTGGCAGGGAAAACAGAATACGGTTCCGTGCAGCTGACCCTCTGACGCCATGTGACTGTCAACAGACCCAACCTGGATGCTCTCAAGATTAGCACGCATTGGGTGAAAACCGAAAGGACGCTTGGAGGACAGCACCCAGCAGCTATGAAAGGACTAGTGCTCTCACACAGAGAGAAGACTGCATACAGGGAGAACGTCAAGTGCAGGGGGATGACGCTCCAGGCTAAGGAACATCATGGAGTCCCCACAGCAGAAGCCTGGTGGGAGAGACCATGGAACAGATTTCCCTTTCAGTCTCAAGAGAAGCCAACCCTCGAAGTCCCTTGATTTGGGGCTTCTGTTCTTTAAGCCACTCAGGTTTGGAATATTTGGTTATGGTCATCCTTGTTAACCAACGTTCCTCCTTAGTCCCATGCAGACCTACAACTCAGTTCCCCTTCAGGCGGGGATAACTCGACTTACAGAGAAGCAGATCAGAGTACCAGCTAGCAGCAGGCAGAGCCCAGATGAAAGGGTCTAATGGCACGTGTGCCCTCCCCTAGGCCATCTAGGGGGCAGAGTTCACTCACTCCTCTCCTTTCAGGAAGCAAGAGAATGAAGAAGCCTGGAGTATCCATCTTATCAGCATCTCTTCTCCACAGAAGCTAAGGTACTTAGAGATGTGCTTTTGGAAGGAGCAGGTCTCTGGTTCCTGTTAATTCAGATTAGGGAGAAAGCTAACAAGAGGCTTCAGAAACAGCCATCCTGGGAACAAGGTCAGAAGGCACAGGCGGGAGCTGGGATGGAGTTCTCCAAGCTTCAGGACCTACACAAAGATCCTCAGCACCCCCTGGGAAAAGGGCTGGACTAATTCTACAGGAATGGCTTGAAGGAGCACCCCAAAAGCATCCCCTGGCACAGTTTTCTCAACAGGGTCAGGATGAGAGCACTGTGCTAATTAGACATGCAAGTCAGGGCAGGCTAGGGCCTGCCCAAGCAAATCACTATAGAGGCAGTCTCTATGCAACCAGCAATAGGTTCTGCTATGACCCTTAGATCAGACCCTGTGGTAAAAGTACCCATAAAGATACAGGGTAATCACAAGGCCAAGCCCTCATACCTTGAGCACACACAGATAATATACATACCACTCCCTAGAAACAAGCATTACAACCAGACACATGACCACGCATCCGAAAGCCAAGAGGGCTGGCTTTCCAGCCTAAACTGGAAGCAGGAAAAGATGTGTAAACTTTCTAGTTTGAACCCTACTAACACCAAACTTGGCTGAATGACTAAAACGAAGTTCACAAAATCACAGTTCTTGTGTAATGGGCTTCTCTTGTGTATTAAAAACAGTTCTAAAGAAGGCAGACCTCATCTTGAACCATAGTTGCACACCATTTATGGCTTCTGAACTTGGACAATCCAAAACCTGAACCTGATACCCCTAATGTAAAGATAGTATTAAGCAGGGTGTGGTGGCCCTTGCCTACAAGGGAGGCAGAGGCTGGCAGAGCTCTAAGTTCAAGGCCAGTCTGGTCTACAGAGCAAGTTCTAGGACTGCTAGGGCTTCACAGAGAAACCCTGTTTCAAAAAACAAAACCAAAAACAAACAAAAAGATAGTGCTTAGACAGCACACAGTCAGTGCCCAGAGCTAGTTCTCATAAAGTGTGCACTCAATTAAGAAGGCAGAAAACACTGCCTCAGAAAATAGCCCTGGGTAGGCAAACATGAACACAGATGAGGCGGGATTGTCCCCTGAACTCAGCAAACTACTTTACCTGGTAGAGTGCAAGCTAGGTGAAGGCTGAAGCTCCTGAGCTGCAGCACTGGAGCAGAAGGGGGTTGGGGTGGGGTGCAGAGGAGGAGATGATAACAAGAGCCCATAGCTACTACAGGAGAATTTCATTGGATGGCCATAGGACACATGGTTATTAAGTCCCTAAATCTTTCAAAACAAGGCTTGCCAACTGGAGCAGTTAGTCATCAGGAAACCTTGCAAGGGTCAACCCAAGCTAATAGGCTTAGCTGCCTAGCAGGTTAGTTTCAGGAAATTCATAGGTTAGGAACTACAACAGAATGTGAAGTGGAAAGTGAAGGGTTCTTTGCAAAGTCAGTTGGATAGTGTTTTGCTGGGGCAAACACGTGAAGGAATGTCGTGTTAAAGTGGACACAGGTGTGAAAGGCTAAGACAGACTCGTGAAGGAACATTTCACTGAAGCAGACACAGGAGAGAGGTTCAAGCAAGCACGTGAAAGGACACATGATGAAAGATTCTTTAACAACACACATAGTCTGCCTTACATTGCGTAGTTGAGCTGCATTTGTTGGGGTGCCATAAAGAGAAACGCACCAAAATACTTCTGTGGTGTACTGCAGTTTGTTGCCACTTCCAAGGACTTAGGCTGATTGGATGCACATGCTGAGGCAAGAGCCAAGCTGAGGCAAGGCATGAGGAGGACACTTGATGTTTGGAGGGTCTAAATAGGACTCCATGGAGTGACAGAGAGTGGCTTGTTGGTACAGTTAGCTGTGTAACAATTGTGGGTCTTGCATCTTCAATGATCTTTGCTTCACTGAGAAAGGCACAGCTGAAAACTTCTGGTGTCCCTGTTGGTCTCTCCTGCTGACTCAAGCCGAGGCTGAGGCCTGGCTGAATCTACTAGGTCATGACACCACTGTTGCTAACCTGACTCTACCTAACTGAACTACTGGTATATCTGTGAGGTGTTTGTGAGTGGATTGAGCTGCCACTGTCTGCTAACCTGTGACAACCAGACAGGAGTTGCTCTAACGAACCTTTCTAAGCAGGTCCACTGCCCCTGTATCCTTTCTTTCCACTACCTCTGGTGGGTGGTGGGTTACAAGGAAGGTTAAAGCATTTAAAACCCATCATTAAAAATAGAATTTGAAAAAAAAATCAAGTTATAGGATATACATAAATTATAAGTAGCTGTGATATTGGCAGCAATACAAAGTTCTTACAAAGTGTCCACTGTAGATGACCTCAAACTGGGAAGTGACTGGGTCCATGAGAATTGAAAGCTGGTGTGGTTGATATGGCCAACCTGGCACAGACTTTGAGTCACCTAGGAATCAGGGAACCTCAATCAAAGAGTTGCCCCGGTGCTATCTGTCTAGTAGATTCAACAATTCATGAACTGTTTTGATAATTAGTGTGGAAGAGTATTAATCCTCTGTGGGCAGTGCCATCACTGGCCAGGCAGTCCTGGCTTGTAAAAGCAAGATGGCTGAGCATGAGGAGCATGATCTAGAGACCAAGACAGCAAGCAACCTTCTTGGTTTCCGCTCTAAGGTCCTCCTGCCTTGACTTCCCCTCAGTGGTGGACCGTGAACTTGGAAAGCAAGTTGAAATAAGCTTTCCTCTCCCAGGTTGCTTTTGGATCATCCACAGAAACAGAAAAGCGAACTATAGCTGACATCATGACAACTCTACAACCTTACCATGGCCCTGATCAATTGAAAACAAAGTATTTATAGAGACACTCAAGAGGGATCCAGTAACAAGCTCCCTTAGGGATGACTTAATTCACTTGTTCTTCTCCTCTGAAGAATTTACAATGCAGAGACTAATAACTTCTGGGTAGGTTTATGGAGTCAAGCCAGGATTCCTGTGACCAGTCCTCAGATTCCTTCAACAAGGGCTTGAAGACCAGAGCAGCAGTTCTTTGGGAATAACAGCTCAGGTCCCCTTCCCATGTGACAGAAAACCTCCCAAGACAAGCCCCAGAATCAAACAACTACCAGAAAGCCCCTTTTCCTCCCACGTGACTTAAAAAACCCTTCTAAGTCACATCTAAGTGCACTTAAGTCTTCAACCTCAGTTAGATTTCAGGACTTCCAAGATCCAAGAAGGCAGGCTATGCTACCAAAGACCCTGCAGGTTGTTCCAGCAATAGAAGCCTACTTCTACCACAGACAGAACTCTTCTAGGGTACACAGCAACTACCTGGAGAGTCTGTCTTGGTGCAGCCTGGAGATGGACAAACATGAGGCTGCAGAAGAGGTGACCCTAATTTTGACTATTCCAGAGATCAGAGATAGCCCCTGGATATGGTCTACCTCAGCTCATTTAAGAGACCAAGACTGAGATAGGTTCTGAAATTCCTTTAGAGGGGAGGCTGTGAGAAGGCAGAGTCAGTGACATGGAGGACACCCCTTTTCCAGGAGACTCAGTCCACATAGCAAACCTCTAGACTCTAGAGGGTAGGGGCATCAGCCTATGAGCTAGTTCTATGAGCCGGCACTGTTTCAGGCCAGATACAGGTGAGGACAAGGAAAAGCCCTTTCCCCTGTCTAGAACTGGGCCTAAGAAATCAAGGGCTGCAAGCAAGAGGTAAATATGCCTTGGATGTCCAGAATCATCTCACTGTTTTCTGTTCCCAGGACAGGTCTTGCCAATTCTGATGTATCCCACTACATGTGAAAAGAAGCAATTTTACAGCTGAGCACTATAAGACAACATATCCAAGGCCAACTGAGGGGTGTCCATGTTAATGTCCTAATTAAAGTTACTGAAACTACCTTACCCAAGTCTGACTGTCCCATGTTTTTCCATAAGTACTTTTGGGTCCCTTGCTTTAATGCAGCATCTTTGGAACTGAATGCAAATTTGTGATGTTTTATGCTGCCCATTTCTTCACAGCAATCAGCAGCTTCATTTGAACTGCCTGGAAGCTCTGGAGTGGGGGAAGGGAGAAACGCTGTAACCAGTGCCAAACAACATGGTATGTAGCTTGTACAGAGGATGACCTCAAAGTGTGGTGTCTAGAACGGCCTATAAGTAGCAGGTACAGGGGACTGAGGTAGCTGCTAGGCAGAGTAGAACCACACCCATTAAGCTGTATGAAAACCAGGCAGGACAGGTAACCAGGACGTCAGGGGCCAAACGCTGAGTAGAGGAATAAGGTGACTTAAGACCACTGATCCTAACACCACTGAAAGGATCAGTATCAGCTCAGGACCCTCCAGACCAAGTTCTCAGCACAAAGGATGAGTATTTGCCCCAGAGAGATAAAGGGCAGGAAATAAAAGACAAAGACAAAAGATAGAAGACAAGAGAGAATGGGAAAAGAACAAGGGAGAGGGGAAAAGTCTATTTATTTAGGAGGGGAGCAACAAATGACTGCCTCTGTCTGGAGGCGAGCCTGTTTCAGTTGGCCCATAGGCAAATGGCAGTTTATAAATGTAAAAGGGGAAACCCTGTGTTAGGATGAGGTGTTTAATTTTAATTGAGTGTGTTAATTAGGTGAGTCAGAGAGGACTTTTAATTGCTGGACTTCAATACTTTGATAGCTGGGTCTTGATAGTCAGAGGGAGGAAGCAGCCTCCTAAGGGAATGCACCTGGGCGGCTAGCTTTAGGAATGGAATCTAACAGGGTTCGTAGCAAGGCAGAGGGAATGGGGAGAAGAGCAAGGCCTGCCAGAGCCATGTGTGCCATGCTCAGGCTCCTTACAGTCCTTTCAATCTCACTGGCTGCAATGGTTGATTCTATGCAGAGCATAATCAAGGAGCTGGAATAGGCCCAGATGTCATGAGGCAGCTTGGAGCAGAGTAACACTGGCAAGATGGAGAGACACAGGTTCAAGCTAAGTGCTTTCATAAACACTGGATTTAATGACACACTGTATGTCAGAGATGAAGGTGAGGGTGGGCGAGGTTTCTGCAATGAGGCTAAACCACTCACTAGTCAGTGTGGGAAAGAACATGCCAAAGGAGCCTGCAGTGAGGAATGGCAGGCAGGGCATTCATCTCAGTTGGCCTGTGTGTCTGTTTGAAAAGCCAGCAGCTTTTAAGACTCCCTTAGACAGTGATGGAGGCACTGGGTACAAAGACAAAGTGGGTGCCAGTGGCCAGGCTAATTTCTAGAGACTGAAGTTACTGTATGGAAATACCAAGTGTTTCTTCACTTGGCTTACTGCTGAACACACTCAGCTTGTCTCCAAACATGAGTGTTGCCAGGTGTAGCCAACCTGTTCCTTGCATGTGAACTTAAACCATTTCACAGCCTCCTCTTACACTAAAACCTGGAAAACTTGATGTCCGGAGCCAAACCCGTGAGGTGCCGAGAGCCAAACCTGAAGTTACCTGATGTTCTGTGAAGCATAATAGTTAAGGTGCAAGGTTAGAAAGGACAGGGTGTTTATGGTCTCAGGTCCCAGAGACTGAAAGAATGTCTGGTATTTCCTGTAAACCGTTATGGTAGTGGGTTAGCCTTGGGCACGTGCAACTTTCCCGCCTGCCTGTATTCTTAAGCTGCTGTTCCGAAGTAAACTTCAGAGCTTGAATGGAGGGACTCTGTCTTGCTCCCAGGTACCCCGTGTTTCTTCTCTCGTTCTTTCATCCATCAGTCCCCTTTCCCTAGGACCACGCTGAATTCCCCAAGAACCGGGACAACTTGACACATGGTATACAATTTTTAAAGAGAATCAGCTGCCCCATAACCAAATTCTCTGGAGCTTTCATGTAATTTAAGATAAATTGGCAGAGTCTGGCTTCTGCCAAAGTGTTCTATAGGGTCATTTTCATTGTCAGTACTAAGGCTTGATGCACACAGGCAAGTCACCAGCTTCTAAAGAGCCTGGAGCTGGTGTTACCCCAGCAGTCTTTGTACCATGCTGAGTAGGACTTTAGTATGGTTTAGAAAGATTATCACTAAACTGTTATCTCAAACAATTCTTTCTACTAAATCAAACTCCCAGCCTACACTACCTTCTGTCCCAGAATCCTAGGACATCTTGATGTTAGAGAAAATATTCCTAGCACATCCCTAGGTCAGCACTAGACCAGAATCATCTGGTAGTATGTTCCAAACCCAGGGAAAGTGTCTTTCATCTGCACTGTGCAGTGAGGTCGCTAGAAGAGTAACAGTGGGACTGTCTGAAGTCATAATTGTAGTTAACACATGTTGCTGGTGGGCAGTTTGGTGGCTCTACAGCAACATCAACAAAGCAAATGGGGAAAGCAAGCTAAGGACCCTATTTACAGTGGCAAGAAAGCTGCAGTTTAAAGGTTGGGGCAGGTGACTCATTGAGATAGTGACTGAGAAGTCACCACTTTTGAGAGAAATTAACCAGGCAGTGTTGGCATTCCTTCTAGGCTCCGCCCCACAGTTGCCAGCAACAACCAGGTATGCCTGACTCATTATAAAAGGGGCTGCTTGCCCCTCCTCACTCTCTTCTCTTGCTCTCTTCCTCCTGTCCCTTCTCTTCTCATCCCTTCCTCCAAATGTTCATGGTTGGCCTCTATTACTCTACTCTGTCCCTACTACCCCCTCAACTCCCCTCCCCATGCCCTAAATAAACTATTTCTATACTATACCGTTCTGTGGCTGTGACCTCAGGGGGAAGGGATGCCTCAGCATGGGCCCGCCGAGGCACCCCCTTCCCCCATTACATACTGTGCCTCCACCAAACATATCCCTGGCTTCTTTTTCTTTTTTTATGAGACATAACAGGTGGGATCCCTAGACTAGCAATCCTGGCAAACAACAGATGTCACAGAGGGCAGAGGGTAGCATTCATAGAACTTAAAAATGCTGATCTATCAGAGCACAAGACTAGGTACTAGGCAAAACAGAAGCTTCAAGAAACACTGAGGCTCCCACACAGGACCTAGGACACTTAAACTCTCCTCTCCGAAACCTGGGAGCTCCTATTGGCTATAAATTCATTTAACTGCTAACTAGACGGCAGCTTAGATTAAGAAAAGCTAAATCAGGTCAGAGAGGAAACAGGTGGGTATCCAGGTGAACCAGGAGAACGGGTCGGGGCTGGGTCACAGGGTAATTATCAAACCTGGCTCCAATTTATAAAGCCGAATTTGACCTTTTCATTTGCAGCAAATTCCTAAGAGCTCTCCTCCGAAAGACCACTTCCCGGGTTTCCAACTAGGATTTCAGAACTTTTCAAACAAGTATCCAGGGGCCTTCATTTTGCCCTAATGAAACACTGCAAGGCTCAGAAAATTCCAGGTTTTGCTTTCTTTTCCTCTCCACGAACAGTGTTCCACCCTCACGCCCTCCCTTGAGCGTGTGTTAGGAAACAACCCCTGCCATCCTTAAGAATTACATCCTTTACTCTTGGCTTCTTTGCTACTAGGACGTTTTAGGAGTAAGTGCTGGGGAAAGAGAGAAACAGGGAAAGAGTGAGACATGGGGTCTAGGAAGGAGTTCCTAAGCATACCCAGTGAAAAACAAAAAAAATCCTATACGCGCCGTGGCCTCAAGTCTTTTGCAAGCCGGGGTGCCAAGTTGGCGGAAAGCTCGAGAAAGACCTGCTCCACAAGAAGGCTACCGTTGCAAAGCCTGACAGCCCAAAAGAACCTCAACTCCCGCACCTACCACCCTCCGCGCCGCCTTTTCACGGGTTGTGACACGTCACTTCCGGGGCGGAGCTGTAAGCGGGGCGGGGCGGTGTCCGCGCAGGCTCGCGGGGCTGCAGCCTCGGAGCTGAGCGCTTGACTATATATGGTCAAAGCTGGGGGCGAGCCGCACCGGGGCCGCGCTTCCGGGTTGGGTTGTCCGCAGCGGTAGCGCGCAGGGCAGGCGCGTACGGGCCTCGGAACCGGGCCTCGGACCGCCCCCTCCGCGCCCGGCACGCCCGGCGCCGCCTTCCGCGCCGTCCCTGGGCTCGGCCACTGCGAGGTTCCACTCGAGCGCGGCGCCGTAACAAGTGGACGAGGATGCCGTACGAGATCAGTGAGTGCGTGGGCCTCCGCGCGCCGCCGCCGGCTTCTAGGGTCGGTGCGGTCAGGAGGGTGCGGCCGGGGTCTGGCACGGCCGCGGGGTGCGGGCTGGGAACCCCAGAGTGGGCGTTGTGGGCTGGGCCGGCCGAGCTGCGGGATCCCGGGGCCTGACCGCCGCTGCCGCCGACCGGGAAGTCCACCGGCCGTGCCCGCAGGCGGCAACAGGTGACCGACTCAGGACCCCCAGTGCTGACTGCCTCCAACTCCCTGGTCCCGCAAGGCCGGGATCGCCCCTCATGCTTCGTGCCGGGTTTGTGTCTTCTCAGAGAAGGTGTTCGCCAGCCTCCCCCAGGTGGAGCGGGGTGTCTCTAAGATCCTCGGCGGAGACCCCAAGGGCAATAATTTCCTCTACACCAATGGCAAGTGCGTCATCCTGAGGAACATCGACGTGAGTTCTCTGTGCCCGGCGGGGCCTGCTTCCGTCCCTGCCCTGCGAGCTACCTCCTGAAGCGGGAATTCTTGCCCTTTCGCCCCCTCACCTTCAGTCGGTTGGCCTGGGCAGAAGGGGAGCCACGCCCCTTCTGCCCCTGAGCCACACCTTGGAGGCTCAGTGGACTGGACTGGACTGTTTTTATCCACCCCTACCCCCCACAGCCCCATAGACTGGCAAACTAAGACTTGGGTCTGTTCAGTCTTTAGAGCCAAGGGCTTTGAGTCTGCTGCTGCTTGATCATGGGGTGATTGTTGATTGGTCCTTCCTGAGCCCAGATAGAGAGATGATCCTCCACTTCCCCTGGCTGTCTTGGCTGGCTGAATGAGCTGGTCGGCTGTCCTCATGCTGTCTGTGCCTGGCATAAATGGAGTACTTGGTAATTGGCCCTTGTGTGCTTAATCATCCTAATACCCTGGGCTTCCTGGTGTGCCAGAGCCCAGACCTACACACCCAGTCCTCTGAACAACTGTTATGGACTTGAGTCTCAGAGAAGAAACAGGAACTAATGAATTCTGCTAGATGGTTCTCTGAAAATGACCTGCAGTCCCCAGAGTAGCTTTTTGGGAGGCCCTTGTAAATTCATGTTTTTCCTCTGGTTGTTGAAATGAGTCAGTCTGCTGGGCCTCCTCTCCATTTCCAGGATGTGGCTCAAATCTTCTCTCCCTTTCTCAGCCCTAAGGAATGGTATGGGGCAGAAGCTGAAGCCTGGAGTTAGGGACATGCTTGGCCAAGGGTTGCTAGAGAGGTGGAGGTTTTGATGGATGGTTTCACCAAGGCTGTCTCCTTCAGCTCCTGCGTGCCAGGAACATCATTGGTCGGGTGAGATGGCTCATGACACCCCTATCCTCCAAGATGCTCCCAGCTGACTGAGGGTAGACCCCGGTTTCTTTGTGAAAAGAGGCTGCATTTTGTACTGTGGTGGCTGCTGGCTGTGTCTTTGTAAGTCTTGATTAAGCCAACCAGTCATCAGCCCTGTGATGGCTTCTGACCTCTAAAGGATTGGTGAGGTGGAAGTTTTGGATATGAGCCTGCCTTGCTATTTACATGAATTCCTAGAAAGCTGACACAGCCTCCCCACTCCACTTTGTCACTATTCACTTCTAGTTGGGAGAACTGCACAGAGTGGTCACTCTAGTGTTAGGCGAGCTTATCCCTTGAATTTGCTGGCTTGGTAGTATCAGAGTATCACAGGGAGACTGAAAGGAGTGGGTTCATCTCCAGTGATGTGTGCGCCAGTCAGTTCTTTCCGCTCCAGGCTTCACTGTTCTCTCCTGGAGGTGCAGCCACTTCTCATCCCGGTTAAGTTCCTAGCATGCCAGGGCAAACAATACAGTGTAGGGGTCTGTTACATCCTTTTGTATGCTGTATGTCATCATGCACATTCTAGTTTGCTGATGGGCTACTTACTGGTCCTCAAAGATGCATTGAATTTTTTATTAGGACAGAGTGTTGCTAGAGAAAATGAGGTGTGAATTCTCAGGAACACTGAGATGCAGGAAGAAAGGTGGTCTGGGAGGAACCCAAGTTCAGGAAGGCTAGCACCACATCATGCCTTGTAGACCTCTGCCCCAGACCACATTTGGGGTTCTTGCATGCCCCTTTCCCCAAATTCAACCCTATCCCTGGAGTATTGAGGTACAAGAGCCAAGACTGCTCTGATCCTCATAGCTGCCATGTCACATTCGATTAGAGTCCTGTAGACTCTGGCAGACTTGCCCTGTTTTGCTCTCTCCCATATCTAAGCACCATACTGGCTGCCCTGAGGTCTGTTCTTACTGTGCCTCCTGGTGCAGTTCTGATCAGTCACCCCCTGGCTCACACTCAGCAGTGCTGCCCCAGTGCTCCCTTCGACCTTGCCTTCTCTGTCAGCTCCAGCCTCACTCACCTCCTCTCCTCCCATGCCAGACATCCTTCAGATCTCACCTGCTCATGGTGGCCTTTGCCTAGATACTCATTCTCCTGTGTCTCCCTGTCATCTCTTATACTCCTGTGTAGAAATTACCTCACTAGAGGTCCTTTCTCCTAAACAGCATTTCTTCTTTTGGCCTTCTCTTACTTTCTGCTGGCAGTAAATGTGAGGGAAGCTGTTGCTGCTGTTATTTCTAAATGTTCCAGGCTGTTCTCTCTGACCTGTACCTCCAGGAAAGCAGGGTTTTTCCTGTGTTGTTCACCTCACGTCCTTACACTAGAACACCTGGCCCACAATGTTCCAGTGAGCTCACTGCACCTAATTTCTTTCCCTGTTAGAGAGTTTCACTATATTGCCAAGGCTACATAAAGTTCAAAATTCCCTGCTTCTGCCTCACCGGTACAAGGTTAGCATGAAAGGCACCACTGTGCTCTAAATTTTCTGGTACCCACCTTTAGAATTTATATAAGAATATTCTTGCCAGCCTCCTGCTTGGGCTGCTTCTCAGCTGTTCTGTGACTGAAAGACGGCTTTGTGAACCTGGCTTTTGGATAGCTGGTAGCAAAGATGCTCTCTATCTCTTGTCCCCTCGTCCTGTTGCCACACTTGAAGAGTAAATTCTCTACAGGCTTAAAGCATGTGGTGATGGAGGCCATCTGGAAACTGGCATTTGGGAACTTTCAAACAGTTGTATAGCTTGGCAGATGTGAACCCCCTAGCAGAGCTAAGGTATGTGTGTAGGAAACTCAGTTCTGTGAAATCAGGTTTCAGGGAATGACACCCAGCAATTGGACTGGCTCATCTCTTTGGATCTTTTTGGAGGAGGTTGAACTCAAACCAGTTTTCATTTGGCACCATCTGTTACCAGCCCATGCAGGAGGATCCTGTGTGGGTCTCTGCAGGTGGGGGTGGACTAAACAGGACTTGAAGACTAACAGTCCCTCTGTCCAGGTGCATGCCTACTGAATCACTGCTGCATGTCCATGATGGCTGTCAACCAAGGTGGTACAGTTAGAGGACCTGCTGGTAGAGCACACTGTCATAGTGAAATGTGTTCTTTGTAGCAGAACACGGTAGTGTGATTGACCACTTGGACAGAAATGAGCACACAGTAGCAGCTCTGTCCAGAGCCAAGAACTCTAGTCCCTTCACCCCAAGATGGCTGAGACAAGGTGCTTCAACACGGGGAGACAGGCACTCAGGGTCTGTGGGTTCTGGTAGGATCTCTGGGCACCAGTTGGGTAAAGCTAGAGTAGAGGCTGTAACAGCATAGATGAGGGAGTAGACTGGACTGAGAAGACTCAAGTTGGCAGCTAGACACTGTATATGTGGCTCAGCTACCCTGCAGTAACCAGCAGTGTTCTTTAGATTTGTCGCATCAGGATTTCTCTATGTAGCCCTGGCTATTCTGGAACTCATTCTGTAAACCAGGCTGGTCTCAAACTCAGAGATCTGCCTCTGCCTCCTGAGTGCTGGGATTTAAGCCTTGTGCCACCACTGCCCAGTCCAGCATAGTTCTTAGGGCCACTGGAAATGTTATAGATTTGTGACAGTGACAAGGTGACAACTGTCCATGCAGTTGACACTTGTGTTTAAGTTTGAGGCTGGGAAGCCCATTAGCAAGCTGGACATAAACACACTGCTCAAAGGCTCATCATCTAGGGAGCTGTCCATTGTTTCTGGATGTTTCTAGTACACATCCACTAAGCCAGGGTGTCATTTAGCTTAGTCTACTGCTTCCTGGGAAGGTGAATGGGGTTTGTTCACTATCAATGTTTAAATATAGTCTATTGCTGATATTTAATAGGTAGATGTTGCTGAACATTCTACAAATCACAGGACCATCCTGTAACAGAAATACCTACTCCAAAATACCAGGAACATCAGGTTCGAGAACCCTAGTAGATAACCTTCTCACACACTATAAGCCATTTTACAAGAGTGTCAGGAGTGCTGTGGAGCGTCATGGGCAAAGAGTATAATAAGGACAGCTACTGGAGAAGTGGCACACTTGGGGTTTCATAGCATGAGCAGGAGTTCTCCCAGAAGAAGATTTAGACACACAGTGGATGTGGGCAAAGTCCAGACAGGAAGCCAGTGTACTGCAGGGTGACTTTGATGTGTATCTTCTGGGAGGAACAAGGAGGGAGATCATAGTCCCCTGTGATATGAGAGAGAGGGAGAGAGAGAGAGAGAGAGAGAGAGAGAGAGAGAGAGAGAGAGAGAGAGAGAAAGGAGAGAAAAAGAAAAGCAGCAGCAGCTAGTCCCTGAGGCCAGGGAAGAGGTCTCCTGGGCTCCCCGAAGAGCTTCCCATCTCAATGGAGAGTGCTCCCTACTTGTGGCACCTCTTTCAGAAAAGATTCTAATTCCCAACTTTGATGCCGGACTTGTTACCTTCCTAAAAAAGGCCCTGTCCCACCTCTATAACCATTTCCCCCTTCAGTGTCCACCCAGTATAGAAGCACAGGTCATCTCTGGACTGTCACTCCCTGAGAAGAATCTTCTCAGGAGGAGGAGTTATTTTCAGGTATAGCCAAATTAACTCACAGAGCATCTGCAAAAAGTTGTCTGACCATGCTGGTTCTCTCCTGACATCTTCCCTGCCTCCCTATTGGTAGATGGAGTCATCTCCCAATAGCTCATGCTCAGGCAGGTGCCAGGTAGGTAGCAGGGGGTATAGAAGCAAGGTGGCAGTGTCTTGACACAGTCCAAGGGTCACTGATGCTTTCAGGTCACACTGAATACTCCTAGACCTGTAAGTGACCACCCTACCTCCTCTTAGCACCTGGCTCTATCCAGCATTACAGCCATGTACAGCCAGAGTGAGTGCTAAACTCCTAAGCTCAGGAACCAGACTAATGCTCATTTCAGCTGTGATAGGTGAATGGGTCCAAATAGAGTAATGAAGATTGTTAATTCAAGCCCTGGCCTTACCACAACTGGCCTGGGTTACATCTAGTCATTTAGTGTCATTGTGCCTTGGCATATTCAGCTAGGTATTAGTTTATAACCCGCATCTTATTGCAGAGAATATCAATGGAAGGGTCTGCTCAGTGCCTGTCATAGTGAATACAGGGTTCTTTCAGGATGGTGAATCAGACACACAAGTCCATAAAGACACACTGCATAAAATCCATTTAGTATAAAGTGTTGGGGGGATGTACCAAAAGAATGCACATCCCAATATGCAGGTGCTGAGTGCATGCATCATGAGTTCTTTTCAGTGTGACATGTCAGGGAAGGATAAGTGGACCGGTGCCCTTTGCTAAATCTTTGACTAAGAAATAGGGATTGAGGCACAATTGAATGGAAGTAGGTGAACTTCCCAGCAGTGGTTTGTGGAGCATGGGCTGGATGAAGGGTGGAACAGGGAAAGGACTTTGGACCATGGTGAGCTGAGAGTTGTGTTATGGAGCCAGGGAAGGCGTCCAGTGTGCTGTTTGGTGCCTTCCCAGTCGGGTTAACCAATACATCGTGAGTTATTGGGGCCAGGGCTGGTACTGTACCCACCCTGAGAGTGGCTCTGCACACCAGTTAGACTCCCTCTAAATCCCTCTTTCAGCATGGTGTAGTCTGGGGCTTGGCCCAGGCATAAGCTCTACTGTGGATGTTTGAAGGTATGTGTACTGTGTTGGAGCTGGGCTACTGCAGTAACACAGGGCTGGCCTGGCTTTCTGGTGAACTGAGAGGCCCTGTACATTGTGTTTAGCACAGGCCTTCCCATAGCAGGATCTGCCCAGTCCCTGCCACCTCTAGCCTGGGAGTACTAGGAACACAGTTCCCTTCCGGGAAATGTGCCACATGGGTGACAGCACTCTCCTCCTGGGGCTCCGGGAGACTTTTGCCATTAAAGAAGCACATGGAGGCCCTTTTGTGGTACTGATGGACTTGGCTTAAAGGTTTAGCTTGCATGTTCCAGTCTGTCCTCATGGACTGCCATGGTTGACTTAGACTTGCCTTGTCTGATCCTAATACCTCATCCTGGAGGAGGATGCTCTGGAAGCTGCAGCGACTACACTTAATTGCTGCTGCCCTCCCACACAAGTTGTATTACTGGGGACCCAGAAGAAAAGCCTGTGGTTCTAGTACACAAGATGGGCCAGCTGATGTCTAAAGTTAACACCAGGAGCAGCAGGAAGAACTGGGTTGAAAATGTGGATAAAGATGAGGGCTAGTTAGGAACACTGGGCAGCCCTGGTGGAGAGGCCCTGAGGCCCATGGAGTAAGGAAGCACTTTTTGCTTTCTCCCAGGAATCCTGGGGCCTCTGACTCCATCCGCCTTACAGTAAGGTAAGAAGGAAGCCTAGGGTGAGGAACACCTTGTGGAGGCTGTACTGAATGGTGACCTCCAGCCCTAACTAGGGCAGTGGGCCCTACACATTGTGGTAATCTTGCCCCATGCTCCTAAAATTGGTTCCTCAGATGGGTTGCTCACTCTAGGGAGGATGCTGGGGAGAGGGTACTTACAGGATAGGGGGAGGGTGTGTGTGATCATTCTGGGTGTTTTCTGACCTGGACTGAGTCTCCTGCAGTGGGACACACTTCCCTTCCCTTCCCTGGGGCAGGGAAGTCATCCTACCTTCCTGGCACTCACAACTGCTCCTGCTGTGAGCCTAGGAGGGTTGGGAGGAGGTTGCTGACTCAGATGCAAGTCATTATCTGTAATTTGGAGTCTTCTGACCCAGTTGTAGTCAGAATACAAACGAAAGTGTGAGTGAGTGAGTGAGTGAGTGAGTGAGTGAGTGAGTGAGTGAGTGAGAGTGAATGATTCATCCAGCTTAGGCGGGGATTTGGTACCCTTTGGGGCTTTACAAGCCCTCTGCAGGAGCCCTGACCATTTAGGGTCAAGAATGTTGGCCTTTGCCTCTGCCTCCTCTCCCTCCATTTTGGGATGCCCTTTCCTGTTGACTTGCTTCCTACCCTTGGAAGGCAGTGCAGCCTAGAAGGTCACACAATTTTGTAGCTAGTGCAGGCGTGACAGTCCTCAAGAGACTCTGTCAGCTATAGGTAGAGATGGGTGAGTTGGAGCCAACTCTAGGTGTATCGGGTACTGAAAAGGAAGGGGCTGGTCAGAATGTGAAGCTTCTGAGCAAGAGAGGTTTTGCCTCAGTGCTTCATGAGATGTGCTGTAATTGTAGGTGCACAGCTTAACCTGACTAGTTCCATGACCATAGCAACACTCGCAGGATTCTAGAAAGCCCCCCTGGCTCCTACCAAGCATTCTATATCTCCAGCAGTTCTTGATCTATTTTAATGGGAGTTACCATTCTAGAACTGGCTCCCTGTGACAGAAATCAGCAGTGTCTGGTCTCTCCCGGGTCATCATGACTGGAGGTCCAGGTGGCCAGGTGTTAGTAGTTTGGTCCATTTTGTGGCTGAACAGTGTTATGTTGAGGGTGGGAGGATATACCATACCTAGTTTTCCTCTTTATGTGTTGATGGCTGTCTTGGTTATCCCTACCTGCTCCCACCACTCACTCACCTTACCCAGCATCTCCTCTACATCCTCTACAAAACTTTCCAAGCTGCTTCATCACAGCTCTTCTGTGCTTCTGAAGTGTACTGGTTGGGTTTGTGTGTCAACTTGACACAAGCTGGAGTTATCACAGAGAAAGGAGCTTCAGTTGAGAAAAATGCCTCTATGAGATACAGGTGTAAGGCATTTTCTCAATTAGCGATCAAAGGCGGAGGGTCCCTTGTGGGTGGTACCATCTGTGGGCTGGTAGTCTTGGGTTCTATAAGAAAGCCAGCTGAACAAGCCAGGAGAAGCAAGCTAGTAAGTAACATCCCTCCGTGGCCTCTGCATCAGCTCCTGCTTCCTGACCTGCTTGAGTTCCAGTCCTGACTTCCTTTGGTGGTGAACAGCATCGTGGAAGAGTAAGCTCAATAAACCCTTTCCTCCCCAGCTTGCTTCTTGGTCATGATTTTGTGCAGGAATAGAAACCCTGACTAAGACATGAAGTAATTACAGCATCCCTAAGGGGCTACATGGAAAGCTGGGCTCCACCCCTCCATACAGCATGCCTGCAAGCCCTTAATGTGCCTGAGAATCCAAAGAGGACAGTAAGAGATGTCCTCATACTCCAGTTTGAGGGCCCCTTGATAAGGCTTCCCTGGTAACCTTTTGTGGACACAGGGTTTCGTTTCCTCTGTGAAGTATCCCAGAAATGGGATTGTTTCCTGAATGCATGGTTAGCTTTCTTTTCTCTTTCAATTTTTTTTATCATTAGCAGGTATCTGTGGCACATGTGGAGGTCAGGACAACTTTGGAGTCAGTTCTCTCTTCTACCTTTATGTGGGCTTTAGGGATTGAACGCTGGTTGCTTTACCCACTGAGCCATCTCACCACCCCATACAAAGTATTACCAAGCTGTTTTCAGCTGTGTTACTGTGTTTCCACCATCTCTCCAGCCTAATTAGCAGCTGGTGTTGATGGTCTCATTGGTTCTCGGAGGTGGTTTAGATTTCATTTCCCAAAAGATGAACGCTATTGTTTATATACTGACTTAACATTCGGTGTCCTCTTTGAATTTTCAGTCTTTTTTATTTTATGAGTATATGCGTATTCTAAAAGGGACTAACTTATGAGACAAATAAATGCTGTGTTAAGTTTTTAGAAGAAAGACTGATGGTGTCATTTGGTTTTATTTTCCTGCACTTGACACATTATTTGCTAAGTGCTGTGATGGCTCACGGGATGTTATTTGAAGCAGGTCACAGAAATGTTGGCTGGCTGGTGGTGGGTGGTCTCCGCTTGTAGAGTGAGGGTGCTGCAGGATCCCTTGACCAGGAATAAACAAACCCTAGGGTCTTAGGAAGTCAGACAGAGACTTCAGGAAAAATCTTGGCACCACCTGTGACTCTTTTCCCTTCTGTGATTTCAGCCTTGAGTCTAGGAAGCTGCCTCCTTTCCCAGAGAGTACTGGTAGGAGAAAGCTGACAGCAGGAATCAGGATAGACAGCCGCATCTTTATTCCTTCAGAAAGCAAGCTTAACAGAGGCGAGACTGAGAAGCATCTATGACCTGCTGAGGGGTTGCTGCAGGGGTGTGCATACTTGTGTGACAGGGGATTGGGAATGAGTGATCAGGGATCTGCTTTTATAAACTACACATCCAAAACCTCATTGCCGGGAAGTAGAGAGGTTTCTAGCCCAGCTTCTGCCCCTGTGCTTTCCTCAAAGGCCAGTCAGTTTTGACTTGCAAGGAATCCTCCTTTTTTCCCAAGCTTCTGACAGAAGGTCCCTGGCTTCATTCCTGTTCTGCTCCTGAACATGAGAACCAGGAACTATCATGTGACAGACCCAAGAGGTACTTGAGTAGGATTGGCAGTGCTCAGGGGAGATGGCTTGGGAGCTGGACATGACAGACTATATGAATTCATTGTCAGCTGTTAGCTGCCTACATAGGAGAACCATACAGTTCTTTAATCAGATGTTTGTGCGATGATCCTCAAATAAATGTGTGTGTGTGAGTGTGTGTGTGCACGCACACACACACATATTGAGGGAAGTATAAAAAAGCCGGCAAAAGTTATCTCCTATTCTGTTACCCCAAGAGGCCAAGTGAGCATCAAGGGATGTGTAGGTACTTTTAGGACTTTGGCCACGGTAGCCTGATGTTGAGCCTGTGTGTCCTTGCCCTGGTCTTGGGTTGGGGCACTGGCCGTAGTTGTGCCTGTGTGTTTCTTCCATTTGGCCTTCCTTTTCTCCCCGCAGAACCCTGCTATTGCTGATCTCTACACGGAACACGCCCATCAGGTGGTAGTAGCCAGGTATGCACCCAGCGGATTCTACATTGCTTCTGGAGGTAACTATGACTACTAGATGGCACCTGCTTGCCTTGGGAATTGGGTGGGGGCCTGACTAAGTGTATGGAGAACAAAGCTGATTTGCTTTAAAGTGACAGGAAACATAAACCTCCAAAGTGCCCATTGCAGACCTAGAATGGACACTTTGTAGTTTGCAGTGTTGCAGTGCTCTGGCTTGTTCTGGGAGGCCCCTGCTAACTGGCCCAGGCATGTGATGGCTATTTTGTGTCAATCTACTGGCTGCTCCTTTCCAGCCAGCTTTGCAACCAGTGTTGGCATTGTTTGTGAGAGCTGGCCTTTATGCCCTCTAGCCTGGCCTCTGTGTGGCTCAGGAGGGGACTGTGACAGATGGGCAGGACAGGCAGTTATTTGCATTTGTGGTGGCTTACTACTTAGCTCTTAGAAGTAGAGTTTCACTATTTACAGATGAGAAGCAGAAGTAGAGAAGGTAGAGTGCCTATGCACCTTGCATCTAATTCACTTATTCCCTCAATCATTCAGTTTTTCATTCAGATATCCAATAAACAAGTCATAGCCTGCTTGCTTATCTTTGTTTCTAGTATAGGGAGGGAACTGTGAATGAGCAATGGCTGGGACTGAGAGCCCAGACACTTAGCCAGAACAAGGATGACCAGGATTTTTAGGTGCTGTGGCCACCTTTATCTGCACTGCCCTGACTCCCTCAGGCAGTGTGTCTAGGAGATGACAGGCTGCAGGTCTGGGAGGGCCCCCAGTCTGCCCCTTAATGGTTATCCGTTCAGCCTGGTAATTTACTTCCTTGTACCTTTAGTTCTTTCTGTAAACTAGGGCTGGAGATAACTTCCTAATGGGTTGAGGATCCAGAGTGATGTGTGTTTAGTACTTAGTAGCACAAGGTCTGCTAGGGGTGATCATGGCAGCTATCAGTGAAGCAAGGGTACACTTAAGAGAGAAAGGGCCCTGCAGAGGCAGGACAGCAGGTATACTACTAGCATTATAGTGAAGGGCTGGACCGGGCTGCTGCTGGAGTCCAACACACCCTAGGCACTCACCACATTTATGTTTAGATACTTCCAACTCTGTAAAACTAACTCAGACCCTATGATTTGTTGTAACCTTGTAGTTTGTTGGTTTTTTTTTTTTTTTTTTTGCCTTTGGCTCTGCTTGCTGGCAAAATGTCTCTTCAGTTAAGCTCCAGGATTTGGCTGGAATGCCTTTTAAAATTATGTTTAACACTGAGCTGAGTGCTCTGAGAAATCTGTTAAGAGAGGAGGGTTGGTGAGGGCAGCACTCAGCTTGGCATAGCTCCTGCTTTGCCATCCCCATCTGAGAGCCTGTGGGCCTAAACCTGACCTCACTGTCCCCATGGGGCTGTTGGACAAGACCACAGAAATCCAATGGCCTTCTGATTGGATGCAGAATCTATGGATTTAACAAAGGACAGTCCACGAAAGAGGACATTGGTATGGCTTTGATGTTCTCTTAACAACGCCCTGGTTTGCTGGCAGAATATAAGAAGCTTGTGTGGGATCACATTTCCAGTGTACTCTGAGGAGAGCAGAGTAATTGTTAGGGTAACAGTGGGACATTTGCTGTGCACATTGCAGGCCCTGGACTAAAAATAGTTTCTTGTGTTTGAAGTAAGGGAGGGGATGGGGAAGCGTAGGAAAAGCTGTGCTGGCATGGTAGGTCAGCTGCTCACGGGTGTGCCCAAAAGGGTTGGAGCCTAGTATCCTGAAGCCTACATCCCCCTCCTGGCCAGGGTCCCCGGTTCTTTGAAATCTGTAGATGCTGTCAGTCCAGCTGTCCAGCAGCTGCTGGAGGATAGAACCTTCTGGAAGATTACTAACAACATGAGTGATCTGTGGAGCCAAAGCCTCTAGGAAGGTCCTCTGGTCACAGGAAACATTTTGGGGGCAGCCTCACTTTTCTTCACTCTAGACAGTGATTTCCAAACAGCCCTCGGTGTAGCAGAGGCCCCAAGTCAGGGTGCCTGATTTGGCCTAATGCCCAGGACAGGCTTCCTACAGGAAGCCTTGAGAGGAAGGCTGGAAGGTGCACCACAGAGTGGATGGAGAGTTCCATGGGCTGGGCCTCCTTGGGTGTGAATAAAAGCCACTCCACTCAAGCTCTCCTCCTCCCTCTTCAAGCCACATGGCATTTGACTGTGTGCTCCCGACACCACATGTGTCAGGTCAAGGGATGATGCAGACTCAGAAGATGGCTGCCCCACTGTCTCTGTTCTCAGTCTGAGTGTGAGCATGAGTTTGCCTGGAAGCCCATCCCTAATGTCACACTGCACTTACTGAGCAGTGTTTCTTCCTGTTGCTGTACAGACCAACAGATCATTGAAAATGGTTCTCAATTATTTGGTCTCAGGTGCTCAAGACAGAGTAGTTACCCAAAGTGTGGGATGTGACCCCCAACTTGTGTTTGACTAGTGGGGGTCTACCCTGATAAGTTGAGGCCTTGGTATTGTTCTCCAGGCTCCTATCTCTTTCCTGTTCCAACTGCTTCTGAAAAGAGTGAAGTGAGGCCTGAGGAAGAGGCTGCTGGTCTGGTGGCAGAGGCTGTATATAAATGGCTGGGTGCCACTGAGGGAGAACTTCATGAAGAGTAGCAGCCGGTCCATCAACCCAGGGGTAGAAAGCTGTGTCTTGCCCGGGGACAGTGTGGGCCCTGTTAGGAACTTTGTCATGTGTGCTTGAGTTAGCGTGCATGTATACATAGGTATGTGTCTTTTTTATTCATGAGTACATGTACATACATGTGTGTATGTATGTATAGAGTGCCTATGTATATGTAGGCTGCCTTTGAATATTTGGGAGGGTGTGCACAATGCTTTTTCTATATATACACAGCTCCTCTTACTGCTGGCTTCATACTTTTTGGCCCTTTGGTTCAATGACTAACCAGATCTCCATTTTTTTTTTTTCCTGGAACATGCCTCAAAACTGCTGTCTTCTTGGACATCATCCACAGATGACTGGGCGAGGGGCTTTCTGGCATACTACCACTTAATTTGTAATCTGCTCCTGGGGATTGATATTCCCTCTTACATGTTCCTCAGCTGGCCATGGTATAACTACAGCATTTCAAGTCTGGTGAATCTCCTGGTTCTAGACCAGAGGTTCTCAACCTAGAGGTCAAACCTTTCCCAGAGCTCACCCAAGACCATTGGAAAACACAGATATTTACATTTCCATTCATAACAGTAGCAAAATTATAGTTAAGAAGTAGCAACAAAATTTTATGGTTGGGGGTCACCAAAACATGAGGATTAGATACTTTACAGCATTATGAAGGTTGAGAACCACTGCTCTAGACATTGGCCCTGTGTTTACATGTAGTAGGGGTCTCTAAAGTGCAGAGCCTTAGTTCATGGTCCACTTATAACAAGGACTGACTGCACCCAGAAGACTAGCCTGAGACTTTGAATGTGTGACTTTTTTGACCTCACAGCAACCCCATGAGATGGTCCTGTAGATAATGTGAGGTCCAAAGAGCCCTAACCCTGTAGAGACAGATTTAGTACAAGACCTGGCTGCTAGCTGCTGTCCTTGCTGCCTGTCACCTGCTTACCTCAAAAAGTCATGCAGTTTTCAGCTGCTACTCAGGGCTCACTAAAGTGGTCTGGCATCCTCAGGAAAAGCTACACCCTGCCTGCCTTCTTGGAGGCCATGTGCACTTTGTAAGCCTGAAGAGTTAGGTAAAGCATTCCCACTTCCCATGGCACAGGCACCGTGCTAATTTGGGAAGAGGTAGGTGGACCCGACGTATTTCTTTACAATCTGCTGGCAGCGTTCCAGTGGGAACAACTCGCACCACAGTCTATGTTCTTTCTTTGTACCGCCTACCTCATCCATCTCACAGAAGCATCTTACTCAGTCCCAGTTCTTACACATGGGGAGGAGGGGCAGCTGTTCAGGAGACTGAGACTACAAATCTGCCTTTGGGAGCAAGGCTTATAGAGTGCAAGAGACCACAGGCAATCACAGTGTCACATGGTATGCTAGGTTGTACCTGTACTTGCAGGAGAAGCAGGCACTTGTAGCATCATCGTACTTCAGAAATGGAGGGTTCAGTCTGAGAGTTAGGGATGCTTTGCAAATCACACAGGAAACTGCTTCTTGGTGTGCTAGGGGTTGGCCATCCTTGGGCTTTTTCTGCTTCTTATACAAGGTTTGCTGGCCACCTAGAATACAAGGGTACTGTGACAGCTATGTGGAAGCATACTAACTCTTAATTTAAGAGGGGATGAATGTTGAACCTGGACCAGAAGAAATAGAGCTGGTGCTGAGGTGATGTGGCCATCTTCTCCTGACTGGTGGTGACATAGGCCCTTCCATCCCTGTCCTGTCCTACAGATATCTCTGGGAAGCTAAGGATCTGGGACACCACACAGAAGGAGCACATTCTAAAGTATGAGTACCAGCCTTTCGCTGGGAAGATCAAGGACATTGCCTGGACCGAAGACAGTAAGAGGATCGCCGTGGTCGGGGAAGGAAGGGAGAAGTGAGTCCTTCACCTCAGCCCCTCCCTGCTCCCACCCCCATACCTGTGCTCTGGCCTGCCCCTTTGTAGAAGGAAGCTGCAGTAAGGTCTGTATCTGCTTGGACAAGTGTGGCTCCACTCCTGAGCATGCCAGCCCTCCTTTCCTAGTAGTGTGACTGGTTGGAGCCACTGACCCCTTTAGGGTCAGTTTGTCATGTATAAAGGGAGACTTCACATCACAGTAGGGTTGTCACCAAGGCAGAGTATCACCCCTTTCCACACTCTGGTGTCCTAAGCCCTTGACCTCCTGGAACTCTGGATTCTCGTTGTTGGACCTGTATCCTAGGCAGCAAGAAAGGGCCAGGTAGATGTTTTACTTTATTAGAGACTCTCTAAGCAGTTACACATAACCATCAAAGCTGCAGGAAGGGCTGGGCATGAGGGTGGTGGTTGTTGTATATTTGTTTTCCTAGATGGGCCCATATCTTGAGTTTCTCTGTCATTCACTTCTGTGCAAAGAGGTGAATAGATCCTGTTGCAGAGGTGGCTGTCCCAATGGAGCTAGTGACCAATAGGGTGAGAGCTATAGCCCAGATTTTCTTCTTAGCAAGTAGTAGCTACAGCAGTATGTTGTCACGGGTTCCAGCACAGAGCGGGCCAGCTCCTTTCCACTAGGAGATAGCAACTTGCCTATTGCCTGGCCTTCCTAAGGAAAATTAGGAAGTGATGAGGCCAGAAAGATGTTCCCAGTGCCGCTTCCTATAGCACCATTCACGTGGGAGGTGCTGACACTGGGCCCTGCAGATGTAGACATCTTTCCCACATGAGCTCCATCTCTTCTGAGACACCTTTGGCTATAGAGCTTAAAAGGCCCAAGTGGGTCCTTAGGACTTAGGTTCCTAGAGCATCCTGAAGTAGGCGTACAGCACCCTCCACTAGCCTCTGTGCTCTGGCAACCCTGCCGTTGTCCTTCTGGGATTGATTTTGTTTCCTTTTTCTTTTTTCCCCCTATTTCTGCCTCCTTGACCCTGATTGGAAAGGTTTGGAGCTGTCTTCTTATGGGACACTGGCTCTTCTGTGGGTGAGATCACAGGACACAACAAAGTCATCAACAGTGTCGACATCAAGCAGAGCAGGCCCTACCGACTAGTGACGGGGAGTGATGACAACTGTACTGCATTCTTCGAGGGCCCCCCATTCAAGTTCAAGTTTACAATTGGTGTAAGTGAGCTTTCTTTTCTTATGGTGTTTTTTGGGTGAGCTTTGTGATTTGTATGTGAGACTATTAGATACAGATGCAGGAATGTAATAGTGGGCTCCAGCTAGAAAGGGTATGTCCCAGGATAATGTGAATGTACAAAGTATGAGGGTAGTGAAAAGCCAGTGTAGTTGGCTCTATTGCGCTAAGCCACCAAATTAGCAAAAGGTCTGCCTCCAGGACATCTGGGTGGGCCTTTAGAGTACCTGCCTGCAGAGGCTGTGGGAACAAAGATGCCTAGAGTGGAATCTGATTGGAGGACCCAAGTGCTCAGCCTATTCTCCAAGGAGCATTGCTTGGGGTCCTACTCTGCACTTGTCCCCGGCTTGGCCAAGTAATAGGCTCTTCCACCTCCTGTTCCCATCACTGGCTGCTAATCTATGGGGGGGGGCAGCTGGGAGTGCTCATGATTTGTCCTTGCTGCTCTAGTGCTCAGGCTATATTTTTGAGTGACAGCAGGTACTGGGGATGAGGGCTCTGTGACTTGGGCAGCCCTTGCAGCTCTCTGCTTGCCCTGGCTTTCCCAGTGACTTTTCCACATACCATGAATAAAGCAGCCAGTACCGGTTCTGGTAATAGTAGATGGAGTGACTGTTTAATCAGAAAGGACATGTCTTCTGTCCTTGTGGAGGTAGTTGAGTTTGGGGCTTCTCCAAGGTCTTCAGACTAATCCTTCAGGAATGTCAGTGGTTCCAGTGTCCATACCTCATTGGGGATTAAATGAGATATCCTTAAGTGTCTTGCTGAGGAAGACTGTTAATTTTAGTATTCTAGTAAGAAGTCATAAATAGCAGACATAGCATCCCTGGCAGGGGAAAAGGCAGGACTCATGTAGTAGGCAGCTTCCATAAACAGGTCTTGGCTTAGAGGTACAGATGACTATCTAGGGATTTCCTCTTTGTAGTGTTTCATCTCTGGGAAGCTAAGTGAGGCCTATGTGCCTAGCAGATTTGCTGATTCAGGCCCTTCTTAACCTCCCATAGCTCTCACCCTGGTCTGCTGCAGCTACTACCACTGGTGGGTAGTGGCTGCATGGCTGTTGTGGAAGCCTAGTTGAGACTTGTGGCTCAAGGTCGGTTTTCTTAAGCAGGAGTGGATGCCTCTTGGGCTATGGGTTGAGGACTGCAGAGCCAGCCAGTCTCTGGGTTCTGATCTTGGGAGAGGGAAGACAGTGAGGTTTCTGTAGTAACCAGAGGCTGTCCTGCCATTTTTTAAATGGTGCTGTCTGCCTTCGCCAGGCCTCCCACACACACTGTTTGGACTCTTGGCCTTGGTCTGAGCTGTTGGTGGACGGGATTCCCTTTCCTGTAGCAGGAGTGATCCTTTCTCTTGCTCATGTGAATTAGACTTGGGCAGAAAGAGCACCAAGCAGCTGAAGATGAAGCTATGGGGTCAGAATTTGTTGCTGGAAAGGAGCCCCATGCCTGCACTATCATTTTCTGTATGTGCTCACTGGGAGCCCAATTAGCACATCTCTTTTTTCTTTCCTGGTACACAAACTCCTACCACACAGTCCCAGCTGTCCCTGTCCCTAGGGGTGGGCGCACCACCATCTATGCTGAAGTCCTTGGAGCAACAACCCTGGGTCCTGGGTAAAGGCCTGGAAGAGGCAGGAAGGCTGTCTTAGTCGGGGTTCTATTCCTGCACAAACGTCATGACCAAGAAGCAAGTTTGGGAGGAAAGGGTTTATTTGGCTTACACTTCCATGCTGCTCTTTATCACAAAAGGAAGTCAGGACTGGAATTCAAGCAGGTCAAGGAGCAGGAACTGATACAGAAGCCATGGAGGAATGCTGCTTACTGGCATGCTTGCTTCTCTTGGCTTGCTCAGCCTGCTTTCTTATAGAGCCCAAGACTACCAGCCCACAGATGGTACCACTCACAAGGGGCCCTCCCCCCTTGATCACTAATTGAGAAAATGCCTTACAGCTGAATCTCATGGAGGCATTTTCTCAACTGAAACTCCTTTCTCTGTGATAACTAAAGCTTGTGTCAAGTTGACACACAAAACCAGCCAGTACAAAGGGTTAGGTAGTACTTGGTACAGAATAATTGGTTTTGCTATCTCCCAGCTCAGTGTACCTCTGTACTCTCTCAGTCTAGGAGACCCCCCTCCAGAGCCCATAGCTATGGGGAGAGTTCATTTTCTATCTAAAGCTGTTCCTACAGGCCCAGCTGACATAAGGGGGAGAGGACCTATCGGTGAATTTGTAACTGAGTATATGTCTGACTTTGGCCTGCTGGCCAGTAGGAATGAAGCTGCAGGTGTAGGGCTGGTCAGTGGGCTGTCTGCCCTGATATGGGCTCCTTCCTGCTGTACTTCCTGGCTGTGAGTGAGGTAGGGCAGGAAGACGCCGATTTGCCCCAACTAAAGGACAGGTGTACTGACAGATGGGGAGCAACAGAAAACATGTGGTAGGTGAGGTGTGTGTTAAATAGGTGCTGAGCATCCACATGTGGGTTCTGATGTTGAAAACTAGAGGTGTAGACGTTCTGAGGAATTCTTGAGCCCTTCCTACTGAAAGGCTTTAAAATTGAAAATATGTGAGGGTGAGGTTTATTGTTGTGTTTTGCCAGAGGAAATTAACTTTGTTTGTTTGTTTACTGTAAACCAGATAACAATCCTTTGTCACCATGTCTTTCATTCCTAACCTATAAATGCTGGGAATTTGGCTACCTTCACTTCCTTTTCCTATCTGTAGGCCAAATGGCCTGAGCTTACCAGAACTTTATACAAGTGAACAGCCTACAGTCATTCTGTCCTTGAAGTCAAAAATCCACTCTCCCATCTATCTACCTTTTACCTCACAGCTTCATCTCTAGGCTAGAGAGCCAGAGCTTGTAACTGTCTGGGAGATGAGGTAAATAGTGGCCCCATGGGAGCTTTCCCAAGCACTGGGCAGGAGGTCCCCGTAGTATGTGGATCAGGGCACAATTTAGGGGTGAGTTCAAGATGCTGCCTCAAAACATAGTTGTTGGGAGTTTATGTGTTGTATGTGCTAAAACCAACCTGTGATGTACCAGTCTCAGAAAGTAAATAGCTGAGAGATAAGCAGATCTGATAGATAGATAGATAGATAGATAGATAGATAGATAGATAGATAGATAGATAGATAGATACCATATCCAACTTGCTGGTCCAATTTGGAGATCATATCACATCATCATTAAGAGCAGGACATAGACTTGAGCTATTCTGAAGTGAGCCCAGGTTTACCCATAGCCAGACGTACCTATGTCTTCCAGGCCTCACTACCATACTTGCGTGCTGTCCCATGTTTGAAGGTGAGGTGGAGAAACCTTTTTCCTGGAATTGGCCCAAGTACTACCTGCTTCCAACCACTGTGGTTTTTCAGATGTAGTAGGTGACTTTAAGAGGATCATAGGGTCCAGAGTCATAGGAGAGACCATGGAATGAGATGGGGAGGAAGGAGTGAGTGGGACCATCTCCTTGTTGCTGGCTATCCCTATCATTGCCTAGTGGGTCCATGAACAAAGAAAGTGGCCATGGTGGCAGAGATGGAGGTTATGCAGGGGACTGACAGCATAGACCTCTCCTCACCAAGGCTGACCTGGCTATAGCTGCTGATGAGTGCCAGATCTGCCAACTACAGAGACAAACACTGAGCCCCAATATGGCACCATTCCCCAGGGTGACCAGCCAAACAAGGCAGGTTGACTACACTGGACCACTTCTTCATGAAAAGGGCAACACTGTGCCCTTACTGGAGTAGTAGTTACTTAGTTCTGGTTATAGATATTTCCCTTCCCTGCACATAATGCTTCTGGCAGACCTGTTGGTACTTGAAGTGTCAGTTTGGAGCTTTTGACAGGTCCCTACAGGTGAATCACAGAGGAGACTTTTGGGATTTTGGAATAGGGCTCTGACATCATCTGCAGACAATTATTCTCCCTTGGGGAGACCAGTAGGCATTGAGAGAACTTCTGCAAAGGGTCCTTAATGAGCTAACTCAGATAGTAAACATGTCCACGACAGAGTCAGAATATCAGGAGCCTAAGAGTACCTGAATCCCTGTCAGTAGAGTGGATTAGAGTGTCTACTTGAAGCTTGTTTTCTCAGTAGTGTAGAAGATGAGGATGGGAGAAGGAGATGGGGGAGGGAGGGTTCTTGGGGAACTCACTGACACAGCCTATCTATACCCAGTGTTGGCTACAAGTGGCCAAGAGTACTTTCAGGGGAAGGGGATGACTTCACACAGGGAAATTGGAGACTGAACCTGTGAGATTATATGTGACCCCTCTGGACGGCTGGGCCAGGGACCACAAGTCCTGTCTGGCTCAGCAAATGGCAGGGTTTAGGTAGCCGTGTGAGGTGGTTGAGCCTCTGGACTCAGTGAGACTTTCCAGACCTCTCCCTCTACACTGCAGGGCCCTCCCTATGGGAAATGCTATTCTTAACCTTCATTTTCTTTGGCTAATGGGCTGCTGTTGGCTATTCCCTGCCACACAGGGTCTATTTCAGGAGCAGACCATGTAGACTTTGGTACCTGGCTGAGTTATAGGAAGGAATGATGAGCTAAGGCTCTAAATGGGTTCATGTAAGCTCTGTCACCCCATTTATTCTCTGCTGTCTAGTCTTCACTTGCTTCTTAGACCTTTGTGGTCTCCTAGGGCATATGACCTCACCCTGCCAGATCGTGCCCTTTCCAAGAAAGGCCCTCAAAGGTAGGGCTTTGGGGTTTGGTCACAGGCCTTATTTGAGGGCCTGGACCTAGAGTTGCCTCCAGTGTTGCCCCCAGGACCATCCTACATCTGGGAATGCAAGTGTTAGATGATTCTGTCTGACCCCAGAGAGCCAGTGATAGGCAGTTTGTTAGAAGCTGGAATGAGTATTTGTTGCCTGTTTTGCCCTAATGCTCTTTTATGGCATGTTCCTTTCACACAGTGATGAGTTGGCACCCCTGGTCCACCCTTTGGTTTCCAATCTTCTGCTCTCTTGGAATGGGCACTTTGGTCTCTGAATTCTAGAATGTAGTGGGATTCAGAAGTGAGCTGACACATGTGGTTCCTTTGCTTTCTTTCTATGGAACAGGCAAAGTAGGGAGACTCCATAACTAGAGCAGGGACTTTTGGTGCCATCACTGCCTCCCAAGACAGTGTACTGCCCTGGCCTGCCTTAGGCCTTGCTCTCAAACCTTTAGTTCTGATTAAAAGTCACAACCACTGCTTGATTCTTTTAAAGGCATTTGTTCTTAAGAAACATCCCCAGAGCTAAATAGGCCTAATAGGAGGGACCTTATGGCTGTCTCAGAGCCATCAATCTAGGAAATAAGCAGTCTGGGCCCCAGAGGGAAGAGGATGCATCAGGAGGCACTTGATAAGGGAGGAAGACCTGGCTGAAGAATGGCCTTCCAGACAGCAGTGACCAGGAAGGAGCAGAATGCTGAGCCATGCTGGACTTGCCTGGGAGTTTCTCTAAGCTTGAAGTGTTCTGTGGACTGATGACTTATTAATGTTAGTTTGGGAGGGTGGGGGCAGAAGGGCATGTGTTAGGTAGAGAACTTTTGTGTGCTTTGTCAAGTTTGTGACAGCCCTCTCTCCCACAGGACCACAGCCGCTTTGTCAACTGTGTGCGATTCTCTCCTGATGGGAACAGATTTGCCACAGCTAGTGCTGATGGCCAGGTAAGAACTGTGGCTGTACATAGGCAGGGTCATGGCAGTGTTCCTTGTTCCCCACTTCTCAGGGTGTTACCAAAGTCCAGCAGACATAGGTCTCTCATTGCATTTCAAAGAATGCTCAAGGTTCCAACTTTACAGCCACAATTGCTGGGGAAATGGTGGGCTAATAGCACACGACACCAGCTTCTACATAACTTGTTTATTTCTTGAAGATTTTTGTTTATGATGGGAAGACAGGAGAGAAGGTGTGTGCCCTTGGAGGAAGCAAGGCCCATGATGGAGGAATTTATGCTGTGAGTATGATTATGTTTCCCAAGCTGCTAATTTTAATTTGTCCACTTCTATGTTGACGGTCATCAAAGATTGTTTGAAGCTAGATGAGTATTTGATATAAACAACTAAGAGTTGAGCCATGGCACAGAGTTTTAAAGGTCATAGTCAGGTAGTGGGAGCAGTCAGTGGCTGAGCAGGAACCCTGGGGGGACTTGGCCCATCCTACTACCTCCCTCAGTTTCAACCCTCTGACATGTGACAACTGTTTTGTTGATTTAGATTAGTTGGAGTCCTAATAGCACCCATTTGCTATCTGCCTCTGGAGACAAAACCTCTAAGATTTGGGATGTCAATGTAAACTCTGTGGTTAGCACATTTCCCATGGGCTCCAATGTTCTGGACCAGCAGCTGGGCTGCCTCTGGCAGAAGGACCACCTCCTCAGCATCTCCCTGTCTGGATTCATCAACTACCTGGACAAGAACAACCCCAGGAAGCCCCTCCGGGTTGTTAAGGTAAACCTTATTCTAGGCATGCTGTGGATAAAAAAGACTCCATCTACTGTGAAAGGGGGGACACAGGGATGGCCAAATGGAAGAGTGATAATCAGGCTTCCATGGCCCTGGGAGTTTTGGCAGAAGTCGGCTTTGTATTTTGGGGCATTAGTAGCCTCCTGGAAGTATTTCGAGCAATGCAGAGTTGGGGTCTGGGGACTTTGGGACACTGTTCTCTGCTGCTGGAAGCCACTTCCTGAATGGCTTGGCCTTCTGTTAGGACTTGGACTGTACCTCACAGCTTCAGGGCGAGAGTGGGAACAGTGTGAGTGTTAGGGCAGGTTATAGAGCATGGAGGGTGCGATGGGAGACCGTCAGGGCAGGTGGGAAGAGTATGGAGGGAGGGTAAGGGGATGGGGAGGTGAATGAATGAGGGGGCGTGCAGATGTGAGTTCAGCAGGGAGATGGCCTGGAATCTGAATCATGGTGTAGTTTGAAAGACCCTGGTGTTCACAGTGTAGAGAACAGGAGCAAACGATGTTAGAAAAGCTGCCAAGGCCCCAAAGGAAGCCCAAAAGGCCACCCTGGGCAGACCATAACTTGAAGTTCAAAACCATCCCTGGAGCTCACTCAAGCCAGGTGCTTCAGGCCAGGTGCTTCCCTGTCTCCGTCTGCCCCTGCTACTTTGTTTTGGCCTCTCAGGAGACCTGTAGCCAGGTGGTAGGAACAGTTCCCAGGATCACCTTTGCCATGTGTTTTGGCAGTTTCCAGGGTCCTTTAATGACTGAGCCATGACCATGACCAAAAGAAAGTTGGGGAGGAAAGAGGTTATTTGGCTTACACTTCCATATTGATGTTCATCATCAAAGGAAGTCAGGACAGGAACTCAAACAGGACAAGAACCTAGAGGCAGGAGCTGATGCAGAGGCCATGGAGGGGTGCTGCTTACTGGCTTGCTTAGTCTGCTTTCTTCTCGAACCTAGGACCACCAGCCTAGTGATAGTACAATCCACAGTGGGCTGACCCCTTCCTGATGATAAGAAATGCCCTTCAACCCAGTCTTACAGAGGCATTTTCTTGATTGAGGTTCTTTCCTCTTAGATGACTTTAGCTTGTGGTCAAGTTGACATAGAACTATCCAACACACAGGCTCCACGCCGCAACCTCGTCCTGGTTGTTGAGAATTTCCAGAACTTGCATTTTAAGTTGCTCCAGTGAACCCCCGGCCCTGACCTTCTCTCACTAGTGCAGCCTGCTATTCAGAGGGCTGAAACATACAGGGTGGCAGTTCCCATACTGTAGGTGAGATTGTACAGAAGCAAGAGGCCTCCTGAACTCCCAGCCCCATAGTAACTTGGCAGAGGCCCTGGGGATAGACTTGGGAGCCCCTCTATTGTTGGGTCCCAGAGCATAGCTGTGTGTGTGACAGACGACAAAACATGGCTACCACTGCAGCTGTGAAGTTGTATTATGCAGACCTAGTTCCCTACCAGCACCTGTGCCCAGAAGAGCAGTTTCTGGTGGGCTGCCTCCTGGGCATCTTGGCCTGACTACTGCTGTGGGCTACCCCTTCTGCCAGACTCATAGAGTCCTGCTAATGCTCCTTGGCTAGGCCAGCTCTGGGGTTATCACTGTCTCAGAGACCTGCACCTCAGCCTATCTGTGTAACTGTATGGAGCATGCTAGGTGGTGGCCGTTCTCAGGCTACAGAGAACACAAACTGTTCAAATAAACCAGGTGTGTGAGATTGGAATGTGATTCTTATTTGTCTTACCTGGAGACTTACATGGCCTTCTTACCTGGGAGCTTTATAACAAAGGGCTTACTACTGGCTGCCCAAAAGGACTCAGTCAAGGTCTCTGGAGCTGGCCTTTGTGGTGCTTTCTCTAGCCTGTGTTTCTCAAGCTTAAGGGTAATAAGTAAGAATCACCTGAGAGTACTAACTTTTTAAACAATTCTGCCCAAAGAGGACTAGACATTGTATTGAGGACTGAGATCTTAAGTCGCTCAAGCAAGGCCGTTGCCATAGGCAACAAGTCCACCTGAAATCTTGCTAAGTGCAGGTTTTCGTTCAGTATGCTTGGCGCCTGTGAGGCCCGTGCTGTGTTGAACAGAAGACAACTTGGGCTCATGTCTTTTAAGAAGTTAGTTATTTAGTGTGTTCTACCAAGGACTGTCACTGTTTTCTGAGGGTAAATGCCATATTGTAGCAACAAAGGAGACCCATGGAATCCCTGAGACAAGATGCAAGGAGGAAGTCCCTAGCAGGAAGCAGACCTGACAGCCATCAGTGGTTCTGGAAAATAACCGAGGCTAGCGGGGACCCAGGGGGAGGGTGAAATTAGAGGACACTTGAGTGCTATCTGAGCCAATCACAGAGAAGGCCCCCTTTAGAAAGTCCTGTGTACACAACAAGATCTCCTGCTTCATCAGTAGTGAGGGCTCCTAGGAAAAATTAGTCTCAAGGAGGGCCTGAGCACAAGATATCCACTGTCTAATTCTATCCTGGCTGCCCCCCTCCCTGTGAGAGACCCCGCTGATATGCCCATGGGAAACAGCAGGGGCAGGGTTTCCCTCTCTAGGTGCCTTAGGTCCTTGAGTGTTAGGCTTTGATGTAGACCTTGTTCTTAGCTCAGGTGGGTTTTAGGTATTGAGGGAAGCAGCATTTGGTGGTTTGTCAGATCGGCTGACTGGGAGATGGATGGCTGATAGTGAGTTGCTTAGGCAGTGTGTCTGCTGGGGTCCATGTACAGCTCAGCCTCTGAGTACATGCTACCTCAGCTCAACCCATCCTGTTGTCTCTCTCTCTCTCAGGGTCACAGTAAATCTATCCAGTGTCTGACAGTGCACAGAAATGGTGGCAAGTCCTACATCTATTCTGGGAGCCATGATGGACATATCAATATCCTTTGACTGGGAGGTTGGCACAGGCACTGGCAAGAGACAGAACTTTTCTGTTCCCATGGTGCTAGAGGCCAGGCCATCGAGATGACTCTAGCCCCAGCTGCACTCACTAAGTAGTCTGACCTCTGGTCATCTGTCTACACCTGGCGCCCTGACCTCTCCAGGCCTTGGGCAGAAGAAGGCCTTGGCCCTGCTTTCTGCTCAAACTAACACAGTGCCTGTCTTGGCACTTGAGCTCCTTTGTTGGAATGATGGTGCATTGCTGTGTCAAGTTCTATCATTGGCAATGAAATCATTGAGTCTTAGGATTCAGGACGTACAGACCCTTCAGCAGAGGCACTTTCCAGGATAGCCAAAGCTATATAATGAGGCTCTGTCTCAAAACAAATAAATAAAGCAAACTTTTCTTTTAAGATTCACTTATTTTATGTATATGAGAAAAACTGAAAAACTTCAGTATCTGGGAAAACTGAAGCCCAGAGAGGAAAGGTGCCTTTCCCAAAACCACATGGCCTATTAACAACAGACTTGGAGCCAGAACTCAGGAGGAAGTGGGTTCTCTGTGGCCCCCCTCCACCCTTCCCCATCTCCAGTCACTTACACATTCTTAGGTGTGTAATCTATGAGAGGGGTGCCTGCCCTGTCTGTGCTCTGTCACCTATTGTGGTCACCCACTTGAAGTTGCCTCTGCTCTGCATGATGACCTCTTACTCACATGTTGCTGACTTCCTGGAAGAGACTGTCTCAGTATCCTCACAACATGTCTCCCAAACTTACTTTGTCTCAGGTTTTCACAAGAGCCAGGAAGATCCCCTAGCCTAGAAAGAGTAGATAACCTACCCTCTACCACTAGGCAAAGAAAAGCGTTACAGCTGGTGGCCAAGCAGTTCCCTGGGCCAGTCTGCCCTGTAGTTGTAACCAGGGCCACCAGCACTACCTCTGTCCCTTATGCACTTTTTACAACCACACTTGACCCTTTAGTGCCCATGTCTAGATTTCCATCCCTACAGCTCCTGTATGCTGAGCCTCCCACAGAAATGATGGTGGTAACTTGAAAGGAGATTCTCTTTGCTTGTACACTTTAGCCACCCCTTATCCCAGTGCACCTGAGCCTTAGCATCCACACACCACCCCTGTAAGATGGGCCTTCTCCACCCTCAGGGTGGGACCCAGTAGCACCTAGGCAGTAGTTACTTGAGCACTGGGGCACAGCCCGCTTACCTGCGGATAAATCTTAGCCTTAGCTACTGATGTAGGAAAGACAACATGGGCATTTGGCTCACATTCAGTGGGCAGCAACACATGAACCGTGCTGTTCTCTGTCTGAACATGGTGCTCTCTGTTTTGTCCTTGTTCTTGTCTCCAGAGAATTTACATAGAGATATCTACCTTGGCACTGGGATCCAAGTCTAAACCTGAAACTCATTTGTTTCGTGTGTACTCTACAATTCAGAGGTTATAGTACTATACAGTGTTCCTTGTGTGTCTGTGTTCAGACTGCAGTTGCCACGTGTCATAGCACTTTCTGGCCTACCGTGGCATTGTATCAGTATTCAATAACTTCGATTTTGGACTGTTACACATTAGGCATGTCAGCTGTCATGTCCATCATAGACAAGCCTTCCTATCCAATACTTTGACTTTGCATACATTCTTAAAAGAGGTTGTGCTATTTTTTGCCTTGCTCCTTTGACTAGTAGCCAGGCTGACCCACTGGCCCACACTGCCTTAGCTCACTGAAATCCCAAGCTTGACCATCCATGAGAATACCTCCTGTCCTTTCTGCAGTATCTTCTGCCTGTGTAAAGGGCAGCCATGGCTCCCTAGAGCCATAGGTGCCACCATCCTGATGTCTGGTTTCTCCTTAATCACTCCCTACATTACTGGGATTCAGAGACAGGAGAAAATGACTCCTTCTCTGGAAAAGGCCACACAAATCAGGTGTCCAGGATGGCTGTGGACGAGTCCGGGCAGTTGGTCAGCTGCAGCATGGACGACACAGTCCGGTACACCAGCCTCACACTGAGGGACTACAGGTAAGTCCTGTCTGACTAGTCTAGCCATAGGTCTAGAGAGGCCCAGAATGAGCCACAGACCAAGGGTGGTTCCTGCCTGCCCTTTCTGTTTGTTTTGGACATCATTCAGATACTAAGCCCAACGTGTTGAGCAACAGGACCCTGGTAACCAGTCTCACAGGTGTAGACCCTACCCCAAAGCAGACTGCAGCCCCATGAGTCATTAGCTTGTCTGCTGTCCTTTGTATCTTTCTGTCAGTAGAAACAGTGACAGTGGAGCTCAGGTTGTTAAAAAAAAAAAAAAAAATCAGGTGACACTCAAAGGCTCATGCCATGCCATGTGCTGAGTATGAGGATCAACCTCCTGTTTGGGTATAAGTGGGCATGTGACACTGAATCGGAGGTATCCATCCACAGTGATGGTAGGTGAGAGCAGGCAAGAGGGCTAGATGGGCTGCTCCAGGTCATTAGCTTAGAAGCAGACTCACCAACCTTCACAAGACCTCCCCACTATTCTAACGGGCAAATATATCCGCCCCTACTCCCATCCACCATGTAGTCCTCATGGCTCCAATCATGCCCTTTCTTGACTCGAATTCTGCTAGGAATGTGTCTGGCCTGGAGAATGATGGGATCCTGGGGGGTATCTTTATGAGCCCCTCTACTTTCTGTTGCCTTGTGACATCATTTGTGAAAGTTGTCCAGTTTTCAGCCTGTAGCTGCAAGGGTCAGGAGATCTTGGGTACTCTGGAGGCCAGCCATGGCTTAGTCTAGTTCTGTGGAAACTTCTAGTTAACATTTTTAAGAAAGATGTGGCTATAAAGTATTCTAGATGAGTTTTGATAACATGCGTCTAATATAAGGGGGAACTAGGATCTTCATTAAAGGTATTGGAGTTCCAGTTCCCTTCTTGGGAAGAGCAGCCAGGACCCTCAAAAGGACCCCCAATCCTGTATGTACCTAGAAAATTGAAGGCTTGGGCCTCCAGATGGGTGGGAGAGGGTATGGCTGCCTTTAGCATAGGTGACAGATGAGGCTGCCCAGCTCCTCTCACCTCTACTTCTTGCTGTCACCTTTTCCCCACTCTGGTCTCCTTCATGATAAAAAGGCCTCAGTGCCCTCTTGTTGCCTCATAGTTTAGCAAGTTGCCTTTCAGGAGAGGTTGCAGAAGGATTTTTTTTCTTCTCCATATAGCCTAGTGGTGCAGTTTCTGCAATGTGTGTATTGATACACTGAGCTACTTGAATGTGGAAGTAACCTGTCCTCCCTCCCTTTCCCCCCAACAGTGGACAAGGCGTTGTGAAACTGGATGTTCAACCGAAGTGTGTAGCTGTTGGCCCTGGGGGTTATACCGTGGTCGTGTGCATTGGACAGGTATGGTTAGCTACATTTTGTCCAGGAGTGGTGGGATATGAAATGTAATGGTTTCTGAATTCCACCTGTGTCCTGATTTCCTTTTTCTGATGTTATGATAAAACAGACCAGAACTAACTTGGGGAGGAGAGGTTTATTTGGCTTTTAATCTAGGTCATAGTTCATGATTAAGGACCAACAGGGCAGGAACCCTGGAAGAACACTGCTTACTGGTCTATTAAAGGCTTATGCTCAGTTATTTCTTACTTGTCCCAGGACTGCCTGCCTCGGGATGGTACCACCCACAATGAATTGGGCCCTCCTGAGTCAATTAGCAGATAAGAGTTAAATAGCAGTTAAAGCAATTCTTCAGTCGAGGTTCTGTCTTCCAGGTGACTCTGAAATTATGTCAAGTTGACAGTATCTGTAGCCAATGTTTTGTGCTGCAGGCTCATTTGACTGTGCCTGTAGCTTCTCAGAGTCACTGTGTTGTCAGGGAAAGTGCTGCCCCCTAAATCAAGGCACAGGAAAGGGGCAGAGCTGGTCTCTAAGCATCAGACCAAACTGTAGACCCCTCTGTCCATTAGGGTCTGAGGCACTCAGCTATGTGGTTTTGTCATTATCCTTTTTATCTTAGCCCTTCCCTGGTGGGGCTGTGTGATTTGAATCACTTCCTCACCCTCTCTGAGCTCTTGAGTTCCCCAACAGCAGCACAGACTGGTCATGAAGATACAGTCCTACTCCTTGCACAGCTTAGCTGTTGAATGACACTGACATGTGGGGATAAGGTGAAGGTTCTAACTCTCTGAAGTCCCTGCATACCTTTTCCTCTAGAGTGGCTGGAACAGAGCCCTCAGCTCACATGTGTGCCTGACCTACTTTGCACAGAATTCTGCTTCAGCACATCATCTCTGCAAACCCAAGCATCCCATCATGTGGTTAGGGACAGCAACTGACTAGTGCTTCCTGTTGGCATGAGTGACAGACCCTGCTGAAGAAAGGGCCATTCAGGATCTCCCCACCCCTCCCTGAAAAGAGAGAGTAGATTCTGTGTCCCAGATAATCAGATGTTCTGCCAAATAATTACTACACTCAGGCTGGGCCAGCCACGGGGCACAAAAAGGAATGTGCTACATGCAGTGCCCTGAGCAGGGCTGCTTCTCCATGGCAGATCTGCCAGCCTTGTATCAGCACCTGGCCCTGGTGGACAGTCTATGAGGACTTAGGGCCTTTTCTGTGGCAAGGCCTCAGACAGACACCTTGTCCTGGGCCCCACTTACTTCAGCTGAGATCATTGTGGCTATAAGCTAGCTGATCCTGTCCTTGAGGCTGTTCTGAAGAATTAGCCACGGTGGGTGAAAGCAGGGACTCAGACTACCTGCCATTCAGAAGGTAATTCTGCCCTTTGCCCTTCAAAGACCAGCACTTCACATGGTTCCATCACTGAATATTTTCTCAAGTTCTGGCCAGCAACTAACAGTAACATAATCCTGATGTGGAGGAAAGTAATGCCTCTATCAAAAGATTGAGACTGACCCAGGGCCAAGAGCCACTAACCAGAACTCAATTTTCTTGCTGATGATTAGTGTCTCGAGGGTCCACTGATTTGACTACATCTTCCATGTCACAGATTGTCCTTCTGAAGGACCAGAAGAAGTGCTTCAGCATCGACAACCCTGGCTACGAGCCTGAAGTTGTTGCTGTGCACCCTGGTGGGGACACAGTGGTTGTTGGTGGCACGGTAAGGCCCTTTTCCTTTATTCAATGACCTTGGTATCTGATTTGAGGCTCAGAGAAGGCCAAGGTATTGAGTATATCCCAGAATCCCAAAGTAGGCTCTAATGCTAATGAAAGAATGGACTTGCCAGTAAGAGCAAGCAAGCAAAGAGAAAGTTTCCTTCTCACGTGTCCTTTATATAGGCTGCCAGGAGAAGGTGTGGCCCAGATTAAAGGCACATGTTCCTAGCTGAAAGATCCATATTAAAAGCAAGTCTTCCCACTTCAAATGATTTAATTAAGGGGGAAAAAAATCTCAGAGGTGTACCTATCTGCTTGGATTTTAGTTAAATGACAACCAGGACTAGCTGTCACACAAGGTATACCTGGCACATGGTGACAGGAAGCTTGTAGGAGACAGGTACAATGCAGCCTGCCTGGCACAAGTGGTGTCTCTAGAGGCTGCTAAGCTGATCACTATCTATGGGCCCCCTTGGCAGCCAGACCACACACAATGAGACCAGGGTGCCCTGGGGTCCAGTCATTTCTGCCCAGATGAGGAAGAGACTGAGGTGAAACACTTAAGGGGGTATGTGGAGAGGAGTCAGCATTTCTTGGCAGCCAGAGCCCAGGGCACATACTGGTGCCTACTGAGCCATAGCAGAGCACTTCTTTACTGAAACCCTGACTTTCTCCTGATACTTGATACTTACTTATGTTAAGGAGTGACTGCTTTCTGTCTCTGCCTACAGGATGGCAATGTGCGGGTGTACTCCATCCTGGGCACCACACTAAAGGTTGAAGGCAAACTCCTAGAAGCCAAGGGGCCAGTGACAGACCTGGCCTACTCTCATGATGGTGCCTTCCTGGCTGTGTGTGATGCCAGTAAGGTGGTCACAGTGTTCAGTGTAGCTGATGGCTACTCGGTGAGTAGAGTGCAGACCCCTCCATCCTATATACTAGAGGGCGTAGGGGAGTACTCCAGCCAGACATTCTTGGGCTTTGCCTTCCTCAGCCATGTCTTCATCTTCATGAGGGGCAGGCACCTGGTGGGGATCTTGGGAGGATGCTGTGAGCTGGGGGTGGTGATCAGGTACTGGGGCTTCTCCATGTTACTTCAAGGACTGGCTGGGAGGACACATGGTGCTCTGGCCTTAGCTCTGATATTAACACCTGTTTTCTTTGTGTACTAGGAGCAAAATGTTTTTTATGGACACCATGCAAAAATTGTGTGCCTGGCCTGGTCACCAGATAATGAACACTTTGCCTCTGGTGGCATGGACATGATGGTGTACGTGTGGACACTCAGTGACCCAGAGATCAAAGTTAAGATCCAAGGTAACTCCCACCCTTGGGCCTCAGCCCGTCTAAGACCTGGGCTCTGTGGGCTTCTCCAGACATAGTACCCTTTTCATGGTTTCTAGAATCGGATGGCCCTGGGGTCTGTGCTTTGAGAAGTGACCTGTTGCCATGTGGCTCTATTCTTCCCTCCAGCACACACCAGGCACTCTGCTGGCCTGCAGTGAGTCCTGAGACATTCATTCCAGTAAGAGTCCTTGGTCTCCAAATGTAGGACATACATGAGGAAAAGCTTGTGACCTGTTTTCCTCTCCACCCCACTCCTATGCTTTAACCTACAACCAAGTTATCTAATAACCACCATGATGTTGTCTAGGTAATTGGAACCATGCTTTCCCAAGGAGACAGATTTTCAAAGGAGGCAGATTTAAAAAAAAAAAAAAAAAAATCATCATTCTGATTATCCAACGTCTTACCACTGCTCCTGCTGGCAGCTCCATGTTAGGGTCCAATCACATAAGGCTGGTGGTTCTGAGTGAGACAGCCACATACTGTTTTTATACTGTCCCCTTGGTCTACTTGCTACTCAGAAGACAACCTTTTGTGTTCACCGGAACCTATTCTATGTTATCCCGAGATCACCTCCAACAGCTACAAGTCAGGGAGGCCCACTATCCTGGAAAGGCAGACCAGTAGGAGGAGCCCCAAAACAGCTTCCAAGGAGCCATTTTGGTTTGTAAGGAAATCTAGAAAGTTCACAAATGAAGTGGATCAGGAAGGTAATGTGTCAGTGCTAGTGGTGTATAGAACGGACATAGCATCTGTCTGCTGTGCTCACAGGCCCCCAAATACAAGGTCCTTGGAGCTGGCCTTGCTTCGGAGAGAGTGCTGCACTTAGAGTTCTGAGGCCCAGGATGGCTTGACCTCCCTCCCAAGATACATCTGCCACACTTGACTGGGGCTGCTGAGCCAGGCTGGGAGCCACCTAGGTACAGGGAACAGGGATCCTATAGGGGGACCCCTTTCCTGGAACTTAAAGGCCCCTTGGAGCTTCATGAGAAGTTGGGGCTGAGTGAAGCACAGAGGTGGTATCTCATGGCTGGAGTCCTGTCCTCCAGTGTGACTTCTGGAGAAGACACCAGACGGGTCCTCAATACATATCTTGTCTATACTCCACCTCTTCCACTAAAGTGCCATATGTGAGTGACATTAGTAACAGGACCTTCTCAAGACATCCAAAGAGCTCAGTTCCTCTGTCAGAAATGGCATAGCAGCATTTGCATATAAACTGTACTACTGATAGACTTCAAACCATTGTTAGTGACCTGACAGTGTACACGGCACACAAACACTTGTCATGCTGTGGTGTTCTGTGTTGAGTACAGCCAGAACCATTGTGAAGCTGCCTGGTTTCCCTGCTTGATTGGTTCAGTCTCTAAATGCAGCTCGTGGACCTGTGTGTGTTCTCTCCAGACTGTTGAGCTGTATGTGAAAGGGGGTGCTTTTTACCCAGGAATTAAGACAGGAGGCACTCGGAGGTGGTCAGAAGCCAGGAGTTACTGCTGGCTCACCTGCTCTCACCTGTGTCCTCATAAACTTGTCCTTGTGAAAATGGAAGTGCCACTGTGGTAGTTTTTGCTTCTGGCTTTGGCCCAGTGGTGCTCTACCTATTCTTATATGTAGGTAGAGGCAGAATGGGCCCATTTATTCAAATTCCACTCTTTTCGCAGATGCTCACCGACTGCACCATGTCAGCAGCCTGGCCTGGCTGGACGAACACACACTGGTCACCACCTCCCATGATGCCTCTGTGAAGGAGTGGACAATCATCTACTGAGGACACCGTTCACCCCACGGACCGAATCAGGGACTAGAGTTTAACTGCCTCGGAGCACCCTTCTCTTATCTATTTCTGTAACGCTACCCTTCCTGCCTGCCCTGGGAGTGGGGAGGGCCGGCGAATACCCTCCTCTCTTCAGGGTGTCCATGTCTGTATGCATCCTTCTGAGAGCTTTAGACAGTAACAGTTTGCACACAAGAAATAAAGCAAGCACTTAAACAGCATGTGGAGCGTACCTAAAAACTTATAGCCCACCAGACCATGAGAGCGTGGAACATTCCAGAGGCACTCCAAAGCACAGACCCAAGCCCCTGTGGCTCTTGCAGCTTTATCAGGAAGCTGGGGAGGGAGCAGGCCACGGCTCCCCTTTCCCATACAGGATGCATTTGCACAGGAGAGGAGCCGCTTTGCAGACGTCAGCATTCTATGTAGAGCAGGTCTGTTCCTCGGTGTTAAGTCATGTTACATGGCTGCCTCCCTGGAGCCATCCCCAGATCCCATGGGGACATGTGAACCTTGATCTCATTGTCAGATTTTGTGCTTGATTTTTAAGAGTGGAATCATGGGATTTTTTTTTTTTTTTTTTTTTTTTTTAAATGTATCTTGACTGTTGTCTGTCTTGTTCCTGACCTGGCGCGCTGACAGTACCTTGTCCAGACAAGTAGAGCCCATGTTAGCCAGACTGAGGTGTCCTGGTCACATGATTATCATGCTTCAATGTTTCCCTGTCTCTTCCCAACTCTGGCCCCAAGAGCAGAGATTAAGGACAAGATGATGTTACTGTAATTTGTCATGTTTTTACATTTTTTTTTCTTTTTCAGTGCAGAAATTAAAGTAAGTATAAAGCACCGTGATTGGCAGTTTCTTTGTGTGTGTCAGAATCACTGGTAAATGTTGGCTGAGAACAATCCCTCCCCTTGCACTTGTGAAAACACTTTGAACACTTTAAGAGATTAGACTGAGAAATAATTAAATATCTTTTCTCTTGATTGTGGATCACTGGCTCTGTGTGGTGGTGCGTGTGGGACGTTGGGGGGTTTGGGGAACCCACCAGCCAGCTTCTCTGGTGGGGTCTTTATGAACCCACATTGTGGCCCGAGAGAAACCAAGACTCCTAGTCCCATCCCTGCTTCCAGACCCCACATGGTCTGGCCTACCCACTTCCTTGGAGCCCAGTTTCATTTGTAACTGAGCATTGGGCCTGATGCTGTCCAGATCCTATCTCACCCTCCTGCCAGGAACTGGGTCTAGGTGTGTGAGAAAACTCGTGCAGCCAAAACAACTCAAAGCACTTTCCTTGGGTACAGGTTTTAGTTCCCATAAAGACTTTCCTCTCTGGTTCTTGCTGTTGATTCTACCATGCATGTGTAAAAGGATGGCAGAAGTCAAGAAAACTAAATTACACTGTGTGAAATGCAAACCGCAGAACAAGGTCAGAAACGTGTTTGGCCTTGAGACCACATGCTTTCGTGTCAAGGAGTCAATGGATGGATGAAAGCAGTCAGCACCTGAAGAGGGTAGCCTGTCTTGTCTTTACACAATGCCGAGTTTTCAATGAAAAGTTGGGTTGGTTGGTCGGTTTTTAAACAAGCCTTATGTGTGTGAGTATAAGCGTATGTGTTTCCTGTTGAGTGAGGGCCTCTTTCCTAAACCTGGGGCTCATGTTCTCAGCTAGACTGCAAGCCAGCAAGCCCCAGCAAGCCTGTCTGACTCCCCTGGATCTCGGGGCATAGGCATAAAGGGGACACCTGGATTGTCCTATGAATGCTAGGACTTGAATTCTCATCCTCATGATGATGCAGAAGTGCTCTTAACCACCCAGGCATCTCTGCAACCCCCAAACTTGTTTCTAAGAAAGACGTTGAAAGCCGTGGCATTTCACTGTATTCATAATTATCTCAAGTCCAAGCTGGCAGGAGACAGTACTACCAGACCAGGGGACACTTTGATGTGCTTGCTGCCTGGCGGGTTTTAAGATTTTTTTTTTTTTTTCATAAAAATCGTACAATTTTTAAACTACAAGAATAGAAACCACATTGCAGGATAATACCCATCAAGTGACCCCATTGCGAGCTTTACCATCTAACTCTGAGGCCTGATAGTACAGCTTCATTTCTTTGGAGACTTCAAAAAAAAGAAAAAGGGCCCACACCTATGTTCTTCGATGTTTCAACAAGAAAAATCTGTATGTGCTGTCGAGGGAGCACAGATTGTCATGGTGAAAGCCCCATTTGTCATTACTGGTGGCCACACACCTGGGCACCCCGTTGCTGTCACTGATTTCTTGGAGAGGCATTCACAGTGGTGGATGAGACCTGCCCTCCCCCTCTTAGGGCCAGAAAAATAGCTCTGTGACAGTCACCAGCATCTGGGGAATAGGTACAGCTTTTGCTTCCTGAAACAGCAAGGATCTTAGGAGACACAAACACACACCCCCACCAGCAAAGATCTTAGGAAACACATACACACACACCCACACACACTCAGACTACACAGAATGCATAGCTTGTCCACCAGCGGGGCTCATCAATCTGCTTTAGGCACCATGGATGCCTAGTTCTCACCCCAAGGGAGCCAGTGCGTTTCATTTCCTCTAGTGGAGTCTCACTGGATATACTAACCATACTTATGGGTGGGTGGGTCCATGTCCAGCCATAGACGGCCAACACAGATTCATTGATATCTGGGGAGAGTTTTGTTGTTTTGTTTTTATCTTGTACTGCTCTATTTGGCCAAAACAAACTCATTGGTATTTTGAGATTTTTTTTTTTTTTTTAAAACAGGTCTTTTGCGTGTGTCTTATGTTTCCAGTTTTGTGTATATGGGATGAGAGAGCGAGATAGCAGATGTTTCTCATGCTTGTGTGTGTGTTATTATTATTGCCTGTTTTATTTACTAAGGAAAAAAGGCTTTGAGTTGTGTAGGTGGGGAGGATCTGGGAGGAGAAGTGGGAGGGGAAACTGTGATCAGAATGTATTGTATGAAAAAAATGTACTTTCAATTTTAAAAGTAATTGCCCAATTAAAAGGAAATCTGAACTAGAAACTAGGTGTGTGGACTTTTTCACACTAACATGTTATATGCTAAGATAAAAAGGCCCAGTTTAGGAGGTTGTTGACTCCTATGGGCTCAAGGATACAGCCTGTCTCCACCCAGCACTGCCCTTCTAGAGCAGTCTCCTGTACACCAGGCATTTGGCAGGAAGCAGAATAAAGTCTTATTTATGATGCTAAGATGGAACCCAGGGTGTCTCGTGCTTGGCCAGTGCTCTCCCACTGAGCTACACCCCCAGCCCTATGTTAAAGCCTTATTAAACTGCCTCTTAAGGGTATATTAGAGCAGAACTGTTTTTTTTCTTGGACCTCAGACTTGCTATGTAGCTGAGGCTAGCCCTGACACCCTGCTTCTCCTGCCTCCACCTCCCAAATGCTGGGATCAGCAGCTTTCACTACTTGGTTTTTGTAGTGTACAAATTGAAACTGAAACTGAAGCTGCTGCCAAGCTTCTCTTCAAAAAGCTGACACTGCTCTGACGTCGTGGTGGTGGTGGTGGTGGTGGTGGTGGTGGTGGTGGTGGTGGTGGTGACAACGACTAGACAGCTATGCAAGAAAATACTTCTCAAGGGATCTTTTGGGGTTAGCCTTGTGTGAAGCAAAGTGGCTTTCCTCAGCAAGTCACTTGCTCCAGTGTGGACCTGGGGGTGGGTGGGCTTTGAAATGTAGACCCTCCTTAAAGACCCCAAGAGGTTGTGATTATGGGATGTGCCGCTGAAAATCAAGCAATACTACACTTGAATGTATTTAAAGAAATTGGTAAAGCCAGCATTCATCAGAGCACACTTACCAGAAAACCACCCCCTAAAATTAGAATGGCATTGCTTTACATTTTAGAAAACATCTTAATGTGTGATACATTGTTATTGTTTGTTTTTTGTTTTTTTGTTTTGTTTTGTTTTTCGAGACAGGGTTTCTCTGTGTAGCCCTGGCTGTCCTGGAACTCACTCTGTAGACCAGGCTGGCCTCGAACTCAGAAATCCGCCTGTCATTGTTGAAGCAAGGGAAAATCTGGTCTCAGTAGAAGAGGGCAAGGACTTGATCCACTTTTCAGAGAGCTCTGGGTCTTCATCTTGGACACTTTTCCCCAAAGTAGACCAGTGAGAAGCCTGACATTGTCTTGGGCAGTCTGAAACCACAGCCACTGACTTCCTGTCTTCTGTCAAGTTGAAACCCAACTTGGGTTTTTCTGTATCCATTTACCAGTTTGAAACATTATTTGGGAAATGATTCATTCACTTAAGCGTCTACCGAAGAGTCCCAATCTCTCAAGTCACCATGAATGTCACCTGTCAGACCATTATTTAAAAGTTGTCACAACTCCAAGTGGCTATTCCAGGTTTTAGGTCTCAGCTCCTGCAATCTCCAGTCTGGTTTGCATTTAGTCTCACCTTCCAGGAGGGGGAAGAGGTGGCATGTGGTCTTCATCGCATGCATGAACGAACACACGGGGGGGGGGGGGAATCCACTCCCATTTTATAGGAGGCCTTAGTTCTGTAAACATACTTTCAGGGAGCCAAAGGGCTGGAATTGGTAGGAAGAACACCCCACAAGAAGGCAGTCTTATACCCAGCCTGTTTACTCCAGAAGAGGAGGCAAGGAGAGCAACCAGGCTCCCATTCACAGCAAACTGAGTCACTGCTGGGCAAATCTGGGGCTCTATTAAGAAGCTTTGTTTTGTTTCTGACATGTATTAACAGTATATTTGGATTGCAAGGTAAATTTTTTTTTTAATCCTTTATCAGTTGCATGCAAGATGTCCTCAATACTCTGCAGCTCAGGCAAAGCAGACATAGTTGATGACTAGTGGGCCTGCAACTCTGAAGATGGACATAAAGCTGTGGCAGCTGTGACACAGCATGACAGACAGCTGCAGGTGCCCACCATACTGCCTTGGGCTGATCTGCAGTGAAACATACGTTTCTCCAACAGCCACATGGCTAACACTGAGCATGTATTTCAGCTTAGAAGAGCTTATTTTTAACTAATAAATACCCTGCCCAATTAGAATTCTAGGTATGATTTTATATATAAAAGTTTTACAGAACAGAGTTTGACAACCACTGGATGAAAACAACTCTAAAAAGCAATAATTTATTTCTATGGAATAAAAACTCAACCTTAAATTTGCATAATGATTTAGTTTCAGAAAGATATGGAGGTTGCCCTACAGAGACTTGATGTGCCAGGGTGGGGAGATGCCCCAGGGGACCCCTACCCATTCAGAGGAGAAGGGGAGGGGGAATTAGAGGAAGGGATGTGGGAGGGGTGAGCAGGAGGGGGGCAGTGAGTGGGATGTAAAATGAATAAGTAAAAAAAATTTCTAATTCCTTTAATTCTTTTTATATATTATTATTCAAAAGGGAAATTTTCCTAAGGGCCGGAGATACTGTTCAGTGGGACAGTGTCTAGCATGAGACCCCACCTGATTTCATTACCAACTCCATAAATAAACACATAAACAAGAGTGTAACTATTACTCTGGGTGGAAATTAAAGGTTGTTTCCAATAGTGACAAGAGTCTACAATCCAGAAATGGAGGGCATGCTTTTGATCCAGATCTTGAGGCATAGTGGCCATGAAAAGCTTAGGCCCAGGCAAAGTAGTACAAATCTTTAATCCCAGGAGACAGAGACTAGCAGATCTCTGAGTTCAAGGCCAGCCTGGGACATAGGTAAAGAAAAGCTTAATTCCAGACATGGTGGTACACACCTTTAATCCCCAGTGTTCAGGAGACAGAGCCATGCAGATCTCTGAGTTCAGAGCAAGTTCAAATCTACAGAGCAAGTTCCAGGACAGCCAAGTGTAAGCAGTGAGGGAGTTGGAAAAAAGCTGGAAATGGGGGGTGGGGGGCATGTTCCAGCCCCAGCAAGCAGCAGAACTTGACAGCATCAGCCATGTGGCTCTGGCTTTAGAGTCAAGACTAGAAGAGCCACATACTGAACTTCTCCACTGGAAATCTCTTCAGCCAGGACTGTACAGTTCAAATCACTCAGCAACAAAGTCTTCCATATCCCTACTAGGATAGCTCATTAAGCTCCCACTTAAATCATTCCACTGCTTTCCAAACCCAGTCTCAAAATCCACATTCTTCCAAATAAAAACATGGTCAGGCATATCATAGCAATACCTCAGTTGCTGATACCAACTTCTGTCTTAGCGTTTTACTGCTGTGAACAGACACCATGACCAAGGCAACTCTTATAAGGACATTTAATTGGGACTGGCTTACAGGTTCAGATGTTCAGTCCATTATCATCAAGGTGAGGGAGCATGGCAGCATCCAGGCAGGTATCGTGGAGGAGGAGCTGAGATTTCTACATCTTCATCTGAAGGCCACATGTTTAGGAGGAGGGTCTCATTGCCCAACCCTACTGTGACACACTTCCTCTAACAAGACTACACCCACTTCAACAAGGCCATACCTCCCTGAGCCAAGCATATTGTGACAGTTTGTATAAAGGTGTGGCCTTGTTGGAGTAGGTGTGTCATTGTGAGTGTGGGCTTTAAGTCCCTCGTCCTAGCTGCCTGGAAGCCAGTATTCTGCTAGTGACCTTCAGATGGAGATGTAGAACTCTCAGCTCTGTCTGTATCATACCTGCCTGGATGCTGCCATGTTCCCACCTTAATGATAATGAACTGAACCTGTGAACCTGTAAGCCAGCCCCAATTAAATGTCATGGTGTCTGTGCACAGCAGTAAAACCCTAACTAAGACACATATTCAAACCACCACAACCCTTTTCTAGAAATTTCCTCCACTTCCACTTCCCCTACCCTTCCTGGATCCAGAGGGGAGGAAGCTGGAGGCAGGAACAGCCTGGGTGATGGAGGCCTCAGGCGATGGGTGAGCACAGGGAGAAATAGACTTCTGGGGAGGCAGGCTTCATTCAGCAGCTTGTTTAATTGGGGAAACAAAGGCTATTTAAACCTCTGAGGAGTGGGGAGAGGCTTTGAGGTGAGTGTACATCTTTGGCTGGGGCTCAGGCACTGGGAATGCCTTATAGCATGAGGGGGAATTTCAGGTGCTTGCTGGACATGACTTTATAAGGAGAAGGGAAGTTTAACCTGGTTTCAACTATGTGACCTCCTCTGGTGGGACAAAGGTTGGGGGGAAGGGGACCACAGGATTTGCAGATCCTGGGCAGGAAGGGGAGTGGTCCTCACTCCCAACTACTCTCACGATGAGATTTCTGGGGTTGGATAGGACTCGACCCCACTGCTACTCCAGACTGGTTCCTCCTGGTTCCTTGATACCCCGGCCCCATATCAATGTGATTTGGGGTGATACTGGCCCAAAGCAAGGGTGCTTGAGCTCCAGATTGTGACTCTCCAGCCACACATATCCCATTCCAGACAAATCCCCTCCCCAGTTCTCAGCTTCTCCTCACTTGTCAATTCCTTTTGTTAATTTTTAAAAGAGTTCTTTATGTATTTTATGTATATGAATGCTCTTTTTGTATGTAAGCCCTCATGACAGAAGAGTGCATCAGATCCCATTGAAAATGGTTGTGAGCCATCTATAATGCTGGGAATTGAACTCAGGACCTCTTGAAAAGCAGCCAGTGCTCTTAACCACTGAGCCACCTCTCCAGCCTCCTTGTTCATGTTTTTTTTTTAAATGTCTAGAAGGCTTTATTTTCTACAAACACATAGGCAGTCTCAGGCACTTAGGACTTTCAGAGCCATATTTCCACATGGTGTGATGTGAGGGGCCAGGAAATGATCTTTAACATTTATATTCATGTGTTGACTCCTTTTGTTAATTTATTACTATTATTATTGCTTTTTAAAAAATCATTTGGCTCATACTGACTTAAGGGCAAGAGGTTCTGGATATTAATACTAAGATTGGCTGCTACTGTCCACTAGAGAACACACTTCTTAAGACACCTAGATGCTTTTGAATCTCAGGTGAATGACACCCAATTTATTTTAGCACAAGTGTGTCCCATGTATTGTACACACAGCTACACTGCTCAGAAAAGGCCAGGCGGCTCCAGGCAGCATGGGCATGGAGATTGTATTTTCAGATCCACTGTTTCTGCTGTCTTTTTACTTCCAATAACCTGGCTTAGATGGGCTGTAGTTTATCACTCACATCCTCCAAGGTGTGGCTGTTACTCCCCAAATAACAGACTCTGACGCTGGGAACAGTCTTCTGGGTAATGAATGCTAAATAAGTGGACTCCTGCAGAGCATAATACAGAGACTCGAAACTAGCTCTGACCGTCAGAATCCTCTGGGCAAGCCCTTATGATTTCAAAGTCAAGAGAAGAGCACATGGAAGTAGATGGACAGGCAAGAAGGGACAGGATGGATGTCCCTTCTTGGATAGGACAGGCTGCCTCAGGAAGTGGTGAGCAGCTTGTACCTGTGAGTGCTCCACGGGTTAGGTTGGCGATGACCGAGCAAATGGACCATTTGAAGGCCTGTGGGTCATATGCAGAAGCCAGGCAGAGTGGTGCAGCACCCGTAGGTACCTTGAGGGATATCATTACTAGTGCTAGTGCGGAGCATAAAGGCACAGGGAGAGAGCTTGTGAGCAATGGGGGAGGGAGTTCTGTAGAACCTCCCATTGGCCAAACTGAACTGGCAGGGGCCTGGTCTCCAGGGAGCCCTAAGGTCCATGATAGGGGGACCCCTTGGCAAAGATGCTCAGGTGCACAGCAACCCAGAACCTCTGCTAGCGGAGGCAGACAGCCCCGGCCCCTGCTTCAGCACCACCATCTCTAACTCATATGGTTCTATCCTCCAAGGCTGTATCTGTATTCTGGAAAGGATGGTGCGGGTATCACGAAGGGAAAACATCTTCCCAGAGCGACGGCTGAGTCCCTTAGATCTCACTAGCCAATGTGCCAAAGCTAGACCTGGTGTCTGAACAGAGCAAACAAAGCCATACTTAACCAATGTGGCTACACAGACTGAGGTGTGGGCACAAAAGAAACCCGGATTTCACCAGCCCACAAGCATGCTTGCTAGCACAGCAGAACCCGTCCTGTGCTGACATACAAAAGAAGAACATGTGTCAGGGATTTTAGCGGTGTCTACAACAGTAGCGTCAGCTTCCATCATTGCAAAGTGAGAACCAGAACAGCACACACCTTATGTGTCTACTTGATACACTCCAGGTAAAGCCCTAACTGGGACCTGACCCACAAACTTCAGAGCTCGCCATTGTTTCTGGATGCATGAAAGGTGCTGGCAAGAATGGTCTAATGTCTATGTGATAGCACGGTGGATGGAGGGCACAGAATAACTTACCAATGAGTGATAGTACGTGCAAAGAGTGAGCAGGCTAGCAGGAGGGGCCTGGGTGAAGTCCAGGAGTGCTCCTGCATCTGCTGGACACATGAGGCTGTAGCCGGTGTGCGAGAAAGCCCAAGCCTCCTTCCCGGGTCTCCAGCCTCTCCTGCTCTTCTTCCTCTCCTCTTTCCTTTGGTGACATCTACTTCATCCTACTGGAAAGTGACACTGGTTCTGAAGACTGCTGAGCACTCATCTACTAGTCATTAGGATAAGCCTGTTTTATTGCTTACATTAAATGCCTCCGGACATGCATCTGTTGCTGTCTCTGTTCTAGTCCAAATGGTCTGAACACATTTCCCAACTAGTTGACATGTTTTTAATAGGAACCCCGGACATTGCCTCACTTGGGGCCGATTTTTCTGCTCTTGTGATATAATATCTAAAACATTTTTTTAAAAAGGTCTACAATGTTATTTTTGACTAACAACTTCTTTGGATTAAGTAACGCCTAAAGTATTAATAAGGAACGCCTCTGAGCATGTCTGTGAGAGCATCTCCAGAAGGACCCACTGAGGGTGAAGAACTGCCCTGAATGTAGGTGGCACTGTCCAATGGACTAGATCTCCAAATTAATACAAAGAGAGATAGGAGGCAAATGAGCGCTGGAATCCTCACTTTTCTTCTCCCTGAACTCTGAGTGGTTCTTGATCCCATACCCTGTTGTCATGAACTGTTGTGGGCACAGTGGTCCTTGTACTCATAGAGAAGCACTCATAGAACCATGAATGTTAATCACTAAGGGGTGTCTCCTCATTGGAGAAGATAAAAATCAGACACCTGCATCCCATCCAGAAAGCTGAGAGTGGATTTTTGCTGATGACCAGGTAATCTTGCTATCTCTCTGTGGAGGCAGATCTCACCCAGATTCCCCAGAATGATTACTTCAGACTCACCCGATGTCTGATCCAGGTTGATGGACAGTCTGCACCAGGTTTACATTCTTATCTTTTCCAGGTGCCCTTCCTTATGTGACCCCAGCAGGGACTCCTCAGTGAACTCTACCATACCTTACCCACTGTGAAAACTAGTATCCTACTTTTTTTTTTTTTTTTTTTGAGGGAGTCAGGTTTATTTTCTTTTTTTCTTATACTTTCTTGCCTTTTTATTTATTTATTTTTTTTGATACTTTATTTACATTTCCGATGATTCCCCTTTTCTTTGGAAACCCCGTGTTCCCTCCCCCTCCCCGCCTCTGTGAGGGAATTCCTCCTCCCACCTACCC
>CM052712.1:29697298-29723239 GCA_028551405.1 Uromys caudimaculatus | reverse complement strand
AGCTGCTGGCCTTCAGTCTCTGTGGCCCGCAGAAAGCGGGCAGAGTCAGTGAGCTCTGGTGACGCGTTGCCCCTGCTATGGGCTTTTCTGCATTCCTGGGAGAGAGAGGATTTTCTCCCGGAGCTGCTTGTCTATGGAATCCTAGTGTCCCAGGCAGAAGTTTCCTGCCACAGCCGCCTGCTTTTGAGATCCAGGGGGGTTTCTAGGCCCGCCTACCTCGGTCCCTGTGTCTCGCGGGTTCGGGGCAGTACCTGGTGAGCTGTGGGGCGTGTCTTTGGCCCTCTGCTGGGTCTGGTGATCTCCTGAGAGGGATCTTTGTCCCAGCGCTGATTAGCTGTGGGGCCCTGTGACCCAAGCTGAGGTTTCCGGCCGTCCGGAAAAAAGAGTTAAAAAAGAGTTAAAAAAGAGTTTTTAGATTTCTTTATTTTATTCCATATGTATAAGTGTCTTGCATGCATGTGTGTGTACCATGTGTCTGGTGCTTAGGGAAGTTAGAAGAGAGTATTGGATCACCTGGAATGAGAGTTATAGTTGGTTATAAACCATCATGTAGATGCTGAAAACAGAACTGTAGTGGCTGTTCCTGATTGTCAACCTGACTCTATCTGGAGTGAACTACAATCCAGAATTAGAAGGCTCACCTGTGATCCAGATCTTGAGGCTGGAAGACACAAGTTTCTGACCTGGATCTTGGCATGGAGATCTTGAGGCATAGTGGCCACGAAAAGCTTAGGCCCAGGCAAAGTAGTACACGCCCGAGGAGTAATCCCGAGGAGACTGAGGCAAAGAGATCTCTGAGTTCAAGGTCAGCCTCGGACAAAGCAAGTCCCAGATCCAGGCATGGTGGTACACACCTTTAATCTGGCCACACCTTCTGCTGGAGACCTACATAAGGACATTGGAAGAAGGAAGATTCGCTCTTCTTCACCTGCGTGCCTTGTGGGACTGAGCAACTGCTAGGTCCTTGGACTTTCATTCACAGCTGCTGCTGACCATTGTTGGGGGATTGGACTACAGACTGTAAGTCATCAACCAATTCCTTTACTATATAGAGACTACCCATAAGTTCTGTGACTCTAGAGAACCCTGACTAATACAAGAACCCAGGTCCTCTCTGCAAGAGCAGCAAATGCTTTTCACTTAGGGGCCATCTCTCTAGCCCCCTTAGGCTGTGAGCCAGAACGAATTCTTCCTTTAAGTGGCTTCCATCGGGTGTTTTGTCCCAGCAAATAAGAAAGTACCTGAACTACTTTCTCTACATGATTCTCATCCATTTCAGGATTTAAGTCTTGGCTTGAGCCTTGAGCACATTCCTGTTTGCTGCAAGCCATGTAGCTCTGGGTACTCTCTGGGCTGATTCCTGAAAGCAGCTCCTTCAGTCTCTGCACTCCTGACATTGACCTGGCACCAGCAGGACGCTTAGCAGCCCCCCCCCCCCCCCCAGAGCACCAGATGCCAGTCGTTCTCTTTGACTTAGCGATTGCACCAGAAGGGTCTCCCAGCATCGCTAATTGAAGAAAAATCCCTTTTATTTTGAAAAAGCTGACCGTGCTGGCAGGAAGCAGAGTGCCACAAGCCTGATGAATTTAAAGAATTAGAAGTGGGACTTACTCACTTCAGTCACCTATTTGAAGTTTACTAGGGGCAGCAGAGTGGGGCTGAAGGAGCAGAGGGCCAAGCTGTGAAAGATGTGAGAATGAGCAGCTGAAGGAGAGGCGGCTGGACAGTTTGCAAAAATGGGGAAGGCAGGAACAAGGGAGAAAGTGAAAGTGCTGGCATTCCTCCTAGGCTCCGCCCCACAGTTGCCTGGCAACAGCCAGATGAGCTTGACTCACTATAAAAAGGGTTGCTGGCCCCCTCCTCTTTTGCTCTCTTTCTCTCTTCCCCTCTTCCCCCTCTGTCCCCTTTCTCTTCATTCCCCTCCACCCCCTCTCTCCACGTGCCACGTTGCTACGTGCTCATGGCCGACCTACTACTCTTCTCTCTCTCTCTCTCTCTCTCTCTCTCTCTCTCTCTCTCTCTCTCTCTCTCGTCCCTACTACCCCCTCAACTCCCCCCCCATGCCCTAAATAAACTCTACACTATACTGTCTGTGGCTGGTCCCTCAGGGGGAAGGGATGCCTTCCCACGGGCCCACCAAGGCACCCCCTTCCTCCGCACCATACCGAACCTCCACCAAACATATCCCTGGCTTCTTTTTCTTTTTTATAAAACACAACAAAAGTGGAAGCAGAGAACACAGAACTGAAGCTAAAGAAGCCTAGGCAGCTGTATAACACCAGACAAGAGAAGTTTCCTGTGGCTAGAACAGTTATAGAATACTGCCGAGCCTTGGGGACAAGGGCCTCAGACACCCCAGGTTAAGGAGCTATAATAGTAGTCACTCTCAAGGGCAGAGGAATCTTGATTCCCAGGCCTGCCTAAAGGCTGTGTTTCCTCCTGCAGTCAATAGTTAAGGAATCCAGACTTCTTAGGGCTCAAACAACATGGGAAACATCCAGGGGCAATATAATATCTCTAACGCTAGAGGGCGCCACCTGCTGCTATCGCTACTATATTAAGAAGCTGCAAAAACTGCCAAAGACCAGAGTCTCCTCACAGGTTCCCATGTCTGTGTGGGGAAAGAAAAGGACTCCAGGCAAACTGATCAGTGACAAGAGTAGCAGCAGCAGATGATTGTAGCCCAGTCAGTAAACTGTGTATAGAAGATTCACCCTTACCATGTCAGGAGGCATCTGCTCTCTTTAGGTCTCTGTTGCTGTGATAAAAAACACTGGCCAGAAGCAACTCAGGAAGGAAAGGGCTTATTTGGCTTACAGGTTGCAATGCATCATCCAGCAAGTCAGAACAGAAGCTCAAGGCAGGAACCTGGAGGCAGGTACTGGAGCAGGGGCCACGGAAGAACACTGCTTACTGGTTTGCTCCTCATGGCTTGTTCAACCTGTGTTCTTATAGTACCCAGGGTCACCAACCCTGGCACCACCCCCAGTGCAAATAAAACCCAAGAGAAGGAGAAAGGTAGGTTTGCTCCCCACCTCTCATCTGTCTTCTCTTTTCCTCTCTTCTCTCTCCTCCTATTCTATCTCTGTCTCCATCCTCCTCCCCCTCCCTTTTCCCAGAGCTAGGACATTAATCTCAGATATAGGAGGTCCTGGTCCTTCAAATTTTACATTGGTCACACCTCCACCCCAGCCCACAGCTTGAGCCTCAGACTGTTGGTGCGCCTGGTACTCAGAATTTAAAGCTAACACTGATTTTCTATTACTGGATTTCCTAGGTCTCCGGTTTCTGGAACTTCTTAGCCTCTGTGATCACAGAAGCTGCACTCCTGTCTCAGCCAATGTTCTATTGCTGTAAAAAGTCACCATGAACACAGAAATTTCTATTAAAGAAACATTTAATCAGGGCTGGTCTACAGTTTCAGAGGTTTAGTCTGTTTTCAGTAGTACCACCTCTTAATGACCGAGCAATCAACTATAAGAGCCTATGGGGGCCATTCGTAGTCAAACAATCCCATAATAGCTGCCCTCATAGCCAACCTTTGTATCCTCTTGCTTTTGCCTCTCTGGGGACCTCTGACTCATCCAATGCTTAATAACTTGATTAGACTCCCATATTTTTGGTGTACATCAGTTACACTTAATTTATGTCTTATCTTTATAAGGCACTTTTCAGAAGGCTCTTTAAGCTTAAGAAGTGATACATAGGGCCTATTTTATTAATACTGTCAATATACAGAAAAATATTGTGGGACAAAATCCTTACGCTTTAAGTTTTCTATCTTACTGCCAATCTAATGAAAGCTTGAACTCACAAGACAGCCTCGGTTCGGTCTCCAAGGCTGTTGTTCCAAGAAACGTGGATTTCTAACAGATTTGATGTCAACTTGGTATCAGACAAGAAAGTGAAGTGAAAGGGTTCTCTGCCACTTTTCACTCTGAGGAATTCATAGATTTAATAGGGGAATATTTGTGAGACCAGAACGAAGGGGCCTTTCTCAGTTTTGGAGAGTTTAGCCCTGTGGGTTGGGGGCTTTCAGGCTCTTATCTAAAAACAAAAAACAAAAAACAACAAAAAAAGACAAATAAACAAAAAATAAACAAACAAACAAAACCAACCAAAAACTGAAGGATGAGATTCACGGACTAGAGAGGGATAGTTTAGAGAATTTTATTATAAATTCTTGGTGGGAGAGAACAGTTCCTACACTGCAGGAACGAGGGGTCCCAAGAAATAGGGCATCATGGAGCTGCTCTATAGGGCTAGGGCAGAAATGGATGAGACATGGAGCTGACTGAGCTGGTCAGTCCTAGCGTCATCCTCTGTGCATCAGGTACCTCACCTGGCTTTGCGGGTACCCTCATCTCTGAGGGCAGGGCAGACATGGTTTTTGGTTTTACTGAAGTGAGGAGTGCTTAAGAAAGAGGCTCTAGAACAGACGTGGGGTTTATGCTGTGTTGGAGGGTGTCAGGGGAACCCTAAAGGGAAGACCTGAGATCCAGCCTGGGATTGAGGATAGAAAGAGGACCAATAGCTCAACTTTTGGGTTTCGGTGCAATCCTGGTTGTACAGAGGATGCTGTACAGCCCGCCCCATGACCACCCATTCGTGACTTTAGCCTTGGTGCTGAACTCTTCTTCCCATCCTTGTCTGCTTTCTGAAGTCCCTGCTTTCACGGCCTTGCAGATGACTGCAGAAAGCAGCTGTGATTGGGGCTGGACAGAGGCTGGCCAGCTGTGGGATCTCAGGGCTCCTGGCGGGCCCTTGTGATGCACCTCAGCCAACGAGCAGCCTCATCTCCTGGCCTTCTGCCCTCACAGAAACTGCTGGGACTGTTTAAAACTTCCCAGGAAGGCTGAAAGAGACAGTGCCCCAGCGGCACTGGGAGCCTGCTGGGACACAGCAGGAGGTATGCCCGCCTTTGATCTCTTCTCCTACGTTAAAAGACCAGGAACTGCTCAGCAATTACCCTGTTTAGGTTGAGAAGAGACAGTTGCTTCCCCCAGGGCTCACCTCCTTTGGAGAAATCTCCTTTTACTATTAAATGATGATTAGCTCAGAGGAATGGGCTGAGGCCTGACAGCTTGGTTTCCCCCAGCCCTATTCTTCCCATTCTTTCCTATTCCCCACTGTGTTCTCCCCATCTCTGTCAAGGATTTGCTCCCCAAGGTGCCAAAGGTCCCCTTCTGTCATCTTGCCAGGCATCTGCTGGGACCTCACCTCACAGTACTCTCAGCTTATATCTTAAGAAGGGTGGGTTTTTAGCCAAGTAGTTCTCAAAGTATGTCTCTTACCACTGGAATCTGCAACTCTACTGAACTGTAGCTGTCCGTCACCGTCACTGTCAGTAACAAGGAAACATGCATCCACTGGCATCCCGCCATCCCACTCCTATACCTAAGCAGATAGGAGTTTTCAGACACCAGAAGACAGGGCTACTGGTGTTTTCTTTTGGACTATGGTTTCTCTTTTTACCTATACATAAATAAGGGGGTGTGTCTTAGTCAGGGTTTCTATTCCTGCACAAACACCATGACCAAGAAGCAAGTTGGGGAGGAAAGGGTTTATTGAGCTTACACTTCTATGCTGCTGTTCATCACCAAAGGAAGTCAGGACTGGAACTCAAGCAGGTCAGGAAGCAGGAGCCGATGCAGAGGCCATAGAGGGATGTAACTTACTGGCTTGCTTGCTTCTCCTGGCTTGCTCAGCCTGCTTTCTTATAGAGCCCAAGACTACCAGCCCACAGATGGTACCACCCACAAGGGGCCCTCCCCTCTTGATCACTAATTGAGAAAATGCTTTACCACTGGATCTCATGGAGGTATTTTCTCAACTGAAGCTCCTTTCTCTGTGATAACTCCAGCTTGTGTCAAGTTGACACACAAAACCAGCCAGTACGGGGTGGGTTGATGGTGGACACAAACATGTCATGAGGTGACATGGCCCTATTTGTTATCACAAATTTCTTTTGAGATCCCTTTTTAATGTCATTTAATATATATTTATTCATTTATTTATGATTTCTGAGACAGCAGTTGGTGGTGATCTTCCTGCCTCAGTCCCCTGAGGGCTGGGATTATAAACATACTCCAACACGCTCAATACATAACCGCCTGTTCAAGCCTCTTTAACTTAGAAGGATGTACTTCTCTCAGCTATGTGCTCCTGGTCCATCACATCCAACTGAGACCCCAGGCTCTTTTTCCTTTCCTGTGTTCTCTTTTGAGACCCATAACTCAATTCTCAGGCCCCGCCTTTCTGTTTCTACTGCCCAATCACAGGCTCTAGCCTTTCATTAGCCAATAGTTTTAAATAGGGGAGCAAGGTTTACACAATAAAGGCCAGAGTATATAAAGCTGTGCTTATCTGAAGGGCAACCAGATCTTGGAGTTCAGAATTTAGCACTTGTATACATAGCAGTGGGGGGGGGGGATAAACTATACAATAAATAACACTCTATCCTCTTTCTTCATCTGCGAATAAGGATGTTAAAACAGCCAAGATGGTGTGCAGCTCCTATGAGGTCATGAGACCCAATAGGCATGCCACTCTTTAAATACCACTATCCTTTGGAAATTACCTGTTTTCCTCTTGTTCGTATTATATCTCAGAGGATGTTTCCAGAATGATGCTGCGAACAAAAAAGTTGGGAAATCTGAGCTGCACTGAAGTGAGTCCTTTTCTGAACCTCAGGGAACCCGTGCAGACATGTGTAAGTGTGCACACAAACACAAGCACCTATACATACATGCACACACATGTAGACACACATGCACATAAACACACATCCACATATACACACATATATAAGCACATGCATACACACATAAACACATACACGCATACATACCATACATTTAGTGTAGTATTGTTACCACTCAACAACTGGTGCCAGGCAAAAGTAGCATTCCCGATATCCTTCAAGATATTCACATTTGAATCCTGGAGCCTGTGCCTATGTCACCTTACTGCCCCAAGAGGAATTAAGGCTACAGAGAGAATTCATGCTGCTAATCAGCCAACCTCCAAGTGGACATTGTTAGTATGAATCCAATTAATAACCCTTTCAACAGCTTTGTGTGTCTTATCGCGTGTATCCTCACATCAGCCTAATGGTAGAGGAGCCACAGGTCACACTGGCTGGTGACGTAGAAGCCACAGGTCACAGTAAGTACACTTTTCTGTTATCTTGCAGTAAACAAACCACAAACCCTGATGGTCCAGAGTCACCACCACAAACAAAAGGATGGGCTTGTCCTTCATCCTAGCCCGGCAAAGATGTCAATCAAAGCAAGGTATTAGCTGTTGGTGAGGGTACCAATGTCATTCAGCTTCAGGGGCAAAACTAAGTCGCCCTCTGCAGTGGAAACTGATGGGAACCAGCATGGTGGCATGGGACTGCAGTCAGGCAGGTGGAGATTCCAGTGCACTTCTGCAAAGAGACAGCAACCCGCTCAGATCAACAGAGAGAGAGGATTCGGTGTCACTTTAGAAGCTTCCCTGGTGAGAGACAAGTGGATCAGTTGGAAGCCACTAGGAGGAGCCATGACAGGGCCATGTGAGCTGTCTAGTGTTCAGGCTTCCCACCCTCCTGGAGATGCTGCATTGAGTGAAGCAGATCCTTCTCATTCTGAAACATTCTTCCAGACTTGCTTTTTCACATCGTCAGCTGTAAGTTCTGAGATCTTCGTTTCATAAAGTCCCTTTGTGGTCAATTTCTCCAAGTACCTACCCAGTCCCTGGCACCTTGTTGCCAGATTTCCAGTCTGTACCCAGAACTGTAATCAATAAATCCTATGTTAATTTTTGTGAGTGGAATGGCAGTGCCTGCTGTCCTGAAATATTGGCCCGTGATGAAGAGGAACCAGGATGAAAACAACTCATGTCCCAGGAGCTCTTGGGCCTGGAAAGAGCTGGATATAATGTGAGGCCCCAGTGATAGATCACATATGTTAGGGAGTTTTTTCCAGTGTGGCAGATGGAGGACAGGCAAGAAGCACTACCAGGCTAGGCCTGTGGCACAGACCATCACTATTCAGAAGGCTGGAGAACAATTAGGAGGATCGTGAGCTCAAGGCCAGCCTGGGCCACATAATTCCTACTGTCTCAAAGAACCAAGGAAGTGGGGGAAGGAAGAGAGAGGGCCTTGCCTCAGGCTGTGATGGCAGAGATAACTGAACTCAGACATTAACACAAAACTCTCTTGTTTTAGGGCCTGAGCAACCAAAGCCAGTTACAAGGGCCTCCCAGGAAAAGGGGAAGTGAGGACCCAAGACAGACCCGGGTTCAGGAAGCAGACATGCCCACATCCCAGTCCTGCCTCACCTTGGTCTTAACCATGTGGTCTTGGAACACTTTCCAAGCTGTTCTTGATCAAGTCTGGGTTCTCCACAGTGCCCTTGCATGGTGAGCTGAGACCAGGTTAGCTCTTCGCCTGTGGCCCAGGACACAGTGGGAGCTCAGAGGCTGGCCTCTTTCCATCTAAGTTCCCAGAGGGCATGTCTGAGCTCTCCAGGACCATGGCCACATCTGTGTTATAAGATTGACTCATCCCTCTCCTTATTTCTTTATGAAAACATAAAGGGAGGCTGGAGACATCTGTTTCCCAGGCTCTTGGGTGAGTCTCCATCTATACAAGTATCTTAAACAAATCCATATAGTTCTTTAACTCTTAGAAGACCAAAATAGACTTTACAATGAAGTTTTAAAATTTTTTTTTTAATCAGAAGAAAACAATGCCATACAAAACCCTGGCTCTAGAGTTTGCTCCTTCTGCTCCTCTGTGTTCCTGATTGTGCCACTGGGGTAGAAGAGCAGACTGTGTTCAGGTCACATGTACCACTACGGACTCAAGAATGAGCACATGGCAGCAAGGACCTCAGCTGAAGCAGTAATTTCATCAGATTCTCTGGAGCTTCTGCAGCCACCATCAGCAGCAATAGCAGACCTCCGCCTTTTATGTGTGAGCACTGGAAAGTTGGGGGTGGGAGGAAGAGGGGCGAAAAGGGAGCAGAAAGACTGGTTGTGAGGCTCTCTGGAGGGACTTGTCCTAGGAGAGGGGACACATCCTTCATACAGGACCGCCAGACGGAGCAGCAATGTCAGAGCAGAAGCACGGGGTTCACAAGTGAACTTCACCTGCAGGTCCACCCCAGGGCGAGCAAAGAACCAGGACACTGTCTCCTACCAGCAGACCGCTTTGCCATCCTTATCACTACCAGTGTCCAGGGCAGACGTCAATGATTTCAACGACCCTAGACTGTTCATAGGCACCCTTGCAGAAAGGTTATTGCAAAGGTTATTGTGAAGGCCCCTCGCCCTGCTGGAAGCCTGTCCTCTCTCCGCCCGTGGTCCTGCACTCATTCTGATCTTGTCTAACGTCATAAGTTACTGTTTTGGAATCATGCAGTACAAGGGCTGGACTCGATGGCAGTGACCAGTGCTGTCCAGATCTGAGTATTGCACTAGAAACTGCCTGGTAATGGCTCTGGCATCTTTTTTGTTTTGTTTTGTTTTGTTTTTTGTTTTGTTTTTTTTTTGTTTTTCGAGACAGGGTTTCTCTGTGTAGCCCTGGCTGTCCTGGAACTCACTCTGTAGACCAGGCTGGCCTTGAACTCAGAAATCCACCTGCCTCTGCCTCCCAAGTGCTGGGATTAAAGGCATGTGCCACCACTGCCCGGTGACTCTGGCATCTTAATGATCTTGTTGTACTTGTCTGCGGAGGCTTTTATTGAGTACTAGCTATGAGCCAGGCCACTGGGATAGCTGTGAGGTTATAGCTATGAACAAGACAGGTGCATAGCCCCTGCTGGAACGGAGCTCAAATGGTCCCAGGGAAGGCAGCAAATCTGATTACAAAAGCAGAAAAAGCAATTAGTCTTATGACCTATTATCTTTCAAGAACAGCAAATTTTACTCGATAAGTCAATTTAAGAATAGTAAGCTTTGCACAGTGGCAGTATCGTAGCCAATGAGGTTTATCCGAGGCGCGATTATTGCTAATTAAAGAATAGCCTTCAAGGTCTGGGGAAAAAGAGAAGTGGGCTGACACATAGGCTAGGCCTTTACATGCTAGAGGATATGTATGCATGTATGTATATATACATATATGTGCATATATGTGTACATACATATATATGTACACACACACAATTAGCATAGCAATTAAAACCTTAAATGTAATGTTAACTATCATAAATGTAAACAGCTTCTGATCTCCTTTTGTGATTGGCTTAGGGTCAATCAGAAGCTACATTATTCATAACCAAGGTCCCATTACCTGGGACAATAGCTAAGGTTAGAGCTGGGTGTCTACTATGACACATAACTGTTTGTAGGATCAGAATGGAGATCCAGATGGAATATGACAGAGACTGCCTCTCCTGGAGATGTCAATACTCAGAGGGTGGCTTGACCTGGCTCACTGCCTCAACCTGAGATGTAGAGGCATTTCTCACTGGGAAAGCCCTTGGGAGTTCCAGGTCTTTTGTTGGCTTTCCTACTCTAGATACTTCTAATGCTGCAGGCCATGGGCCAAGATGTGGTTGCTGCAAATGGCTAAGTGTGCTCTTTCTAAATGCGTTTAGACCCCATGGGAATGACCACAGTGTGTTTACAGCCACAGTGCACCACTGTGAGACACACCAGGGTCAGATCACTGTCTGTCATGTCCCAATCAGACTGCCTCCCCTCCTAAGCACAGTCTGTGGGACAGGGTGGGGAGCCAGTGATACCTCAGGTCCTGGATACAAGCCATCAACCCGGTTCTGGGCCCCACTACTTTCGCAATGTTTGTACTTCCTCAATGTGCTTCTATAACTCAATATCCACTAGGTTTCCTGGGATACTAAATAAGAGAGTCTTCGTGGTATCTCTTGGCTCTTCTCACTTGAGGGGACCTCTCACAAGTATCTCTGTATCAGGCAGTCACTGGGTTGATCTGCCGAGAAGGGAGAGTCACCAGCAATGCTCATCAAAGCTGGGGCAGGGGCAGAGGAGGGGGGCATGGAGTAGTGACGGAAATAGAACATGGTGGAGAGAGCCCAGCAGCGTTCAGCACGCTGCCGCGAGCTGGAAGCAGGCTGGGAAGTGTGGTCAGGAATGTAAAGGAAGTTTGACAAGTGCTGTGTGTGTGTGTGTGTGTGTGTGTGTGTGTGTGTGTGTGAGAGAGAGAGAGAGAGAGAGAGAGAGAGAGAGAGAGAGAGAGAGAGAGAGTTAGTTCCAGGCTGCACGGCTGCAGTCTACACAAGGCAATACATGTACAGGGATCCAGGTCAGATCCAGTGTTCACTCAGGGCTAGTGTGGGACACAGATAAAGAACTTGGTTACAGGGGCCGGGGAGACTGCTCCAGAGATGAGAGTGCTTGCTGCTCTTCCACACTCCTGGAGTTCAGTTCCCAGCACCCAAGTCTGGCGGTTTACTCCACCTGTAGCTGCAGCTTGAGTGATGCAACACTCTCTTGCAGCTTCCACACGCACATGCCTTCATGTGCACAAGTACACTCCATACATGTGCCCACACACGCAAAATGCATACATAGGCATGTGTATCATCCCCATACCCATGAAAACGGGACAGAAAGGATCACAGCCCGTCATGAGGGTATTTACATCAACTATTCAGGTCTCTGCAAGAGATCTGCTCCTCAGGTTTTGGTGTGCCCCAGGCTGTCTGTGTTCCCCAGTCAGCTTGCATAAGCAGCTCTTACCCGTTTCTGTCTTTCTTCTCATTGCCCTCTGTTGCAACCAAGCAGAAAGCCTGTGTTTCCGTGTTGGGAACAATGAGTCAGGTTTTCAGTTCTAATGAAAGCCAGGAGGTTTTTCACCAGAAGCCAGGGTTGGGAACCGTGAGCCCATGGAGTGATACCTGGCACAGTAGAGTGGACTGCCGGCAGTCACAATGGAAAGCTGTGGATCCTGGGGCTGATGGTGCTGGAGAGAAAGGGGGCTGGCAGTGCTTCCACTCTCCAGCACACAGAAGAATGTGTGGCTGGGATGTAATCCTGCTGCCATGAAACGGAGGTGCTGCTGGGTGAGTGTTGTTTGCAGCTGTACTCAGACCCTGTTCCAGTCACAACTTTAAAGTAGGATGACCTGACACCTGTGACCAGGCCAGCAGCCTCTGGACATGTCATGTTGTGCTTGAAGCCTGTTGGTTAAACTATTCTAGAAGGTTCTTAACCTGTGTTATGCAATTGACCCAGGCTTCTGGTTCCAGAGCTCACACTCTGCCTCTCCAGATTCTTTTAACACAATACTCTTGAGATGGTCAGAATGCCAAGTGGAGCTTGCTGGTGGGTCCTGGCCCTGTGTAGAGTCATGTGACTGAATATGGGGGGCCGTCACAAAAATATTGGCAACAGTAAAGGTATTGGAATGCACAGTGACCAAAGATTAATTCAAAATCAAATACGTAATGAATCAGAGTTGTTTCTGACAGTGAGTTCACCCGTGTTGTGTGCCATGGCCACCGCAGCATTGAATTTGAACACACAACTTGCATGCTTTGCTCTGGACATGGTCTCATATATTACCAGCTCTGCCCACAGGCTCAGATTTGAAACTACAGTGTGTTGTGACTTACAATGTTTTTAACTGTACAAACCAGGTTTTGCATGTTTGTAAAAAATACAATGGCTTAATTATAGAAACGTTTAAATACCAAATAAATTAGTGAATGTTTAGATTGTATCATGCTAGGTTTTATTTTTGGTTTTTTAGGTTTTATTGTTTTGTTATGTGTATGAGTGTGTCTATGCATGTCAGTGCAGGTACTCATGTAAGCCAGAGGACTCCCCCTCCCCCAGAGCTGGAAGTACAGGCAACTGTGAGCCACTTGACATGGGTGCTGGAAACTGAACTCAGGTCCTCTTCGAGAGCATTATATCCTCTTAACCACTGTACCATCTCTCCAAGCTTAGGACAGAATTTCTAGCTGTTTCTAAATGTCCCTACACACAAAAACTTCTGCCATTTTGTACTATGTATTTATGTGAAGTAATGTTCTCAGCATTGACAATGACAAAATCAAAACACTAGTCACTCTTGAAAAACCTCGAAAATGTTGTGTCCTGCAGAATCAAACTTTCAACCAAGACTTAATTTTTTTGTGTGTAAAACAAACAAGTCACATTCATTTCATCAATGGGCGACTTTGCTTCCCATGTACAAAAAATTAGTAAAGTTGAATGTACACCTAAGATTAAAGTAGATATCTTTAGGATTTTAGCAGTAAATGTTTGGTTTGGTGTGCCTATTTTATATACCTTTATATGACCTTGGCCGCATGAAAATTTCTTGGATGAAAAGGGGCTGGGCATGAGTGTCTATGAGGCTTCGGCACATTCAGACTATGTTGTTTTGGTTTTATTTGATTGGCTTTGGCTTGGTTTTGGTTTTTTGAGACAAGGTTTCTGTAGGCTTACATTCTTAAAAACCTACTTCAACCTACCTTCTAGCCTACTGTCCAAAGGTCGGGGAGAAAAGATGGTAAATAGGACAAGGGAATGTGGACCTGTGTAGAAGTAGTTCTTTGGGGGTGATTTCAATCTCTGTTGTCAGGATACCAGCAGTCCAGTTCAGTAATGTCAGGATACCAGCAGTCCAGTTCAGTAGTGCCGGGATAGCAAACACAAATCAGCAGTGGTGGCACAATTCAGCAGAAACTGCTAGGTTAAATTCTCTGCCGTGCCTCTCTCAGAGAAGCAAAGATGGGCTAAGCCTCAAACCATCGAGAACTATGAAGTGTTGCACAGGTAGCTATGCAAGCAAGCTCCCACCCTGGCACTATCCACTGAGTCCTTTTTGTCCTCTCTCCACACATCACGTGTCTTCCCATGGGTCTGCCTCAGCACAACAACATGTGAGTTTACCGTACCCAGGAGCTTCCACTTCAGGTTTCTCTGTGTAACAATCCTGGCTATCCTGGAAATGGCTTTGTAGATCAGGCTGGCCTCAAAGCCACATAGATCTACTAGCCTCTGCCTCCGGAGTGCTGGGATTAAAGGCGTGCACCACCACCACCCAGTTCACACTTCATACTTATTAATACCTAGGGGTGTGACCCTGGGCAAGTCATTTAACATAACATTTAACATGAATCCTGTCTGTGCATGTTTTTCCCGAGAACCTGAGTCACTGAAATCAAATAGACAGTACTTGTGCAGGCGGGTGACAGAGACCAGCCTCCTCTCTGGGGAGAGGAGCAGTGAATGCTCTGGAGAGTGGGCTGCTGCCAGTATGCAGCTGAGGGAAGTTCGTGTTCCAAATCTTTGCCCGGGGTAGCCCGATCATTAATTCTGAAGAGTAAGTCAGTCACAGTGAGATCCCAAGCCTATCTGTCCTAGAACATTGGAGCCATTTGTTCACTTCGTTCCTGCTGCCTGAGAGCCTGGCACAGGACTGGAATGAACCAGTCAGGACCTCCCAGGGACTTCGTGGGAAAATTCAGATTGTGGGGTTGAACTGACTGTGGGAGGCACACAGATGAAGGAAGCTTTTGTAGGGGACCCACATGCTGAGATAGCAAAAGGAGAAAGACTGAGGTGTGGGAAGCACAGATCTTTTATGTCTGTAGGCAGAGCTGAGGACAGGACATATGCCAGAGACAAGCACGCACTGCTGGCCCCATACCACCCCAGAACAGGCCTCCTCAAATACTTGAGCTCCCTCCCCCCCTTTCTAACTGTGACTGGGGTTTAGGAACAATATCCAGCACCAACACTGTCATCGCTTGAGTTCCAAGATGTCTTGCAGGTACCAAACTGAATGTTCACATCCCATAGACAAACGCCTTGGCATTGGATCTCACCTCTGCTCCTTGTCTAGCATCTTTGGATGACCTCTAAGGGCTGATGCACTGGAAGTAACTGCCACCAGAGTGCTGTCCCTCTCATGACTCCTGCAGATATGTCCTCCCCCCAACTATTTTTGATATTTGGTTGGTTGAGTCCAATGGCAGACCCCTTGGATATGGAAAGCCAACTGTCCTGAGCTCTGGGTAGTAGCCGTGGAACTGTATGGAAGCCAGCTCAGGAAGTGGGGCTTCTGCCCATGATACAGATACAGAGCTGGCCTTCCGAGAGGTTCAGTAACTGCTCAGTCTGATAGAGAAGCTGGGATACCCGTGGGCTGGCCCAAGTTGAGTACTCAGTATCTCATGAGTCCTGGGAAGTTGGGAGTGTCCCTGGGCTGAGGTTGGCTCAGGGGAGGGAAGCAAAATATGGGTATGATTTCTGTCCAGTCGTCTGCCCAAGGGTGCAAAGACCAGGAACCTCCGTGACAGGCAAAGGGAGTAGAGTCTGGTGACAGGAATGCAGCTTAGCAAATCAGCACCAAGGGCTCTGACCTCTGAAACTTGTACCAGGTATACTCTGCAGGGTGCCGGGAACCAAGAGAGTTAGGATTTTTCTTATTAACCTAGGTAATGCCATTTTGTATTAGAGTTAGGCTTGGAGTGATTGTAGGCCTAAGTCCCTGCTCCTGAGAAGTAACTGAATGCTTCCCAGAAACCAGGCACATTCCTTATGGTCGAGCAATTAAACAATAAAGATATATGGTCGAGCAATTAAACAGTAAAGATAACTGGCCAGGTGTTAAGCAGTAAAGATAGTTGCTATGATAATGTATCTTATCTGTCCAAGGAATTTCCTTTACATTAGATTGTACCGCTTCGTGGAATTCTCTCCCATCCGTGCTGCCTCCCTGCTCTTCGTTATATAAACTTGTATAGAACAAAGCCATTCAGAGCTCTATCAGAATACAGACTTGCTCTCATTTCTCGTGTCTCTTGTCCTTCATTTGTTAGTCCCTTCCTTAGGTCCATGCTGAACCCCCGCAGGCCAGGGCACAGGGAGTCATCTAGGATGACAGACAGCATCCTGGGCATAAAGTCCTCTTGGTGTGTGACTTTGGGCTAGCACCTTCACTGTGAGCTTTGATGCTCTCACCTATGAGCAAGTATGATGTAAACTTTGCTGAGTGAGCAAATGAGAAAATGAGTATAGCTAAGGAACTTGGGAGATAAAGCAGGGTGTGGCTGCAATTGGGTTGCCAATAAGGAGGAGCTGTGCCTTTTCACACAGAAAGGACCTGGCCATAAGAGCTTCCCATGATCTATTTTTGAGGTATTTAAAATTATTATTGCTGTTATTATTATTATTATTACTATTATTATTATTATTATTACTATGTGCATGTGTGGGATGGGGTGGGGGAGATGGGGAGAGAGAAGGCCTTCTCCAAGAATCTTAGTGTTATGGTTCTTTTATGCTTTCTGAGACTATCTTCACTTGTGGTATATTTCTCTATTCGAGATGGGTTTGAATCCATATGATTTATTCGGGGTAAACCAGGGGTTATATAGTTTTGGGGGGAGGGGGATGAGAATATTCAGGGTGGACAAAGGTCATTGGCTGAAGCCTAAGGCTACTGAGATGCTTCATTTGCATAGAGAAGAATTCCAGGTGCTGAGCTACCTGACTTACTATATGTGACCACCTGGTTACGTGCTCTGGAGCAGGCCTTTAATCCCAGCTGTCAGGGGTAGGGATCTTTATAAATTCAAGGCCAAGTTAATTTGCATATTGGGTTCCAGGCCAGCTGGAGATAAACAGTGAGAGTCTGTCTCAAAAAAACAAAACAAAAAAGAGTCAAAACCAAACTAAACAAACAAAACCACAGTGGTGCCTAAGCATCGAGCCCATGAGATCGTATCTAAATGATTCTGTAAATGTGTGGTTGTTGGCATCTGATTGTAATCTATTGTATATAGCGGTGGGGTCGGGGCAGGACTTTCCTTGCCTAGATATAAGGTAGAACCTGACACACAGTAGGGATTTAACACGGAGTGCTGAATGGACATGTCGGTGGTCAATAAACAAATGCGTGTGTGAGCATGCCTCTTTTCCAGTCCTCTGTCCCGCTGGGCAGACTATGAACAAGAGGACACCAAGATGCCTCACTCCGCACGGTACATTCCATGCCTTTAGCATCCTCAGGGCTCAGAGCATTCATTCATGGATCCTGACACCACACACATCAGCTTATGCGTCTTCATAAGACCCCTTCTCTCTAACACCCCCATCTTCTGGGCTTCTTGATTTCTCTGTCCCACCAGAGCCATTTGAAGCATGTGTTCATGACCCCTGAGCTGGGCAGAGACACCACGAGCAGCTCGAGGCTCCTACTCTTCAGGATTGTGTTAAGGAAAAGGGCTCACCCTGACCTCTTTAAGTCTCTATAAGACCCACGCTGACCAGTGTGTGGGTCTTGGGACTTTGTCTCACCACTGGAATGTGTACTCCACTTCCCAGAAGCAGCACTGTGGTGCAGACCTTCTCAGGCCCCAAAGACTGTTACATTCTTGCCAGATGGCTCCAGTCAAGCAGAACAAGAACTGGAGGAAAACTCTCAATGAATGTCCGAGCATAAATATTATCTTGAGTCCTCTGAATTTTATGAATGATTGACTTACAGACCTTAAAAATAGCTACAGTCAGCCAGTCTCTGCTGAGTGTTGGGTGTTATGTCCATGTTATGTCCACATGTTATTATTAATCCCCAAACAGGAACATGTTGTCACCCTTGGGATTCAGGCAAGCCAAACTCAGAAGTGCTAAGTGTGTGCCCTAAGGTTACCCAGCTGGCTGGTAACAGACTTGCTTTGAACTTTGGTTGACGCATGTACAGAGCTTTGCTGTTCCTACTCATGCCAAACCCAAGGGTCAAGGAAGATGTTCTGGATCTTGAAATGTTTAAATCCACTTTTTAAATGATTCTGACCTTAAAGAAGTCTAGAGAGATTGTTTGCATTTATTGTATTTTTTTCAACCAAAAGGATTAGTGGGGCTGGGGATTCTCAGCTGGGAATGTTCTCTCTTTGCAAGCTGGAAGACCCACATTTGATCTCCAGCACCCACTTAAAATAAAAGCCAGACCTGGTGGCGTGCTCTTGTAGTCACAGCAATAGGAGGGAGAGACAAGCAGATCAGGTCAGTGACAGCCCCTGCTTCACGAAACAAGATGGATGATCCTGAGGAGGGACATCTAGTGTCAACCTCTGGCTTCCACACACCCGTGCATAGACATGTCCCACTCAAATTCTCAGTTCTCCATCAACATTGGCTCATGGGGATGTCACATGTCCTGTGGGATGCCTGTGAGCAGGACAAGGAGGCAGAGAGCACAGCAGGTAGAGCAGTCATGTAGACAGCCAGGCCCCTCTCTGCATGGAGGGTGTGAAAGGTCCATGGGGTCCTTAGTTGTTTGACCTGAGACCAAGGCTTGAGGCAGAGTTGATTGGACCACTGAAGTTCACTGCAGTCTCCAGTGTTTAAAAAACTTCTTAGCCATAGGAGGACTCTGGCTGAGCAGGCCCACTTCAGGCTGAATCTTAGGGGACAGGTGTGTGATGGCTCAGTGTGTGTGTGGGCTTAAGACCATGGGTCTGGATGGAGTCACCTGTAGTGCTTTGAATGAGAATATCCCCCATAGGCTCATAGATTTGAATGCTTGGTGGCTGGGGACAGCACTATTTGAAAGGATTAGGAGATATGGCCTTGTTGGAGGAATTGTGTGACTGGAGGTGGGACTTGAGGTTTTCAAAAACCCAAGCTAGGTCCAGTGTGTCTCTTTGGTCCTGTTGCCTGTAAATTCAGATGGAGAACTCTCAACTAGTTCTCCAGTACCATGTCTGCCTATGTGCCACTATACTTCCCGCCATGATGATAACAAACTAAATCTCTGAAACTGTAAGCAAGCCCCAATTAAATGTTTGTCTTTATAAGAGTTGCTGTGGTCATGGTGTCTCTTCACAGCAATAGAACAGTGACTGACATCACCCCTGGAGAGAATGTGCAGAGCGGAGTGGGGAGGAGTCCACCATTAGAAGTCTGATAGAGAAGGAGGTAGAAGGAAACATGGGTGCATAGAATTTAGGAAAAGGAAGATTCTAGAAAGTCCCATGAATAAGAAAAGTGGTTGATTACCTCAAACCTGCTGAGGGATTGTTGGATATGGGACATTTGTCTCTGGGAGGATCACTGTCCTAATTGGGGTTACTATCACTGTGGTGAAATGCTATGGCCAAAGGCAAGTTAGGGATGAGAGGGTTTATTTGGCTTACACTTCCATATCCTAGCCCATCAATGAAGGAAGTCAGGGCAGGAACTCAAACAGAGCAAGAATCTGGAGGCAGGAGCTGAGACAGGGGCCGTAGAAGAGTGCTGCTTAGTGGTTTTCTCTCATGCCTTGCTCAGCCTGCTTTCATATAGAACCAAGGACCACCAGCTCAGGAATGGTACCACTCACAATGGACTGGACCCTCCTACACCAATAACTAATAAACAAAATGTTCCTATAGGCGCCCCTCAGCTGGATCTTATGGAGACATTTTCTCAGTTGAGCTTTCTTCCTCTCAGATGACTATAGTTTGTGTCAAGTTAACACAAAACTAGCCATCACAGTCACTGATGTCTGAACCCTGGCCAGTCACCCATCTGCTTCTGCCTGCCTGACTGCTGATGGGCTTCCCACAGTGCATCATGAATGAGCACCAGTGGAGGAGACAGGGAGAGTAGATGATCTTGATTTGCACCCTAACTTTAACCTGCAAGCCCGGAACCTTGGCCATGTGGTCTAACGCTCAACCACAACTGTAGGTTGCAGATGGAGCCACAACGTACCGCTCAATGAGGCTTTGCGTCATACAAGCCTAGCATACAGTAGGTGCTCACTAAATGCAGATCATTAAATGTATATATGAGAAATGTAGCTGAGTATGAGTCAGGAAGCAAGGCAGTAAGCAGTGTTCCTCCAAGGTTTCTGCTTCAAGGTCCTGCTTAACTTCCTGTCCTGATTCCCCTCCGTGATTGGATTGTGACCTGGACATCAAATAAATGCTTTCTCTTCCAAGTTGCTTTTGGTCATGGTGTTTATCAGAGCAACAGAAAGCAGACTAGGACAGTGGTGATACATAAACATTTGAAAAATACCAAAGATACAAGAACAAAGTTCAAAATAAAGAAGAATTACACAGGGTGTCCAGCATCTCACCAGATACCCTCCTCTTCCAGCTCTCTCCACCAGTCCTGGTTTCTCCAGGTGCTGAAGAGAGAAGAATTAGTCTGTGTGGGTCACTTTTCAGCTAGGAAGTCATGGCAACAAGTATTCATAAAGCAATAATAACCACAGCTGTTGTAGTGTTGCCCAGGTGGCACAGCTGAGTTTCCTCTGACTAGGGGTCTGAGCAGCAAGAGTTTGCCCATCACTGCCCACGTAGGCTCCAGGATTGACCCCTACATGTCATCTGTTAGCATGCTGTGACTCATCCATGGGCAGGGGCTTTAATTCTTCCATGGTGGCATCTGCCTGTTAAGGGGATTGGATAAGACACCCAAAGAGGGGTTGCCAAGGTCACTTATTTGTCTGGGTATGGCTTCAACTGGAATTTCTGCCCTAGCACATGCGGCCACACTCCTGCACGTGCCTTCAATCAGTTCAGCCTGCTGTTTCCCGTCTTCAGCCGTTAATCATTGATTGCTTATCACGATGGGCTTCCGAGATGTTTACAATAACAGCTGGATGCAGCTTAATCATTAATGCTGTTTTATTTCACAAGCTCCCAGGTTTATATCTGATCCTATTGGGAGCCAAGCTATTTACGAAGCATAGTCCAGTTGTTCTTTAGACTAGAGTGGGCGAGGAGGCTCAGGGCACAGGTGAGTTACTGACGCTGACTTTGGGCAGCTTTGGGAGGATTGTGCCATTGATGGGCCTTTCCAGAGCAACCAGGGGCAAAGATTTGACAAAGGAGGGGTTTGAGAACCAGCTTTGCAGGGGTTTCGTAAAGAGTAAGTAAAATATGCAGATAAAATACTTAGTGTCACATCTGGCACCTTTCTATAGAAACTGCTGTGGGTGGGTATGGCTGTAGCCATTCCTGTGTCCCTCCCTCCTGTTTCTCTCCTCCCCCCTCCTAATCGTCTTCTCCAAGTCTTCATACCGCCTTTGAATTATTCTCTCCTTCTCGTTCTCAAAGTCTCATATTCCACATCCATTTCCAGATCTTTGTTTTAGACTTCATGTTAGCATCATGCTAAAGGCAGAAACTAAGCTAAGGCAGCATTGAACACCAGGAATAAAGCCACAGCCAAACTCTGATAACCAGGGAGAGAGTTCAAGGCCCAGCCTTGAACTTGTATCATGGTTGGTTTGTTTGTTTGTTTTATAGTGCGTGTGTGTGTGTGTGTGTGTGTGTGTGTGTGTGTGTGTGTGTATGTGTGTGTGTGCATGTGGAGATCAGAGGACAACTTTCACAACTTGGTTTTTGGGTCTCTCCTTCCTGGGGGACTGGAATCAGGTTATCATGCGTGGTGACAAGCTCCTGTGTCTACTTCGCCATCTCACTGGCCCCTATGGTAGGATTTTCTGTTCGAGCTGCAAGCGTTGGAGCCAACACTTGTCTCTACTCAGCTCAGAAGAGCCACAAGGTGTGCAAGACAGACATAGGCACTTCCAGGAAGGGTGGCCTCTGGGTTGCATGGCCAGGTGAGGGAGAGAAGTCCACATCCCTTTCTGCTGCTCTCTGTGGCCTGGCACTGCTGGAAGCACCTTTTCTTTTTAGGTGTTTGGTCTTGTAGTCCATGCAAGCTCCGAATGAGGTCATGTTTTAGCTGTCTGTGGCTCAGAGCCGGCCTTTGGGACAAGCTGTGTAGGTGGGACCACTTCTCGAGTAGCAGTTGCTTTCTTTCTAACAGGAGCCAACCCTGCATTGGCTGCAGGATTTCATTAGCAGCATGGGAGGGGGGGTCCGCAGGGATGGTGCTGTTGTTTTTCTAAACATTTAATAGTGGACCGGCCTAGGAAGTGGTCAGTCACAGGAAGTGGTCAGTCACAATGCAGAGTAGGACTCCTGGTGTTTTGCTCTTTTCCGTGGGCTATTAACCCCATAGCTGCTGGATTTTGAGGAGACCTGGTGAAGAGAAGCATGGGCTTCCATAGTGGCTGCTGGCATTTGAAGGTCTGGGCCATACCCCACTGAAGACAGGAGCATTCTTATGTGGGAACTGACCTCTTCTCTTGGGTGGGCATTAGCATAGCTTCATCCTGAATGACAGGTTGGTCACTGCAGGCTGAGGGCAGGGAGCTGGTACTTTAGTATTGCCCTCAAACAGATCTCATGTTTATCTTATAGATTTTACTTGTTTCTTATTCTATTTAAGTCTTACATAATTGTTCTGAGGGCATGCAGAGTTCTCTAGTTCAGTACCAAGTGTACTTACATAGTGAGTCACCTTAACTGGCTCTAATATATGGGCTATTCCACAAAGCCTGCATAAGCAGGGAGCACCATATCTGCCTGCAGAGGCTGTTGACTGTGCTCCAGTGGGGATCAACCTATCACTCTAGCTCCTTGACCTTTGCTGTGGACTAGATACATCCCATGAAGAGCTCAGCTGATCCTTAGAGCAGCCCCACGAGGTTGGCCTCATCATCCTTTTCATTTGACCTGGAGGCACAGAGGAGTCAAGTCATTTTCTGCTAGCTACCCAGCTGTGTCAGTTAGAGAGCTGAGGTTAGAACCCCAGGTTCCAGAGTCCATGCTGCCTGAGGCATACACTCTCAAATGTGGCCTGGGACATACTGGGTCTGAGGAAAGATCTGTAGTGGGTTCTGAAGGGTGAGGCCTCCCTAGTCTGGAGCCCTTACAGGTGCTTTCTCCGTGGGCAGTGGATTTGGCTGGCTTAGCAGTTCTCTTCCTGTTCCTTGCTGAGGAAGAATAGTAGACAATGCCAATTGTCTGTGAATGAGGTAGAAGCCCAACTTACCACTCACAGCCGTCTCGCACAGATGCCCCAACTATGACACTACACATAGACTTGTCATCTATAGTTAATGCTGGAGAATGATGTGATTGAACAACAACAACAACAACAAAAAAAAAAACCAAAAAACAAACAAACAAAAAGAAAAAAAATCATATTTTAAGCATGTTTTCAGTTTTGCGTTGGGCTACACTCATAGTTATCCTAGGGTACATGGACCAAAGGTTAGACCTACCTGAGAGAGGGCCACTTATAGCATCTTTCCTAGAAAGGGTACATATATCCCCCATCCCGTCCTAACACTTACCTGGTCCCTTGCAGCATGAAAGTCTCAATGTTTCAGACTTGCTGAGGATCTGCCCACCCTCCCTGGTCCATGGTCCTTTCTTCTAGACCTGTTACATGGGCTCAGCACCTTCTCTGCTCCTCACTCTTTCCTCCACAACTGTGATTGCTGCCTGTACACTATGACCTTGACTCCTAGATGACCCCCGTGTCAAGTGCCTAGTGTGTGCAGAGCTACACTCTGACCACAACTAAGGTCACCTAAGGTCTCTAATCTGTTTCCAAATTTAAGCCCATGGTGGACACTGTGAACTCACTAATGGTCAGACTGCTTCATGGCACACACCCATACCAGTTCCTGCCTTCTCCTTGGTTGACTGTTTGCTTCATGCTTCATGCTTCATGTTGACGTCATTGGGTGATGGAATGCAGACAGAGTGGGCTGGGAGATACAGGGCGGCATGTAAAGTTGCAGGTGGCTTTGGGGTGTAGATGGTCCCAGAACATAAGAGCCATTCGCAGCAGTCACCCATCTTCCCACTTCCAAGTCTACAACCCTTGCCTCGGTTTTACTGTGGTCCATCCTTTGATGGCACACCCTTCCACACCCTCACTGCTGATGTCCTATGAGGCCAGTCTACACACAGGTTCCTCTTTCAGCTCTGTCCCTCCTGCCAGCACGCTCAGGACACCCTTGCTATAATGACACCCCTCTCTTGATATAGCCAGCCCTTAGAGTGGCGCTAACTTCTTGACCTGTCACCCCCAGCCCTCAGTGGCCTTGGTTCCTATCCCTGCATCCTCCCCTGTTCACTGGTCCCTGAGTTCTTTCTTGGTAGGCTGCCTCAGGAATCCTCCCTCTGCACTCTCTCCCTGGGCGACCTTTCTTGTTGCTAGAATTAAAGACTATTTTTCATTTCCATCGCAGGGAGAATCAGAAACAAGACCAGCAGGACAGTCTCTCCACCACCCTCCCAGCCCTGCTCTGTCTGGAATGCTCCTTTAAGGGACTGAATCGCGCAGTTTTGGGGATTGGCAGGCCCAGGATCCACACAGCAAGCTACACATTAACTCCAGAACCACTTTCATTTCTGTTCATGTGACACAGATACTTTGCCTGCCCCACCCCCACCCCCAAACCACAAGCTCAGCATCTCTAAGTGGAACTTCTCATTGCTCCACCCTCTACTCCCCCACTGCCACCCCCTCCACCACCCCTGATCAGACACTTTCGAATCTTGTGTAGCTGGGGTAACAATCAGACACCAGAGCCAGGCATCTCCAGGATATTTTTTGTATGTAGCACCCTCAATCCAGTGATCACCACAACAGAGAAGCATAGAGGTCACAGTCCTGAAGCCAGGATGGCTGATTCCAAGGACTTGTTCTCCCCCTCTGAGCACAGGTCTTTCAAACCCTGGCTCTTGCTTAATCACACAGAGACTAGCCCTCAGCCCCCAGGCTCTGTGTGCTGCACTTCTTTCTGGCTGGTCAGGCCTTGTGCCAGAGTGGACAGGGAGGAATAGGCTCTGACCTTCTGGTGTGAGAAGTGGGGGAGAGGACCAGCCAGGGTTCATCAGAGAAACAGAGCCAGCAAGGCATTCTCTCTGCCAGCCTCACATGCCTGCTCTGGTTTATGACATTTTGGGAACTGACAAACCTCAAATCCACACAGCCAGCTACAGATTCACCCCAGCCATGTTGATTGTTGCAGTCCTGCTCCAAGACTGGAAACTCCCATGTTGTAGTCCTGAGTGGACCCCCTTCCTCTTCAGGGGTTCCTTGCTCTTCTCTCAGGGTTGTGAAGTTTCTGGGGAAGGCACCCACATCATAGAAGGCCATCTGCTTTACTTAAGTCTGCTGATGGCAAATGCTGATTAATTTGAAAAACACCTTTTCAGCCATTTGGATTGTTCTGCAGATATTGAACCAATGGCACTGTAGACTAGCCCTGTTGATACATAAAATGGGCTGTCTCACATAGAAGAGCATCATTGATGCAGAGACATCCACAGCCATAGAAACAGACAGACAGACACAGGGAGATTGACATACACACAGGTACACACACAGAGGTAGGCAGACATGCACACACTGATACAGATATGTTGGAACAAGCCTGGCACGGTGGAAAGAAACCCCACCTGTCAGTCCCAGGCTCTGTGGCTCTGGGTGGGACAGGAGACATGTGGGAAGTGGCCGTGCGTCTTCCCACACAGTCCAACAGGCAGGTAGGGGCTGTGGGAAGTCTTTGCGGGCCCTGCCTGTGGGTGGGGGAGGGGGCCATTCTCAGGAACCTGCTGCAGCCCTCTCTGTGGGTTCTCTAGCCCGGGGCACTGCAGTTGCTAGTTTATGTACACAGACCTAGTTTATGTACATGCAAAGTTTAACATATAAAACGTTAATTATTAGTACCTCTGTGTTTAATGCAAAATGATACATATTCACCTATATATTTTTCTTCACTTGTCAAATATAAATTTTCTCTGAGTATTTCTTTCTGCCACACATTCTTAGACAGTAGGCTTTTTTTTTTTTTTTTGATATTTTATTTACATTTCAAATGTTTTCCCCTTTCCAGGTCTCCCCTTTGGAAACTCCCTATCCCCTACCACCCTCCGCCTGCCTCTATGAGGGTATTCCCCCACCCACTAGCCCACTCCAGTCTTCCCTCCCTGGCATTCCCCTATACTGAGGCATCTAACACTCTCAGACCCAAGAACCTCTCCTCCCACTGATGGCCAACAAGGCCCTCCTCTGCCACATATGTGGCCAGCACCATGGGTCCCTCCATATGCATTCTTTGGTTGGTGGTCCAGTCTCTGGGAGCAC
>CM052712.1:29683018-29696798 GCA_028551405.1 Uromys caudimaculatus | reverse complement strand
TCAGATGTAGGATTGGTAAAGATCTTTTCCCAATCTGTTGGTTGCCATTTTGTCCTATTGACAGTGTCCTTTGCCTTACAGAAGCTTTGCAATTTTATGAGGTCCCATTTGTCTATTCTTGATCTTAGAGCATAAGCCATTGGTGTTCTGTTCAGGAACTTTTCCCCTGTGCCCAGGTGTTCGAGAGTTTTCCGTACTTTCTCTTCTATTAGATTCAGTGTATCTGGTTTTATGTGGAGGTCCTTGATCCACTTGGATTTGAGCTTTGTACAGGGAGATAGGAATGGATCAATTTGCATTCTTCTACATGTTGATGACCAGTTGAGCCAGCACCATTTGTTAAAAATGCTGTCTTTTCCACTGGATGGTTTTAGCTCCTTTGTCAAAGATCAAGTGACCATAGGTGTGTGTGTTCATTTCTGGGTCTTCAATTCTATTCCATTGATCTACCTGCCTGTCACTGTACCAATACCATGCAGTTTTTATCACTACTGCTCTGTAGTACAGCTTGAGGTCAGGGATGTTGATTCCCCTAGAAGTTCTTTGATTGTTGAGAATAGTTTTTGCTATCCTGGGTTTTTTGTTATTCCAAATGAATTGAGAATTGTTCTTTCTAAGTCTATAAAGAACTGAGTTGGAATTTGGATGTGGATTGCATTGAATTGTGTAGATTGCTTTCAGCAAGATGGCCATTTTACTATATTAATCCTGCCAATCCATGAGCATGGGAGGTCTTTCCATCTTCTGAGGTCTTCTTTGATTTCTTTCTTCAGAGACTTGTTCTTGTCATACAGATTTTTCACTTGTTTGGTTAGAGTCACACCAAGATACTTTATATTGTCTGTGACTATTGTGAAGGGTGTGACTTCCCTAATTTCTTCCTCAGCCTGTTTGTCCTTCAAGTATAGGAAGACTACTGATTTCCTTGAGTTAATTTTGTATCCGGCCACTTTGCTGAAGTTGTTTATCAGCTGTAGCAATTCTCTGGTGGAGTTTTTCGGGTCACTTAAGTATACCATCATATCATCTGCAAATAGTGATATTTTGATTTCTTCCTTTCCAATTTGTATCCCTTTGACCTCCTTTTGTTGTCTAATTGCTCTAGCTAAAACTTCAGGGATAGATAGGGAGAGAGAGGGCAGCCTTGTCTAGTCCCTGATTTTAGTGGGATTGCTTCAAGTTTCTCTCCATTTAGTTTGATTTTGGCCACTGGTTTGCTGTATATTGCTTTTACTATGTTTAGGTATGGGCCTTGAATTCCTCATCTTTCCAAGACTTTTATCATGAAGCAATGCTGAATTTTGTCAAATGCTTTTTCAGCATCTAATGAGATGGCCATGTGGTTGTTTTCTTTGAGTTTGTTTATGTAGTGGATTACATTGATGGATTTCCAGGTATTGAACCATCCCTGCATCCCTGGGATGAAGCCTACTTGATCATGATGAATGATCGTTTTGATGTGTTCTTGGATTTGGTTTGTGAGAATTTTGTTGAGTATTTTTGCATCGATACTCATAAGGGAAATTGGTCTGAGGTTTTCCTTTATTGTTGGGTCTTTGAGGTTGTGGTATCATTGTAACTGTGACCTCATAGAAGGAATTGGGTAGTGTTCCTTCTGTTTCTATTTTGTGGAATAGATTGAAGAGTATTGGTATTAGGTCTTCTTTGAAGGTCTGATAGAATTCTGCAGTGAACCCATCTGGTCCTGGGCTTTTTTTGGTTGGGAGACTTTTAATTACTGCTTCCATTTCTTTAGGGGTTATGGGGCTGTTTAGATGGTTTATCTGATCCTGACTTAACTTTCGTATTTGGTATCTGTCAAGAAACTTGTCCATTTCATCCAGTTTTTCCAATTTTGTTGAGCATATGCTTTTGTAGCAGGATCTGATGATTTTTTTAATTTCCTCAGAATCTGTTGTTATATCTCCCTTTTGATTCCTAATTTTGTTAATTTGGATTCTGTCTCTGTGCCCTCTGGTTAGTCTGGCTAAGAGTTTATCTATCTTGTTGATTTTCTCAAAGAACCAGCTCCTGGCTTTGTTGATTCTTTGTATAGTTCTTTTAGTTTCTACTTGGTTGATTTCAACCCTTGATTTGATTATTTCCTGCCTTCTACTCCTCTTGGGTGTATTAGCTTCTTTCTGTTCTAGAGCTTTCAGGTGTGCTGTTAAGCTGCTAGTATATGCTCTCTCCAGTTTCTTTTTGGAGGCACTCAGAGCTATGAGTTTTCCTCTTAACACTGCTTTCATTGTGTCCCATAGGTTTGGGTATGTTGTACTTTCATTTTCATTAAATTCTAGGAAGTCTTTAATTTCTTTCTTTATTTCTTCCTTGACCAAGTTATCATTGAGTAGAACGTTGTTCAGATTCCATGTGTATGTGGTCTTTTTGTTGTTTTTGTTGGCATTGAAGACCAGCCTTAATCCGTAGTGATCTGATAGGAGACATGGGATTATTTCAATCTTCTTATATCTGTTGAGATATATTTTGTGACCAATTACATGGTCAGTTTTGGAGAAAGTACCATGAGGTGCTGAGAAGAAGGTATATTCTTTTGATTTAGGATGAAATGTTCTATAGATAGCTGTTAAATCCATTTGGTCCATAACTTATGTTAGTTTCACTGTGTCTCTGTTTAGTTTGTGTTTCCAAGATCTGTCAATTGATGAGAGTGGGGTGTTGAAGTCTCCCACTATTATTGTGTGAGGTAGAATGTGTGCTTTGAGCTTTAGTAAAGTTTCTTTTGTGAATGTGTGTGCCCTTGCATTTGGAGCACAGATGTTCAGAATTGAGAGTTCTTCCTGGTAGATTTTTCCTTTGATGAGTATGAAGTGTCCTTTCTTATCTTTTTTGATGACTTTTGGTTGAAAGTTGATTTTATCAGATATTAGAAGGGCTACTCCTGCCTGTTTCATGGGACCATTTGCCTGGAAAATTGTTTTCCAGTCCTTTACTATGAGGTAGTGTTTGTCGTTAACACTGAGGTGTATTTTCTCTATGCAGCAAAATGCTGGGTTCTGTTTATGTATCCAGTCTGTTAGCCTATGTCTTTTCTTTGGGGAATTGAGTCCATTGATGTTAAGAGATATTAAGGGATAGTGATTGTTGCTTCCTGTTATTTTCCATGTTAATTTTATGTTTGTGTGGCTATCTTCTTTTGGGTTTGTTGAAAGATTACTTTCTTGCTTTTTCTAGGGTGTAGTTTTCCTCCTTGTGTTGGCATTTTCCATCTATTATCCTTTGTAGGGCTGGGTTTGTGGAAATATATTGTGTAAATTTGGTTTTGTCATGAAATATCTTGGTTTCACCATCTATGATAATTGAGAGTTTTGCTGGGTATAGCAGCCTAGGCTGGCACTTGTGTTCTCTTAGGATCTGTATGAGATCTGTCCAGGATCTTCTAGCTTTCATAGTCTCTGGTGAGAAGTCTAGTGTAATTCTGATAGGTCTGCCTTTATATGTTACTTGACTTTCTTTTTCCCTTATTGCTTTTAATATTCTTTCCTTGTTTTGTGCATTTGGTGTTTTGACTATTATGTGATGGGAGGAATTTCTTTTCTGATCCAATCTATTTGGAGTTCTGTAGGCTTCTTGAATGTTTATGTTCATCTCTGTCTTTAGGTTAGGGAAGTTTTCTTCTATAATTTTGCTTAAGATATTTACTGGCCCTTTAAGTTGGGAATCTTCACTCTCTTCTATACCTATTATCCTTAGGTTTGGTTTCCTCATTGTGTCCTGGATTTCCTGGATGTTTTGGATTAGGACCTTTTTGCATTTTGCATTTTCTTTGTGTCAATGTTTTCTATGGTATCTTCTGCACCTGAGATTCTCTCTTCCATCTCTTGTATTCTGTTGGTTATGCTCGCATCTATGACTCCTGAGCTCTTTCCTAGGGTTTCTATCTCCAGGGTTGTCTCCCATTATAATTTCTATTTTTATTTTTATTGTTTCTATTTCCATTTTTAGATCTTGGATGTTTTTGCCTGTTTGATTGTGTTTTCCTGTATTTCCTCTTTAAGGGCTTCTAGTTCTTTACCTCTGTTCTCTTGCATTTCTTTAAGGGAGTTATTTATTTCCTTCTTAAAGTCTTCTATCATCAACATGAGAAGTGATTTTAAAACTGAGTCTTGCTTTTCTGGTGTGTTGGGGTATCCAGGGCTCGCTGTGGTGGGAGAACTGGGTTCTGATGATGCCAAGTAGCCTTGGTTTCTGTTCCTTATGTTCTTGGCCTTGACTTTCACCATCTGGTTATCTCTGCTGTTAGCTGGTCTTACTCTCTCTGCCTGTGGCTTGTTCCTCCTGCAAGCCTTTTCGTCAGTATTCCTTGGAGACCAGCTCTCTTTGAGAGGAATTTGGGTTTGGAGAGCTGTGGTACAGGGCCAGCTCTGGGGTGCAGACAGAAACCAGAAAAATCCTGTCCCCAGCTGTTTCTTGATTCCTGTGTCCTGATGGCTCTGCAAGGGTCCCTTTTGATCCAGGAATTTGAACAGAAGTGGTGGTCTTCCTGTGCTTGAAGGTGTGTTGGCACTCCTGGAAGACCAGCTCTTTCCTGGCACTGGGTATGGAGCCCTGTGTCACAGGATCAGCTCCCCAGCCGCAGAAGGAAACTGGAAGGCCACCCCTCAATCCCTGTGTCCTGAGAGTTCTGGGCAGGTCTCTCTGAGCAGAGGTGTTGGCCTTCCCCCCCATCACAGGCTTGTCCACACTCTGGGAGGCTAGCTCTTTCTCTGCTCTATTTGGGTATGGAGCCTCATGGCACAGACTACAGATGGAAACTGGAAGGCTCCTGTCCCAGGCTGTTCCTAGGTCCCTGTGTCCTGAGGATTCTGGGCAGGTCCCGCTGAGCAGTGGTGCTAGTCTTACCTTCACGAACCAACCATAGGTTGAGAACTGCTGCCTTAAGGCCTAGTGGACCTTTTCTCTAGCCAGCAGGGATCCTAGCCTGTGTACTGGTCTGATGGTTTGAAGGCAGGCTCAGAATGTGCTTACTCAAAAAATTGGGCCTACCAGTTTCCTTTTCTTTGTTCAAACTGACCAACCCTTAATTAGGGGAGAAAGGCCCCTTGGAGATCTTTAAAGCCCTAACATTCAAGGGCAGAATGGGTTTTTACTTCCTGAATTGCCCCTCTGATTCACAGAGGGTCTTTTTGAGTGCTTTGTGCTCTCTCTCTCTCTCTCTCTCTCTCTCTCTCTCTCTCTCTCTCTCCCTCTGTGTGTGTGTGTGTGTGTGTGTGTAGCTCTCTCTGTGTGTTTTCTCACCCCTAGTTAAAGCCTTTCTTCATGGGCTGATTCTGTCTGCTTTGTCTGAGATCTCCCCTGCTTCTTTAACTGGCAATGGAAATGAAAGCAGCCAAAGCCAAGATCCCACAATGCACTGCACCGTCACCATTGTGAATACCATCTCCTAACATGGAGAATGTTGCAGTGAATAGCTTTGGGTTGAAACCTTTGTGCTCAGTTTTTTTTCTTGTCCCAGGATACATTTTTACGAAGGCCGGGATAAGTTTAGCTAAAGCATACAAATTGGTCTGAAGCTCTAAAACATTTCAAAACTCTAGAAAACTGGCAAGGCTTGCCACTTCTGTCACCGGGGGATTTGGGTTATGGGTTTTTTTTGTTTTTTTTTTTTGTTTTTTGGTGACACTAGCTTGACGGGTGAGACTTAGTGTTGTCTCAACTTCCACTGGCTTCATTTTCCCTCTGGCGACAGACAGTCTGGTCTTTCCAGCGTGTGCCTTTGTGAGCATGACCTTCTGAGTGAGGCTGCTGCAGGGAACAGCCTGCATTCTGTAAGCTAGGAGGCAGGTGTGGGAAACACAGCCACTGCCCTGTCTCATGTTTCCTAAATGGAGTCATGCCAGAGGAGACAGGTCTCCCTGGTAATCTGGGGTCAAGTGAGGATACTGCAATGTCTCATCCTGGTGTCCTTGCCTGAGAGCATCTTTTGGCATATCTCCTGTGACTTCTTCTTTTTTGTGTGTGGAGTACTGTGGCTTGAACCCAGGACTTCATGCATGCTAAGCAAGTGTTCTACCACTGAGCTACACCTCCAGCCCCTTAAAAAAAACATTTTATTTTGAGACAAGTTCTCACCAAGCCAGACTGGCCTTGACTCATTGTGCAAACCAGTAAGGCCTAGAACTTGTGATCTCAGTCTCCTGAATAACTGAAGTAACATCCAGCATTGCCAGCTCCACTGACTTACTCATCGTTGACAGCAGGTGGCTAATGGCATGCTTTCTTTTGCTCTTAGGAATAACTGGAAGCCCAAGACCATGAAGCTCAGTGACAAGGACTCCGCAGAAAACAAAGAAAGCCAGCGGGTGAGGAGGAAGGTGGCCAGTCCTACTTCCTTGTTCCCCCTTTCATGCTCCCTCTTCCAGGGCAGTGGGGCTGGTGTGACAACAGCAGAGTGCAGAGGGCTGAGGGGACAGGAGTGTGGGAAGCTGTGGACTATGCATAGGCCTGAGATGGGTTTGGCAGGGAGATGGCCATCAGAGTCTCTCTATTCTGTAGCTCTCCGGAACTTGCTGTGAGGGTCCCCATTCCAAAGGGCAAATAGGGGACATTAATGATGACAACAATGGGGCAGTTGTTCTTAAGTTAAAGATACACTGAGGAGCTGGGGAGATGGCTCAGTTGGCAAACTATTTGCTGCATAGAACCCAAGTAAACGTCAGAAGCGGTGGGAGGTGCACATCTGTAACTCTAGTGCTGAGGCAGGGGGTGGGAACTGCTGGATTCCTGGAACCCACAAGCCATCCAGCTTAGAGAAATTGGGGAGCTCCACATTCCACAAGAGATCCTGTCTCAAAAAATAAGGTGGAAAATAAGGGGAAGCCATCTGACACCAACCTTTGGACTCCATGCTATGTGTATGCCCCACCCCCACATACATCTGCGATCTCTCGATCTCTCTCTCTCTCTCTCTCTCTCTCTCTCTCTCTCTCTCTCTCTCTCACGAATGCCCTTGAAGTTTCAATAGGCATGAACTGAAGTCCATCCCTGCTCTACCTGCTTCTGCCTCTAGGAAGTCCTCAGTGGAAGGTCCCCCAATAAGATAGAGGACACTGACAAAGATCATTCCTTCAGGCAATAAGATTTATTTAGTGCCAGAGAGGACATGGCAGGGGTCCAGAAGAAGAGGGAACGAACAGGGGCACTATCAGGGCACTGGGGATGATATGGGAGGCTGCTTTAAAGCAACTGGGAAGGGGAGAGATTGGGGATCTTCTTACACTGTGGGGAATGAGGACTCTAGCAGATAGGGAGTGTCATTGTAGAGAAAAGCCACCTCAGGTGCCTTCACTGGGAGAGGGGGTGCCTTAGCCCATTGATATCTGAGTCTCTATGTTTCTTAGTTCCTGTCATTTTCCTGGAGTTTGAACAGCTAAGGAGGGAGCTTGCCTTACAATTTTAGACAGGCTGTTTGCCTCTCTGTAGCATCAGAGGGCAGCATCAGAATCAACTAAGAGACCTGATGCAGGAGCCAGAGAGATGGCAAGTGGCCCCACATCTGGGATTTATCATAACCTGAAGTCTGGAGGCTCAGACCCATCCCTGTACCCAACTGTGGGAACACCAAGTTGGCTAGGCTCAAACCTAAACTAACACTTAGCAGCTGAGAAGATCCCCTCCCTGCTTAGCTCACAGCCAAAGTAACCCCGTTGTGACCTCTACATGGACACCTATTCCCCCATTCAGTTCTCTTGGCCAAACTGTTGTTGGCAAAGAATAGAAGTGGAGAAACTCGCAAGTCAAGGACTATTCATGGGATTTTCCAGAATAGACAGGGGTTTCAAGAAATCTGAGCCCTATCTCTTCCTTCTATGGTTCTTTTGTGTTGTTACCATAGTAACTATCATTGTATGTGTGTGCTCATGTGAGCATGTGTGTGTGTGTGTGTGTGTGTGTGTGTGTGTGTCAGAGAGAGAGAGAGAGAGAGAGAGAGAGAGAGAGAGAGAGAGAGAGAGAGAGAAAGGCATACAGAGGTTATCTGTCATCTCTCGGTCACCCTGGCAGCCCTCTAAGATTCTATTTGAGATAGTCCATCTGAAGAGGGACATCTGACCTTCAGGGATCCTGTCCTCAACAATAAGCAAGATAAGAGTGGGGTAGGAAACCAGTTAGTTCCCCACGACAGCTGTCGCCGTGACACAGGGCCTTGGCACCCTCCCTGATATAGTGCCCAGCTGTTCTTGCAAGTGCATGTTGACCACCTGTATCCTGGTGCCCTTGAGCTTGTCCAGTGGGAACCAGAGAAGTTTTAAGTTGGGTAGAGGTCACCTGATGCAATCTCAGCAAGGTTTTAATAGCTGATGAGAACTGTTGCAATGGAAAAACAAAAACCAGTACAGAGGGAAGCTGGGTAGTGGGTGAGAAAAAAGGAGACCATGACTGTGAAGTCCTTAGTATGAAGGAGTGTGGCTATCCCTGACTCTCTTCTGCTGACCCCGCTCTTAGGCCTTAGGCCCTAGCGATGTAGGCTTTTTCCCCCCTGTCACCAACATCAGCTATCTGTGCCTGCAGGAGGTGTCCCTGGCTGAGGAATATCAGGTTGAGCAATTACCTGGGCTCTGTGAATCCCTGGCTGAGAACTGAGGCTGATCTTTCTTGCCCAGTGTGGTTCCTGCTTACCCAGCAGCATCGTCTCCTTGCATTACCCTGGACAGCGTTGTCTCATCTGGGGCTGGATGCTTTCACGGTCACATGGCAATCATGTCCCCAGAAGTTTCCCCTCTTAAACCCTTACCTCCACATGTATTTTCCAGACATAGCTTCTCAGTCTTGTATGGGGTCTTGAACCCCTGCTCCTCACTTCCTAGGCATTCTGCATTAACCAAGACCCCTTCTGTCCCCTCCCAGCCTCTCAGAGCACATAGTTTATGCAGCCTGTCCTGACCACGGTTCACTGAAGATACTTCTCTGACTGACACTGGAACAAACTGGCCACAGAGTGAATTGATTCTCAGGCTGTCCTGGTGTGTACAAGGTCATTGTCTCTTTAAGCTTTCATGGAGCCAGTTAGGACCTTTGGAGAGGGCCACAGGCATCGCTGCACACTGCCCGTTTGCTCTTTCAGCAGTAGAACGGATTCTGCAGGACAATTAGAGAAAGATCAATATTTCATTTTGCCCTTGCAGAATGAAAGCTCAGAGCACTGTCAAGACTTGTCTGTGGACACAGTTAAGAGGAGGAATCATCTTTGGAACCCACCCAGTTTCTAAGGAGAAAGCCAATGACCTTTGGTCTTAATTCTTAGGAGGTTTCTCTGAGTTTGTGCCGGCTGCCCCATCCAGAGCCTTGTTAGAGAGAATCATGAGGGGGGGGGAAAGCCAAACAAAACAAAATGAAACAAAAAACAAACAAACAAAAAAAACATGACTTGGGTGTGACTCCGGGGAGAGCAGCTGTCCCAGTTGTTTGGGAGTAAGGAGCGATGTTGCTGGCTTCCTGTTCAGGCATGATCACACAGCCACACTTCCTGTTCTGCCCTCCTTCCCGCGGACTCTGCCTCCTCACTGCAGAGATGCCCTGGCAAGTCCAGGGTCCTGGAGCCAGGAAGAAAAAACATGGATGCCAGGGAGCTTGCTTTAGCTTCCCTGATACATGACACCAGGGGCCCTGGAGAGCTGCCTGGGGGTCACCAGCAGAGGAGGACAAAGGTAAACACAGACCAGCTTCTGTCCTGTGGGGAGCGCAGGCCTGGGTGGCTATGAGAGAGCTCAGCCCCTATCTGGCAGCTGTGGCGCATAACACCTGGGAACAGGAATACAGGAGTTTGAATTCTGTACTCTTTCTTGTTAGCCTTTACTCTCTGCCACCCCTGGCATCCCTTCAGGGCACTGAGAATGAGTTTCAGGTGGACAGCTGCCTCATGCTTGCTTGGGGCTGGTCGTCTTTTCTTTCCTAGGGCAGGAACAAATATTGACACTCTTGGTCATAGATTCTTCTTCCTGAGGATCAGTGGGAAGAAGTGTGTGTGTGTGTGTGTGTGTGTGTGTGTGTGTGTGTGTGTGTGTGTGTGTGTGTGTGACCAGTGGGAAGAAGTGGGGGCAGGCTGTATGAGAATAGTGAACCAACTGGTCACAGAGAAGCAGGGAATACTCTACAAGGGGGCTGAGGCAGGAGATGGCTTCCATTTGCCCTCTCCCTTGCCTAGCAGGGCCCTTTCAGATCCGATGGGAGTAGTCCACCCTTAGGATGAGAGTTGAGAGCTGGGCGGAGGTGGCAGGGTCTAGAAAAGAAGCTTAATATGGCCGGCGCCACACAGTTCTGAGGAAATGGTCTCTGAGCTCAGACCTGGATGGGACTTAAGGAGAAAAGATGTTGGAGAGGAAGAACTTCTTACAAGAGATCTGTTCAGTGAATCCCGTTCAACTCAAGCTCCCTCTACTGCTCTCTGGGCTCGTTCATTTGGCAATGCCTTCTCCTGAAGTGACAACCCCACCCCATCTTCCACCATGCTACCAGCACCTACCCAGGGCTGCCTCAGCAGCAAGCATGGTACCAAACACAGGAGACAAGTGGCATAGCCCCAGCCCTCAGGAGACAAGCAGCATAGCCCCAGCCCTCAGGAGACAAGCGGCATAGCCTCAGCCCTCAGGAGAAGCCTCAACCCCTGGAACCTAACACAGCACATGTGACAGTGCCAGGTCCTCTTCTTGAACAAACTCATTATGATGTGGATTCTATTATTGTCCTCGTCTGAAAGATGAGGAAGCTGGTCAAGGAATGGTCATGTTACCGGTCAAAGCTTACACTGTGGAAGCTGCAGTGTTAGGATCTAAAGCTGAATCAGAAATAAACACGAGAGACGGGGGCACATGGGTGGCTTTCAGGAGGTTTTTCAAAGGCAGGGGCTTTGGCAATGGGTCTCAGGTAATGAGAGAGCCTCTAGGACTTTGTGTGTGTGTGGGGGGAGGGGGAGCTAAGCTTGTCCATCTTGGCAGAGGTTGAACCTTTGGAAACTAAAGAGAAGTAAAAGGGGGTTTTCTTTCCTTCTTTCTTTCTTTCTTTCTTTCTTTCTTTCTTTCTTTCTTTCTTTCTTTCTTTCTTTCTTTCTTTCTTCTTTCAAACTGGCTGTGTCTAGGAGCCCACTGCTTTTTTCAGCAGCAGTACTGTTATTAAAAGCCCATTTTACAGATGGGCAAGTTAAACCCCAGAAACCTCCAGTCTCTGCCCATATACCCACTACTTTATGGTGCTAGAGTCTAACAAGATGTGACTAAGGGCAGAGCATGGAGCTGCTGTTAGGAGCCATTGCAATTTCCCAAACTATACATGTGCCTGATCTTGGTCATTGTCTTAGTACACCCTTAGTACACCCTTAGTACCTTAGTACGTGCACATGAGTGTGCATCTGTGTGACTATCAGCGGTCTTAGACCCAGGTGAAGAGTCAGCTGTGCTGGTAGGGAGCCTTGTCTTGTAATGGGAACCAGCTCAGCTCCAGGCGGCTCCTCAGGCAGCACCAGGGACAGCTCTGCACACCCCCTCTGTGACACTGGATGGAACTGGACTGACGAGGGATTCAGGGAAGAGTGGTGCAGAGAAAGCACTTAGAACAGTGCCTGGTGGTAGCGCCCAAGGAGTGCTAGCCGCTGCTAACAACTTAGCTTTGCTTTTTGCTCCTGCTGGGTCAGACAGAGGCCACATCCAGCAGAGGCCTGCTAATGGGGGCGGAGACCCTCAAGCAAGCTGCCCTGCAGGAAGACAGCTGCACCGTGGGAACTCTGCCTTGCCGCACCCACCCCACCCCCAACTGCTTCTTTTCCGGCCTGAATTTCCTTTTGGGATGCTTTCCGGTTAAGAGGGCATCCCACTCTGATGCCGCCTTCTCCCTTCCCAGAACTGGTCCTGCTCGCTCATCGTGGCCGCTCTCGTGGGAGCGTTCGGATCCTCCTTCCTCTACGGGTACAACCTCTCCGTGGTGAACGCGCCCACGCCGGTGAGTGTCCGCGTGGTCCTCCCTCCAGAGGGCGCTGCGCCCAAGCAGGGTGGCCAGCAAAACAGGGTGACAGTGTGACAGGAGAGGGAAAGGGTGAGGGAGAGGGAGAGGGAGAGGGAGAGGGGAGGGGAGGGGTGGGAGGGAGAACTGAGGTATCCTTCAGCACTGACTGGGCTGGGCTTGAGGGCTCTATTGCCAGTGCAAGAATTTTAGGAGCTTGGAGCACAGACTCCTATGTTTTGACTTGTCCTTTTTAATTTAAATTTTATTCACACTAAGAACCACCTGTTATGAACCACCACTGACTCCTGCTTCAGTCTGAGACCAATTCCAGGATCTCTGCTGGTAGCAGGAGAAGTTCTTCCTGAGGCCAGGTTTTCTTCTGCCAGCTCCTGGCAGGAGGCAGCAAGGGGAGGGGCAGAGACTGAAGCTGAGCCCAGGCTTGCAGGGGGAGGGTGGGGCCTGAGAGGCTACCAAATTAGATAATTCTGGGGAAAGGCTCTGAGCTCCAGGCCGTTGGAGCACTGGGCAGGCATGTTGGGGGCAGCCTGAAACCCATAGAAGACAGGCTAGAGGCTCCAGTACCTTTTTGGGCATTGCTTTGAGTACCAGCATTCTCCTGTGTCAAATACAGGGGACCCAAGGCTGGTGGATCTCCAAGAGGATACAGGTGCCACAGGAATGCAGGCTCCTTCAGTGCCAAGGAAGATCTGGGTTGTAAAACTTGAGTTAATGCTGACATTTGAGGAGCTGTCCAAGTTATCTCAAAAATAGGTTCTGATGCTAAAGGCTGCTGGGAAAACGATGTCAGGTGGCCCTTCCAGATGTCTGCAGCTACCTGGGTCTTTGACTCTGTCATTTCAAGATAAGACTCTGACTTACCTGAATTCATCTCTGCAAAAACAGCTTGGGATATGGACTCTTGGTGGGGCCTTTGTGAAACACAGATCCATGTGAGATTTAAACCCAGAGTAGCGTGACATCACTGAACCATGAACTACAAGAAAGAGCAGTTTAGTCATTCATTCAACAAATATATACTGAGTATCCATCACATGCTGGATGCTGGGAGTCAGGAAGGCAGTCTGGGGGAAGTGACCCTTGATCTGAGTCCTGTATGGCTGGAAGCAATTCCAATGAGGCAGAGGCAGAGAGGCAGAGAGGCAGAGAGGCAGAGAGGCAGAGAGGCAGAGGGGCAGAGGGGCAGAGGGGCAGAGGGGCAGAGGTGGAGAGGCAGAGAGGTGCAGAGGCAGAAAGGCAGAAAGGCAGAGAGGCAGAGAGGCAGAGAGGTGCAGAGGCAGAGAGGCAGAGAGGTGCAGAGGCAGAGAGGCAGAGAGGCAGAGAGGCAGAGGGGCAGAGGCAGAGAGGTGCAGAGGCAGAAAGGCAGAGAGGCAGAGAGGCAGAGAGGCAGAGGGGCAGAGGTGGAGAGGCAGAGAGGTGCAGAGGCAGAAAGGCAGAGAGGCAGAGAGGCAGAGAGGTGCAGAGGCAGAGAGGCAGAGAGGCAGAGGTGCAGAGGCAGAGAGGCAGAGAGGCAGAGGGGCAGAGGCAGAGAGGTGCAGAGGCAGAGAGGTGCAGAGAGGCAGAGGGGCAGAGAGGCAGAGAGGCAGAGAGGCAGAGAGGCAGAGGGGCAGAGAGGCAGAGGCGGAGAGGCAGAGAGGCAGAGAGGTGCAGAAGCAGAGAGGTGCAGAGGCAGAGAGGTGCAGAGGCAGAGAGGCAGAGGGGCAGAGGGGCAGAGAGGCAGAGGGGCAGAGGGGCAGAGGGGCAGAGAGGCAGAGGGGCAGAGGGGCAGAGGGGCAGAGGGGCAGAGAGGCAGAGGGGCAGAGGGGCAGAG
>CM052712.1:29651131-29682918 GCA_028551405.1 Uromys caudimaculatus | reverse complement strand
GGCAGAGGCAGAGAGGCAGAAAGGCAGAGAGGCAGAGAGGCAGAGGGGCAGAGAGGCAGAGAGGCGCAGAGGCAGAGAGGCAGGGGGCAGAGAGGCAGAGAGGCAGAGGCAGAGGCAGAGGCAGAGGCAGAGACAGAGGCAGAGGCAGAGGCAGAGGCAGAGGCAGAGGCAGAGGCAGAGGCAGAGGCAGAGGCAGAGGCAGAGGCAGAGGCAGAGGCAGAGGCAGGGAAATCAGGGCACACAAGGCCTGCCTGGCTATGTAGGGATGTCAAGATGCTGATGATAATGAAGGTGTGACTTGCCAGGCCTGGAGGGAATGGGGAGGTAGGTTGGGAGAAGAGGTGGAAAGCAGAGGAGGCTGGGACTGAGGCTCAGTGGTAGAGCACTTACTGACCCAACACAGGTGAGGATCTAGGTTCAGTCCCCAATACTGAGAAATCAAACAGTGAGAGCCAAGAAACCCCACAGACTGAAAACACTTTAAAAGAGAAAAGACAGAAGGGAAGAGAAATAGCGCTCAGATCTGCAGTAGAGGAGTGTGACCTTGCACTAGGGAGATACAGCAGGTTCAGGAGGGGAGATGCAAGGGGTTAAGACTTCAACAGGAGAATCTGGTGATGGAGGGATGGAACTCAGTCTGTTGATGTTACCTTCATTCCATCACAATGAAACAGCAGCTTGCCCAGGGTCAGCTTGGAGAAGGCAGTGCTGAGATCCAGACCCAGATCTGCCTGAATCCAATCCATGACCCTTTGAACCCAGTCACTGGTCACCAGTGCCAGGTTCTTAAAGCATGGGGACACCTAGCATGGCCAGCAAGGGACAGGATGAACATGAAAGGAGATGCGAGAGTCTATAACACAGAAGCGGCCATTCTTACATGCTTACAGTTGCCCCAAAGCAAACTTTGAAGACATGCTACAGCCCGGGACTCGCTGTCACCCCCACTCTGTCCTTGCTGTGTCTTTCCTTAAGCTCCCATTGGAAAGAACGGTACAGGTAAAAACATGATCCAATAGAGATATGAATGCTGCCTTCATTATTATTCAGAGAAGCACCCCCAAATTTCTCCCAGGAAGCTTATTGGTTCATGTTTCTTGTTCTGCTCAAAAGCCTGACATTTTGTGTTTGTCAAACAATTCATATTGCTTTGTGGGACTTTTACCATGGCACCATTGTGTGGCCATGTCTTAGAGGTCCCCAACAGCAGGAGCAGCAACAGACATCCGAGACATTTCAAGGCCAGAAGACATTTCTTAAGTGAAGCCACGAGCTTAGGACCGTGGAAGGCTCTAGTCTATTTAGGGAGTTCTAAGGAGACTAGGGTCACTGTTGGGGTACAGTTAGGGTGCTATAGGTGGGAAAGTAGAGCGGAGAGCTGGGCCATCAGTGGAAGGCATACACTGACCAGGCTGTGAGACCCAAGAGAGGAGCCAGGCTGAGGGCCAAGCTCATTCAAGAAGCCTTTCCAGGTCAGATCTCCCTGGAGTTGGAGCTAGCAGGCTTGTAATGGGAATCCCAGCTTCTCCATGGATTAGCTTCAGTGGAGCAGGGTGAAACTTCACCTGAACTAGCTGGGAGATGGAAAAATAGTGGAGACACTCTGCTCAGTGTCCCATGGTCCCTGCATCTTCTTTTGCCCTGTGGTAGGGATAGGGGGACAATGAGACCATCAAAGAGGCTGGGAAAACAGCAGACTCTCCAAGGGAGGGAGCCTTGTGTAGATGGGACCGTGGCAGGAGGTTGAGGCACAGGGACCTTGTGAAGGCAAAGGCAATCCAGGGAAGGAACTCAAGATACTTGGGCAGAGATGTCCAGAGAGAATGACAGATGCTACCACCAGGGGGCGCTGTGAGAGAAAAGTTGAGTTGTCCACCACTCAGGCTGGACAGTGAACTCAAGGCACTGACTCCGATTCCCTGTCACCAGCTTCAATGATGGGTAAGGTTCTTGTGGTCCAGTTGGCAAGGCTGAGAAGGAATCTATGCTTCAGCTGCTTACCAAGAGGGTGTCAGTGTCTTGCTGCTTGACCAGTCCACATACTAGCTGGCCCTGGCCTTGACTGTCATCCAGATCCAGGCCCAACCTTAAGAAGATTTTTTTTTTTACTTCTTTGTTTTATTTTACTTCATTTTAAAAATTTTTTAGAAGCCTGGAATACAGACAATGACTGTAATCTTTCTCTCTCTCTCTCTCTCTCTCTCTCTCTCTCTCTCTCTCTCTCTCTCTCTTTCTCACACACACACACACACACACACACACACACACACACACACACACAACCTTGAGCGCTCTGGTTGTTCTGGCCAATGTGAGGGACTGTCCCATACTCCCTCTTCATGATTATTAAGCCAGGAGCCTCAGCGAACCTCATTTGCTAGAAGAAACTGAAGCTGGGGGAAGCTTTCATGCTTAGGTTCCAGGGGTGACCATCTTCCTTAACTCCCCTTCAGTGCCATTACCCTGAACGAACCCAACCACCCTGCTTTCAGGGACTCCCAGAATCTCACTGTGTGCTCCTTTGGAGAGAGCACCCATATGGCTTCATGTGTTCACAGAGGGTGGTCACTTCAAGACAGGTGGTGTGAGCAGAGCAGGGTGTGTCTGAGTCACTTGAGGCTACCTTTGAGGGATCCCACAGGCCCAGGAGAGTTGTCTGACAAATTAGACTGTATGTGAGCCTGCAGGACCTTGTTACTGCCTTTAGCATTGAACCTACTGTGTGAGGCAGGGAAGGCTTCAGTGAGATACGATTGATGACCATGATGGCTGCCAGCAATGTTTCCCCCAGTCCTGTCTGTAGCCTGGCCCATGGAACCATTTTCTAACTAGCTAGCTACCCTGTTTCCACCCCCGATCCCAACCGTTTCTCCTGCAGTCAAAGACCAAAGGGATATTTGATGAATTCAGGTGCACCAAAATCCAGCAGCCTGAACATCACATGTAGAAAACCACACAGATGTCTGTGACTGCTCAGCTGGGGAGTCCAGCTCCTAGTAAGCACTGTTCTTAACACAAGGTACATTTCCTTTATGTCTCTCCCATCCATTTAACCCTTACTGCTGTTCTTCAGACATGGCATATGCTGGAACCACAGGGCCTTTGCAGTTCTGTTTTTGACTGGAAGACTCTTTTTCAAATAGCCTGTGCTTTCTTCTTGATTACCTGCTGTTTCTTCTCAACTGTGTCTTCCTTGGTGACACCTTCCCTGACCTGTTCATATGGGACAGCACCTCTCTAAACTTTCCTAGTCCTTCACTCAAATTATTTCCCCTTGCAGGACTTGTCATATTTGGTGGCACCTGAGATAAGGAATATACCCTTGCTTCTGGTCTTTCTTCCTGTTTTAAAATGTAAACTCCATCAAGACATGGATTCTCTGATCTTACTGTTTCTGCAGTGCCACCAACTAGAACAAGAGCCAACCCAAAGCAAGCATTTACAGAACATGTGTTCTGAGCAGATAAAAAGATAAATATAGAGCTTCTAAAGGATTTCTCTTCTTTTATTTATTTTTTTTTTTTTGCAAGTTATTTTTGGTGGCTGTGAGACAAACTTCCTGGATCTCTGTCTCTCAGTCAAATTACTACAAGTGTGAGTCTTTTGTGTAAAAGAATTCAGGCCCTGCCTCTGTTGTGTTCACAGATGCCACTCAGACCCAGGTCTAATTATCTAGTGACCCATCTTTCTGGTCTCCTAGTCTGACATGCTACAGGGGTCAACATACATTTTTTAAAGGTCCACATATATGGGTTAGCAAGGCCATATAATTCTTTGTGCAATTCTTCAACTTTGCCTTTATGGTGAGAAAGCAGCTAGAGACAATATGTAAATGAATAAGTAAGATAGTGTGCCAATAAAACTTTATTTACAAAAACAAGTGGTAGGCCAGAAATCATTGGCTAATCCCTGTATTTGAGGGTCTAGGAGAGTGTGAAGGCGCTTGATGTCTTAGTCTCTGGCAAAAGACTAACTGGCTGAACGGTTAGTTCATGGTCAAAAGTGTGTAATGTCCAACATGGACTGAAGTCATGTTTTGTTTTGTTGAGACAGAATTTTTCTGTGTAGTCCTGGTTATCTTGGAACTCTCTTTATAGACCAGGCTGGCCTCTGACTCAGAGATCTGCCTGCCTCTGCCTCCCAAGTGCTGGGTTAAAGGCATGCACGACTATGGCTCAGTTTGGACTGAAGACTTTTTGTGACATTCCTTTCCTAGGACTTCACCCTCTTGCTGGATTTTTGATGATTGCCCATCCTATGTCTTTCTGTTTCCAGTAACCACCTCTACCATCTATCTTTGTGTATCATCTACCCATCCATATATCTACATGTCTATCAGAAGCATTTGGATACACTTGTTGAAGGGTACCCTGCAGAATCCGAGACTAATTTACGTGCTAATAGGATGTCTCTGAACACTGCATAGACTTTCAGGCAGTCTTGCAGAGAGGCTGAAGGTGGCACACGGCAAATGGCCTCAGATTCATACTGGTTAAGCATGACCTTAAGGAGAATGTAGCTCTTCAGGGGCAGGTTTTGTTAGTACTACTAGAAGAATCTGGTGTACAGAGCTGCAGAGGGAGATAAGCCTTGGATCATGTGGCCTCCCCATACCTGGACTCATCAGAGAGGCCAGGGAGGGCTGGATGGGGACATTGCAACTGCAGTAAGCTGCCTCAGCTCCACACAGCTCTGGGGGCTGAAATGAGTACTTTGTCATTGGGTAGGAAGGACTCTTCCAGAGTTGGATAGGGTGACATTGTCAGCAGGACACCTGCCAAAGCCCCCTTTGTCCTACACTACACTGAGCCAAGAAGAGCAGAACTGGGCAGACTGACCTCTGTGCGAGCTTCCAAGAAGAGCCACCAAGAAGGACACAGTTAAGAGAAAGGACAGTGCATGCAGAGATGCTCAACTGTGGATGTTTGTTGCCAGAAGCAGCTGGCAGGCGGATGGAATGGGGCACCTCCAAACCCAAGGCTCTCCTCCCCATTGCTCCACTTTCTGGCCTCTTTCTTGCTTTCACCTCGACTTGTTTGGCCATTGTAAAAGCAACAGGCTTAGGAAAAGAGCAGGAGATGTAATAACAGAACTCCCTGCATGAATCGCTTCCATTAGTCTGGACCATGTCTCTTGTTTGTCTGTAGACCATGCCAGGGTAATAACACCATGGTGCTAATGAAGGGGAGGGCAAGCTGCAGCCTGGGGCAACCTGCTCAATCATCCCAACAGCCAATGTCTGGGCTTTTCCCAGAGGTCCCTGGGAAGACTTCATGTAAACCTGCCTTTCAACATGTCAGCAGATAAGCTATTTCTTGTGGCTCGCCCTCCCTCTTTGTACCCCGTCCCTCCACCGCCTCCACCAGTGTCTTATTTATATAATGAGCGTCCTTCCGTGCACTGGTAAGTCTCCGTCAGGGGGTTTTTCACAGTGTACTGCACATCTCTAACTCAGGACTGTCACTTCTAATTTGTCTCTAAGAAGCTGCTATGTTATTTAGATTGGGAGCATTGAGTCTCCACTGGGTGTGGTTTGGTTTTGATCAAAACTGGTAGGGCCGATGACTGGCAGAAGTAACTAAAGACCACAGTGTCATCATGCCCCAAGGGAGCCCTTGCTCAGTAGGATGGAGCCAGTGGCCACTGTCATTAGAGAGCTAGGACAGCTAACTCAGGCAGATTACAGGTGGAGAAACATGGAGGAAGAGACACTGTTGGTGTGGAGAAACCAGACAAATGTAGAAACGGTGCTTCTGTTTACAGGAATGCCATTGAGACATAGTGAACACCTACTGATGTGTGTGTGTGTGTGTGTGTGTGTGTGTGTGTGTGTGTGTGTGTGTGTGTGTGTGTGTATATATATATATATATATATATATATTTTCCCCCCTTTGGGTGTATGGGAGGTGTAGGAGAAGGGTGTGCCTCAGCAGGCCCATGCCGAGGCATCCCTTCCCCCAGAGGGACCAGACACACTCAAAGGTATAGTATAAAAATAGAGTTTATTCAGGGCATGGGGAGGGGAGCTAAGAGGGTAGTAGAGGCAGAGAAAGGCAGAGAGAGGGAGAGGGTAGAGAAGTGGAGGTCGGCCATGACTACGTTGGGGGGGGGGAGGGAATGGGGAGAGGTAAGAGATGAGAGAGAGAGAGAGAGAGAGAGAGAGAGAGAGAGAGAGAGAGAGAGAGAAGGAGGAGGAGGGGGCAAGCAGCCCCTTTTATAGTGGGCCAGGCCCACCTGGCTGTTGCTAGGTAACTGTGGGGTGGAGTTTAGACAGAATGCTAATACCTACTGTATTGTGTGGGGAGCCAGGCCACCCTGCTGGGCTTCTGTTACACTTATGGCAAGGAGCCTTGCTAGGGGCATCTTTATCCATTTTGGGTGCTGACTCTTTACAAGCCCCTCAGGCGTGTCTGGCTCTGTTAACCAACACTTGAGTCCTCTGGACCACTCACAAAGTATTCCATTTCTGTGTGTATTTATAGCACCCCTGAGAGTCGCTGCAGATGAATGCACGCTAGGGTCTTGATAAATCTAGCAGTGTTAATATTACAAACCAAGCTGCAAGGTAATTTGTGCTCCATTGCCTGACATTTCCTGCCATCCTTTGGAGGAGAATTGTAGAGTTCAATTTATTGCCAAAGCATGGCCCTTGGGTTCTTAGGCTGGGAGGTAGTGGTGAATTATTTATAGATTCTCATACCTCAGAAGCAAATGTGTGTAGACCTTTCTTATTTTACAGACCTAGAAATATAATGATATTGATTCCTCCACCACCAGCTCTGTCTGGATTCTACCGTGGGACTCTAAGGACTCAGGACTGGGCCTTTTATTTTTTCCTTTAAGTCTTCACAGTAAATCCTTGAAATGGGCAATGACATTAGTTGTAGGACCTAAGATTCAGAGAGGTTAAGTAACTCGTTCAGTCACCCAGCAGATAGGTGGCAAAGATGCAAATGGAACAAAACAGATGCCGTGGTCCCTGGCCCCAAGAATACTGTCCAGAGACATGAAACTTCTGCTGCATCAGGCCACCCCAAAGGTCACAAAAAGGATTCAAAGGTGCAAGCAAGTCTTGGACTCAAGGTGGTCAACTCTCCATTCAGTGTCTGTCCCTTTACCTGCTGCCTCTTGGGACATTTCTTTGCAGTTTAAACTCTAGTTAGCATTCCTTATGGGCTTCTATGAGCTCATCATCTTGTACCAAATGCAGGAGCTTCCTCACCACCCTGCCTTCGTCCTCTCTAAATGCTGGATGAGCCTTCAAGCTGTACCCACTGTGAACACGTCAAGCAACAAATCACAGCTGTCAATCCACACTCAAAACCTTCCAGGAGCTATAGGACTAACTGCACACTTAGAGCATGTGGGTAAAGCCAGTCATAGCCAGCCCCTGACTTGCTCTACAGCCTTTCTCCTGAGCTGGGCTACCCTTCAAGCCCAGCAGGCTATGTGCAGTCATTTATGTCCACAAATGATCTCCAGATTGTGCACCTTGTGTTTCCTTTGTCCATAGTGGTCCAGCCTGAACCAGGTCTACCTGCCTTTTGACTTCTCTGGTCTCAGTCATGTGGTTGGACTCGATAGTCACAGCTTTTCTTGCCCTTGTTGTCATGGTAGACTTGTCTTCATTGACTCTTGAGATCTCTGGAGATAGAGAGATAAGATGGAGATCTGATGCCTTAGGTAAGGAAGCAGATGTACAGAGACAGAGAAAAAGACATGGGATAGACCTCTTGGATGTAGGGCCAGTGAAATAGTAAAGCATGAGATGCAGCATGAGAGTTGGTCAGAGTTGGCCCAGAATCTCACTACCACAGTGGCATGAAGACCAACTTGGTTTGCATGATGTTTTCTTCAAATGGAATCTGACAGTTTTCCCCAAAACATTAGAAGGAAGCATTAGGTAAAGGTCTATATGTCCAAGCCTGCTCACCCTCATGAGATGGCACCAATCTTGCCCCCTGAAGCCCCGCATCACTGTGAGTAGCAATGTCATGGGCTTTGCCCTTTGAAACTCATCTGCTGTAACAATAAGCTCAGCATCACAGTGGCTCAGTACCATGGCCACTGTTTTAAAAACTCTTGTTACTATCAAAGACAAGTGGTATGGGATTCTGCTCCATAAAGCCTATGGCCTCACCATTCTCAGTTGCTTTTGAGCCCCTCTGCTGCATCTTGGGGAGTGGCCAACTGACAGGGGCAGGTAGTGAGCACAGTGTCATGTATGAAGGTACATGCTCACAAAGTCACTTCAGCTCACACTCCTTGGGTGGCAAGTGCTCCTATAACTCTACCCAAGTGCAAGGAATAGAGTTACACGGCTTTGAGAGGCAGCAGAGGATAACGCAGACTGTCTCTTGAAGAACAAGCGACTTGAATTTTGACTCAATTCAACTCAGTGCTGATTGTCTCATGGTGGCTCTTTTGTCAGAAGTGTGAACTTTTAACACATTTCAAAATTGATGTCACTGTGCAGTGAAGTCAGAGCTTAGAGCCAGATCTGTTTGACTCCCAGGTTGTGACTCACCAAATAAGCCATGCTGTCACCCCAAGCCTCAGTTTTCCTTCCTGCAACATAAAAGACTGTTTCCCAGATCTGCTAGAGGAACCCAGTGAGATAAAGAGAGGAGTTGTGCACGGTGCCAAGCACGCCAAGAGTGCCCTGTAAAGACCCTTTGTGCTTTGCATCTAGCAGTGGGCAGAGCAGAAGGAAATAACTCCTCCTGTTGTTTGTTTCCAGTATATCAAGGCCTTTTACAATGAATCCTGGTATCGGAGGCATGGACATCCCATAGACCCGGATACCCTGACTCTGCTCTGGTCTGTGACCGTGTCCATATTCGCCATTGGTGGCCTGGTGGGAACGCTGATGGTGAAGATGATTGGAAACTTTCTTGGAAGGTAGGTAGGGGCGTTGTTTCTATTTGGGGGGTCCCTTCTATGATGATTGTAAGGAGTCTGCATCATTATCAGTGTCCCCGTAGGCAACGGGAGTTCATACAGTTTAACTGGAAAGACATCACTGCATGAAGGGCAAGGGGTGGAGGGAGAACGAGGGTGCCAGTGTCCAGTGGGGAAGAACAAGGCTTTCAGTGTCCGGGAAGATTGGGCGGTACAGTGATGAACAAGGCTGACAGCGTGCAGGGGCTGGCATGTGCAGAAGCCAAGTGAGGCGAGCAGGGAAGAAGTGCCCAGGATCCTATGTCCTACTGCCTTCTAGTCTGCTGCAGAAAACCAAGATGCCTAGTTGTTTCCATCCCAGAGGCCAGAGTAGAACAGGGAGGGGAATGGGTCTGGGTCTGGAGGACTGGAGAACACCCAGCACAGAGCCTTACAGGTTGTCCCACAGAATCACGGAGTGACCATCCTTGTAAGATGCTATTCGAGATGTTTTCCGCTGTGTGATTGATGGACACTTGGGGAGTTTCAGGTTGTTCCCATCACCAGTAAGCCTGCAGTAAATTAAGTATCAACCCCCCCAAGTTTCAAGCTGGGGAGATGTCTCAGTCAGTGTAGCACTTGCCTTGTGAGTATTAGGACCTGAGTTCAGTTCCCAAGAATCCACATAAAACGTTAGGCACAGTGGCACGTCCTTGTAATCCCAGGGAGGGCAAGAAAGGAGGCGGAGATGGGAGGGCTCCTGGAAGACCATGAGCCAGCTATTGTAGCTGACTTGGTGAAGTTTCAGGCAATGGGAGACCCTCTCAAAAAACAGATGGAAGGTACCTGAACAATAACTTCTGAGGTTGACTTCTGTCTTTCAAATGTACTCACACAATAGTGCACTTATGTACCACACACACACACACACACACACACACACACACACACACACACACACACACGAGCACACACACGCACTCATGCACTCCCATGTGCACGTGCACACCCACACACCAGCTTAAGCCCCACCCCCCAAAGCCCTCTCCAATCAGATCCACTTCTGACATGAATCTTTCTCTCAGGGCAGATTGGTGTATCAGACCCTCTTCCCCTGTCTTCTCTATCTCCTCTCTGCTAACCACAGCCTTTTTGGGGGCTGCTGAGGGGTGTGTGTGTGTGTGTGTGTGTGTGTGTGTGTGTATGTGTGTGTGTGTGTGTGTGTGTGTGTGTGTGTGTGTGTGTGTGTGTGTGTGTGTGTACACAAGACAATTTTGGCCAGTTTCATGTCTGAACTTAGATCATGAGTCTCCTACTACTAGATGAATGACCTTGGCCAAGTCATCTCATTTTTTCCAAGCCCAGGATGATTGCTCCCACTGAGGCAGTGTGACAGGTGCTAGGGAAAAGGAGTGGAGAGCAGATGCCATGGAAGTATCTCAGTGAATGTAGACTGTATGCTTGTGGTCACCTTGCCATCCATACAGAGTAGTTCAATAACCTTCTATTCTGCATTTACACAAACTGGAGTAAGGATCCATTAAGTCCCAGATATCTTTCAGACCTTGGAGTTACAGACACACTCCTAAGAAGGGTCCCACTCATTCCTTCCCACCCTGCCTAGTGTCCCCAACAAAGAACTCATTAGAATACTGATGTTTCAGCAAGGTTCTCTGAAGGCCATGTTGGAAACATCCACATGGTGCCTATGAAAGAATATGGGACCCAGTGAATGAGGGGAAGTTCTGGGGTTTCTCTTGTCCCCAAGGCCAGGTCCAGAGCAGTAACTACTGGGCTTTCGGTGCTAGTGAAGCATAGCCATTGCCTACGACAGTGAGAAATGATTTCGGAGGTTCCCCCAATGTTCCAGACATTCTCACATTCTCTCTTGTTTCATCTGCTCTCCATTGGTGGGTCTATGGATAGAAATGGGAGAGGTAGGCTCAGCTAGCTCACACACACATGGCTGAGCTCATGCTGGGAGCAGCACCATCTTTTCACCATTCAAGCCGATCTTGAGTAGGGCATCTGCTGGCAACAGAACTGTCAGGTCTGTGACTGCTGAGTCATAGGTACACAATGAGTTAGTACCCAGATAGCACCACTGACCAGGGTTCCCCGGGGTGCTATTGTTCAGCCTCTGGCCTATGCAGGACCTGTCTACAGTCCTCCTGCTTATCCCAGTTAAGCACAGTCATCCCTGCCCCAGGTCTCTGTGGACTGTGATGTCTACCCACCTTGTACCTGGCTGTGCACTCCTGCCTTAAGGCTGTTCCTTAATGAAGCTATGTACCCAAGCAGTGGAACGGAGGATGGTGTTCTGGGATTGGGGGCCAAATACTCTGAGCCACCAATTCTGGAACTCGGGACTTTGTCACCTCATCTCTTTGTTTTTGTTTTTGTTTTTGTTTTTTTGAGACAGGGTTTCTCTGTGTAGCCCTGGCTACACTAGTCCTGGAACTCACTCTGTAGACCAGGCTGGCCTCGAACTCAGAAATCCACCTGCCTCTGCCTCCCAAGTGCTGGGATTAAAGGCATGCGCCATCACTGCCCGGCTGTCACCTCATCTCTTAATGCATGTGTTTCTTGCACGGAGCCTGAGATGGTTGATAATAGCTTTAGGACCTTCAGCAGCCTGGCAGCTATACAACAGAAAGAGAGGAAAAGGGAAAATGTGTTTGGAAACATCTTGAACACTTGAACTTCTAAGTAATCGAGGAGTCCTCACTTCAGCCCAATGGGGCTGTGGAGTGGTGCTACGGAGACCGGAGAGAGGGCGCTGTTCACTGAGCCTCCAGCTAGTGCCAGCTCCTCTTTTCCTTTTTCTGGGCATCAAGGCTAAATTGAAGTCCAGCTTAAATAGCTGTTGAGAAGAGAAACAGCAAAGTTGAAGAGAAGGCTACCACGTCTTAACTTTCCTCCAGAGGCTGGTGCTCAATGAACCACATATCGGCCCCCTCCATTTCCCAGGCTTTATAAGTAGTGAACCTGATGGCCCATGAGGTTCAGTGGCTCATCTACACTGCGAAGACCAGGGTTGGCCAGAAACATAGATCCAGCCGAACTGACCAAACATTGAGATATCTCCTGGGATTGTTAGGGAGGGAGAGGAAGCCCAGATCATAGTGAGGTGCTGAGGAACAGCAGCAGCAGTCTGGGTGTGCCATTAGAGGGTGCTCCACGGTGTGACTAGGAGAGAAGGTCAGTGGACTTGGGTCTCTGTTCAAGTTGGGACTGGATACTGTAACTCCAGTAGTGGAGGCAGGACTGGCTGCTCGTAACCCCAACAGTCTCCAGGGCGGTGGGTGGCAGCTGTGGCTGATCCACAAAAACCTTTATGTTCAGAGAGCAATGGAGACAGGGAAGCTTGGATAGTCAGGAACAGTCTCTGGAGATGGGCCACATCAGCTAAGGCAGCCCGAGGGATACATTTTCCTCCTCCTCCTCCAGAGTCTCCAACTGGGAGAATTCAGACCATCGAGAATTCTGGTGGAACCACAGTCCTTTGTTTGGTGTCATCTCTCCTGTGCTGGAGCCACAAGACTTCTTTCCCTCCTGATATAGGACAGTATGTGTTCAGTTCACTGACATGGCCATAGGCTCAGCTTCAGCTCTAGGCTTTGATGCCGGTTGTTCATGAACTGTCCATGAGTTACATGAACTCTCAGGCCCACCTGGTTCACAGTAACATGGAAATAAAGTTGTGGCACGTGGGTGAGCTGCCACCGAAATTGGGGTGGATGCTGAGCATAAGATGCTCGTCCTAGAACTGGCAAGAGTCAGCTATCATGCTGCCCACGGCCATGTGAGATGTGAGCTCCATGATCACAATGGACTCGACTTTTCCTGATGTAGTTCATTAGTGCTTGAACAGTAGGTGGTGCATGTGTGTGTGTGTGTGTGTGTGTGTGTGTGTGTGTGTGTGTGTGTGTGTGTGTGTGTATGTGTTAAACTGTGTTATAATTGTCCTCATTGCATGGGTCATTGAATCTGATTATTACCTCTAGAAACAGGTAAAAACAAGAAACAAAGTAAGAAAATCGACATGGGTTTTAAAATCAGATCCTTAATCAGACCTCAGACAATTCATGTGTTGGAACTGTTGTCAGGATAGGGGTGGGACACTATATGGACACACTTGGGTTTGTGAACAAGAAAAGCACCATTCCTGAGGCTCAGGGCTGCTACTGGGGCAGAAAGGTATCTGCAGGCTCTCATGGTCCCTGTAAGTACTGAGAATGAGTAACAGGCTCGTCAAGAGGCAGCTGGTCTCCCAAGGTGAAAGCCTAAATTACAGCTAAGCAGGATTCACCCCAAAGAATAGCTGTGAGGGCTGAACATGATGCAATTTGCACAAACTTACATGGTGTCTCATGTCACTTGGGGAAGTCTTTGAGTGCCTATCATGGAGCCCAAATCAAGTTGGCTGAAGCCCCCAAGGGAATTTGTTGGCACTCGTGACTTACTTTGAACCAGCCATCTCACAGAAAGTCATAAGGAAACCCAATCCATCTGTCTCTTTTCTCCATCTCTCAGCAGTGCCTTCCTCTGGTCTTTCTGATGGAGGGTCAGCATAAAACAGCATTGTGATCTCTTTCTTAATACCTACCTTAAAAGTGCTAGGGACTGGGCTGGGGAGATGGTTCAGTTGGTAAAGGGTCTGCCATGCAAGCATGAGAATCTGAGTTCAGATTCCCCCTGAACCCACATAGAGAGCTGGGAGTGGTGGCCACCTCTTGTAACCCCATCCTAGCTAGGGACCTGGGGAGAGACACAGAACCCTGAAGCTCATCGGCCAGCCTAGCCAAAGCAATGAGCTTCAAGTTCAGTGGAAAGTGTTGGAGGTTGGTACTCTTGGGTTTGTGTGAGATCTTCAACATGTTCAGCCATGCTGAGCACGGCAGAAGCACGTGTTTGATAAGGTAACCTTTAACCACTGAGCGCTATCAAGCACATAGAAAGAAATGAAGAACAGCAGAATTCAAGCCAGGGAAGCAGGAACGGATGAAGTGAGGTACCATCTTGGCATTCAGGCCTAGGATGGTTTAAGAGTTGCTGGAAGGCACATGGCACACACACAGCTTCTTCATTCACTAGGGCTTGCTAGCAAGTGCTTTACAAATGTAAGTCAAGGTAGTATTCCTCTGTCTGCCATCCATAGATCCTGTGCTGGGTTCATCATGGCTGCGTAAGGGGAGGTGTGACACAGTTCCTGACCCTGGAGCATCGCCAGGGCATTGATCCCCACAGTCCCCATGTGTGCTGATGACTGCTGTTGCCCTGAAACTGATCTGCTGTCTCTTCTATTTTACTTTCTATCTCTCTTTTGGGGGTATACTTGCCCCATTACTCAGAGCTAATCATGCCAAAATAGATAAAACGGATGCGGTTCTCAGGAATGAGGTATGGAGTCGGTCATGGTGCTGTGAGGATGAGGGACAGGCCTTCTGCTTGGCCCTCAGGGCCATGGGAAAGGATCGAGACAATAGAACCACAGAGGCCATAAAAGCCTACATGGTCCTTTGCAGAACTAGTTCATTTCTAGACTTGGCCCTGAATGTGGAATTATGAGGGGATACATGTGCCCTCTAGTCCAATGACTGCTGCATTAATTATCCAGGGTAACTTGGGGACATCAAGGAAAGAGGGTTACAGTGGTCTCAGGAGGAAAAGGTATGGATAGGAAAAGAAGGAATCTAGAGAAAACCAGCAAATGGTAGATGGTTTAACTTATAGGGAAATGCTTGCGTGCGATCTAGAAACAGACGGTGTTAGGAGGGTGCACGAGCCTGTGGAATTGCTAGGATGGGGAAACAAAGATCAGAGAATTAAAAGACGATGTACAAGCGTAGGAAAAGTTAGCACACCATTCTCCTAGCTACGTGAAGGATCGGAGAAGACAATGCCTCGAGAGATATTAGAGAGGGCTAGCTGCTTTCTTTACTTGCATAAATTTTAAAAGTTTGTAAAAAACTAATTTTATCCTTTAGTAGTCTGTCACCTTCCTGTTCTTACATGAAAGTAGGTACTAAAGACTGCAGTCTGCTCTACCAGGAAACCGCAAGAGCTGGGCCTAGCTCCCTGTGAAGAACAGGCTGTGTAAAAACTGTAAATGTGCTTTTGCTTTAAGTTTAGTTTCAGTTTTAAGGAAGCAGAGGTTGGAGTTAATGATCCACGACTCATAGAATCTATGTAAATTTAAGGATTTCTAAAATAATTTTTAATAATAATCAAAACCTTGATGGTGTAACTTTAGTAAATAAAAGACTGGGTTCAGGCTCTCTGGTCGGGAGAAGGAAGAAGGAGAAGCAGGAAGAATGATTAGAATCTTTGGGAGAGAGCCCTTGAACTGACAGCTTGCATCTACTACTGACTCCTCGTCATTACTCAATCAGTGCCGCTCCCATTCCCACCTTTCTCAGGTCCCGCCTCACGCTGGACCCTGGCAATTGTGATCCTATAAAGGCTGAGCCTGTAGAAGGTGATTCTCAGGCTTCCCCTGACCTTCCCATGTTCAGTCCAAATCTCCTCACACTGAGCATTTCTCAAGGACCTGCTGCCCAACCTCTCCACTACCTAGAGCTGGTGACCTTCCATGTCACACAGAGAAGACCAGAGACTACTGGGGAAACTCCCAGCATGGGTGGAGTTGCAGGGGATCTGGGATTCTGCTCTCAAAACTGATGGCCCTTGTTTGTGTTGCTATGTACATCCTTGGGAGAAAATGGAAACACGATGATTAAAAGCTGTCTCTGAGCCCCAGGGAGTCAGCTCTCAGAATTATTTGTGAATAAGTTCTCAGTCTTCTCCGGGAGGCTGTCAGGCTGGAGTTATTTTGGGAAGGAAGATTTAATATGATGAAGCTACTAGACAGGGTGCATCCCTGTTTGCAAGTGCTTCCTGTCTGACTCAGAGGTGACTAACATTTCCTGCAAGTCATCGGAGACACCATCGGGGACAGTGTAAAGGTGCAGGCTAGAACGGAGGAAAAATCTTGGCTTCTCCCTCGCTCTTCACCTCTGTCTGCCCCACAGTAAAGCCAGCAGGTCTAGGGACCTTGCTGCTTCTCTGGACCTACCCTGCTGTCAGCCTGGTGGACAGCAGCACTAACCCACACTCCTGTGATAGCTCCTGCCCCCTCCTGGCCATGAACAGCTCAGAAGACTGAGCAGTCTTCTAGAAGTCTGGCCAAGTCAATCCTTTCTTTGTCTTCTGTGTCTATGCCCCTCACACCTCCTGCTGGCCCAGAACATCCCTCAGGAACTCCCCTGCCACTCTTCACCTGCCCGCTTCTGCTGCTTCCTCCCAGGTCCTCCACTGTCTTCAGCCATATTGACCTCAATGATGTTGTCTGTTTCTTTCTTTCTACCTGGGGTGCTGCTGTTCCTGGCTAGCTGTCCAGCTCTCCATCACACCTTGGCTCGCTTGCCACCTTCCCAGACACACCCTCCTGGTCCACTCTGTAAAATGAAAGCCCTTCCCTGCCTCAGCTGCCTTGACAGTGTTGGTCACCCCAACATGCCACATGTTTTATGTTGCTTACTGAGAAGACTTAAGAATGAGGATGTCACTGTGTTTGTCCTATAGGCCAGAATCTGGACTGTTGCTCAGCACTTAGTCCACTGTGGTGAATGTTTGTTGAAAAAATAATTGTCTGTGAGTGAATATGGCAGCTACCCTTGCAGCCAGATTGTGCCATGGTTACTGGAGGGCCAGATCTTCATTCAGTAGTATGGCCTTGACTAAGGTATATGCAGGTCTGTTTCCTCAAGATTATCCAGCTGGAAACTGGAGGGAGGGCTCAGTGGTTCAGATCAGCCCCTGCTCCTAACTTCTCAGCACCTACTCTGTGACTCACAACCGAATGTAACTTCAGTTCCAGGGGATCTGATGCCCTCTTCTGGCCTATGTGGGCACCAGGCATTGCATGTGGTACACAGACATACGTACATAAGATATCTTATGCAGTGAATACACAGTGTTTAAGACTGTGCCTCCTTCATAGTGAAGCTTTGGTTTTCTAGGTACTGCCCTTACGGCAGCTGCACACCATGTAGGCTTTGAAAGGGGAGCTTGGCAGTGTCTCTGTATGAGAGGTTGTGGCTGAAAGGGTTGTCAGCAGGGGGCACCAGGGATACTTAGTTTGAGGTTCAGCATGTCTCTCTGCATGTCACCTATGTTGTCATTGACTATCACACATTCCTGAGCTTATAGCACTGTCAGATGACTGTGTATAAGCACTATTTGTGAAGCCGAGGAGCAGCTTGAGAGTCACTCTGACTTTCTTACATCCGTTTGCTCCAAACATCCACTTTAATGGTAGTAAAGTCATTGAGGTGGTGTCTGTGAGTGAGTTGAGTTTTAATTTCTAATCAGGCCTTTTATTTCTCTGTTCTCCGAGTGAGGGCACACTGATTTGGCCAGATCTGAGAACTATCACTTCTGACAAGCCTCTCTGAGAAGACTCTACCAGCAGGGTTGGGCCTGTGAGTCCTTAAGGGTTAAGACTGGGACCATGAATGAAAGTTAAGAGGAGAGAAATGTGCTTGCAAGAAATACCCCCCCCCCTTACAGTCACGCATCTCCTGCCTCTGGGACAGAAAGTCAAAATTGAAAGGCAGCCTCACTGTGGTCCTAAGGCCAGGGGCACATACTGCTGGGCACAGTTGCTGGGACCACAGCTGGGTCCCTAGAGGAGATGCACACTCTAATAGGAGCAGAGAGAGTGTGGTGGGGGAGCCTGTGTGTGTACTCTCACACCCTCCCTTGGGAGGTCATTCCTACCAACCCTGCAGCAAGGTAGAGAAAGGAAAAGCATGGCGAAAAGACAGGCAAATGATCGGCGCTGTCCTGGTTACACACACCACTCTACTATCTGGGATTTCACTTTTCACCATTACAGTTACCTGAAGTCAGCTGTATCATGAACTAAGGGGAAAATCCCAGAAGCAAAATAGATAAGTATTAGAGTGATCCCTGCTCTGAATGGAGAGATGAATCTCATGCTGTCCTACTCTGTCCTGGGACACAGACTGTCTCTTCATCTAACGTATCCACACCATGCACACTACACACGCGCTAATCATGCTTAGCCATCTTGGCATGTCACTGGCATAACTGTTTTTCCATCAAGGTCCATTTAAACTAGGTTTTAAAAAATAAAATCACACCATTTTTGGCCAATTAGTGCATCCATGTGACTTTGCTTCTTAAAAGATCACAAAGTTTAGGGTTCCCTCATCATTTTTACCCTTCAGTCCTTCAGTCCTCCTTGGAGATACCCAACACTACAAGGTCAGGTGTCTTTCCAAAGTTCATGCCTAACACACACACACACACACAAAAAAAACCATAAATACTCATACATGCACATAGTCACACTTCTTTTCCACATAGATCGCTGCATGGCTCACACCAAATTCTACACTTTGCTTCTTCATATCCCTCTCAGAGCTCTTCCTGCCTCAAAGTATAGAAAGCTGCCTCTGATACCCATGGGGACGAACTTACAACTTAGTTGGCTGTTAGTGAGCACGGGCTGTTTCAGCCATCTGCTGCTGTAGGATGCTGCTGTGTATCTTGGTACCATCACCACAGCTGCAAAAGCCGGCAGCTGTGAGATTGCCCAGAAAGATACAGAAAAGGAGAGAATGTAGCTCAGATGCTGACGTGAGGCAGAAGTCCCAGAGACGGCTGTCCTAACTGCTAAAGGGATACCCACTCGCCCCTTGCTTCTTGTAAGTTATGAAACAACTTAGTGCTTCTTAATTAATTCTCTTAGTGGGGTTTTTGGGGGGTAGGGAGGTTGAGGCTGCTTCCTAAACTCTTTGACTTCCTAGCTTCATGACTCACAGAAAGTTTCTAATGTGTTAGGGTCCTGGATAACTTTGTCTGACATAAGCATGTGAGCACACCTGCCTCAGAAGACGGCTCCAAGTGCTAAGATTAAGTTAGGTGCTTCGATTAGGGCCTGTCACACAGCACAGCTTGAATAAATGGGAGCTTCTGGGTTGGTTCTGCAAGTGAGGAAAAGAAACTGCCTCCTCATTCCTCAAAGACAGAGCTGTCACAGGAGCAGGAATCCAGCCCCCACAGCGAGGCATGAATCTCAACTGTGAGGGCCTAGGGAGACATTCCTGACACAGACAGCAGTCCTGAACCACAGTGGTAAAAGGAAGGATTGCCAGGGGAGTCTGTCTGGCTCTGTTAGATGATTCCAGTTCAGCTCTACATCTAAAACTGTAGTTCATTAAATCTAAGCTGCCTAGCGAGTATTAAGAAATATGTTTTGTTTTGTTTTTTATTGAGGGAGAGGGAGAAAGTGAGGGATGTAGAGAGGAGGGAAGAAGAGAAGAGAAACACAGGGTTGAGTCTGCCAGCCAGAACAGTAGGATGCCACTCTTGGCTGCCCAGATGTGCTCTGGGCACCACACCTCCTGGATTTGTTTGTTTGTTTGTTTGTTTGTTTGTTTGTTTGCCTGACTGTCTTTGGCTACTGATTCCAGTTTCAGCTTTTGTTCAATCCCCAGAAGCCGACTAAGTGCCCAGCAGAGAGGAGGTACCAGCGAGCAGCACTACCCCAAACTGGCTCCCTAGGGTTCCCCTCCCAAGCCCCAAAGACTCTAGACCACAAAGTAGCACCCCCTTTCAGAGTCTTTACCCAAATCATTCTAACAGGATTTATCTGACTCCACACGCTATGGTCTTTCCACTAGAATCCTGAGTAGTTTCTGGTTTTCCGCTTAGCCTAGCTTCTGCATGGTAACTTGTCTTTAAAAAAAAAAAAATGCTAAATAAAACTCAGAATTGATGAAATCAAATCCTACCACGAGGAATTCACAGCCTTCAAGTTTCTAATGCCCCCTGTGTTACCCCACTGTGAACCTGGACACAGGGAGTAGATGCCAGGTTCAAGGTCACACAGCCAATAGTGCAAGTGAGGGGTAGACCATGACCTCAATTCCCAAGCTCACATTCGTCCCACCTTCTGGAGTGACTGACTTCTCTGTTTGGGGGTGAAAGGACACTGACATGCCTCACAGCACATTGTCCTTATCGGGTCTCTTTTCCTTCCAGGAAGTCCACATTGCTGGCCAACAATGGATTTGCCATTTCTGCAGCGCTGCTGATGGCCTGCTCACTCCAGGCAGGAACCTTTGAGATGCTCATTGTGGGACGCTTCATCATGGGTGTGGATGGAGGTGAGACTTCGCCCCAATTGGGGAGGAAGCAGTAACACTCCCAGGGCTTGTCCAGAGTGGAAGAGGTGCCTGGCGCTGAGAGAGACTTGGGAGATACCAAGATTTTAGAACTCCACAGAAAGTAGGGCAGCCAGGGGTGCTGAACCCTCCCCTACACAGTGCTGTACCAACCAACCTGAGAAAACCAGGCTTGGTTAGAGCTGAGTCACTGCCAAAGTCCCAGATGGTTTACAGTGCGCCATGCCACCCTCTGTTGAATTCTTTATAAACTCTGCACTCCAGGTGGTAAGCTGCAAGCTCAGCCAAGGGTTCTGGGCTTCTGACTGCTCATCCTTCCATTTGTTCACCACATAGTAGAATACCGACTATGCCCTAGGCTCTATTACTGGGGAGGACCCTGCCACTGGGGGCAGAAGGCATTTGATTAGGTACAAGTCCTAGGAAGAAAACAAGGTAGGGCAGAGGGCTAGCAAGGAGGGTTTTTTAGGAAAGCCAGTTAGAAGGATTGGGAAATATGATCAGAGACCAGAATGAACGGAGATCAAGAACTGACTGAAACTCTGAGGAATCAGGTTCTCGGGAGAAAGGAGAGTGCTGTGGTCTTGAGGTTGAAGGTGATTGACATTTCTGAGGAAGAGTGGCCAAGGAGCCTGGAGCTTGATGAGAAAGGGAGTGTGGGAGATGAGACTGAAGGGAACCAAGGCCAGATGCTGCAGCCTACAGTTAGGAACAAGTGTTTGTGCTGAGTCTGAGGGGAGTCAGAAAGGGCTGAGAGGGACAGGGCATGGGCTGGTTCATCGCTGCTACCACACCCGTGAGCACTTGGATATGGACTGAAAGGGAGATTGGGGAGTGGGGTCAGGATGACCAGGACAGCCTGTATTGTGTGGCAGGGCAGGCAGAGAGGAATGGCCGGACTTTGCCAAAGGAGTGAGATTTACAGACTCAAATTACTAGCAAAGCAAACTGCTTTTGGCCTAACCTTCAGATCTGTAGAGCAAAGACTCTAAGCCTCAGTATCACCAATCAACTCTTCTTAGTTTGTGTTTTATTGCTGTGAAGAGACACCGTGACCAAGGCAACTCTTATAAAGGAAAGCATTTAACTGGGGTGGCATACAATTTCAGAGGTTCAGTTCGTTATCATCATGATAGGAAGCCTGGCAGCGTGCCGACAGACATGGTGCTGGAGGGGAAGCTGAGAGTTCTACACCGAGCACTAGGAGAGAGACCTCACAGCCCACCACCACAGTGACATACTTCTTCCAGTAAGGCCACACCTCCTGATAGTGCCACTCCCTATGGGCCACACATTCAAACACGTGAATCTAAGGGGCCCAAACCCATTCAAACCACCACAAACTCTAAATGTTCTACACTTTTCCTTTTAAAAAATTATTTTTATTTATTTTGGAGGTAAGCCATGTGCCCCTGTGTGTATGTGGACGTCAGATGGTGGCTGGCAGGATTAGATACTCACTTTCCACCACATGGGTTCCAGGAATCGAACTCGGGTCATTAGGCTTGGTGTCAATCACCTTTACCCACTGAGCCATCCCACCTGCCTATGTTATGTATTCTTAATGTTGTCAGCTAAGTTTGGGTTCTCTTGCTCAATTGGAGATAGAATTCGTGAAGGGAGAAGCTTCACCCAATAGGATATTTGGGGCTTCTCATGGAATTCCTCAGGCTCCAGAGTACAGCAAGAGGAAGAAGGCCTAAGGTGCAAATACTGTATAATACATTAGACACAGTCACTTGGCCAAAGCAAAGCCCATGGAACAGCAGATAGCTATCAAGCAGGGACAAGCACTGCAACTTTCTTAGCTTTCTGTGTCTCTTCCTCCTGCTCCATAGAGGGGCCAGATAGCAAGGCTGCCCTGGTTGGATGATGCCAGAATGAAATCATCCTGTGTATGAAATACTTGGTCTAGCAGTATCCGAGGCTGCCTGTACCCACCCCAGGCATGGTGGGATATTCTTGTCACGAGTGCTGCTGCTGTAAGTTTAATTCTAAGCTTGTAAGGGGCAGATCCAGGTTTGGAACTAAGACAGAGGAAGGCTGGGTAGGTGGGAACTTCCTGACAGCTTCCCCAGGGAAGCTCGGCCATGCTCTCTGGAGGATTTTATATTTCAGCAGCCGCTTTCCCCTTGCTTTTGGCTGCCTCCCGACTCATGCTGCACTTGTTGCTTTCTGAATTTCCACGTTCACAGATGAATGCAATTCTTTCACAGTCACAGCCCTAAAATAAATGCCTTTTAGGCCCTTTTTTCCTGTGAGCTATTCAGAAAGGAGCAAAAGAAAAGGAAGAATAGGGAAACATTTAAAACACACTCGGATTTCTGGAACACAGACTCTTGAAGCTGTGCCAAGACCCAGAGACTTTGTGTCTTTTATTCTCACCATATCTTTATAGCAGAGAGGGCAGAGCAAGGGCATTTAAGGTAAGGAAGTTGTACAGGAAGAAAGGAAAACCAGACAGGGGCTAGGTCGGCCGTGTGTTTTTTTTTTTTTTTTTTTTTTTAGTGACAGCCATATGCTTAATAAAGAGTTCAAATCCACAGCTGGGGGCGCAGCAAGAGTGCTTGCATAGCATTCACAAAGCCCTGAGTCCAGTCCCCAACACCATATAAAACCAGGTATGATGGCTCATGTCACATGGGAGGTGGGAGCAGGAAGATCAGAAGTCAAGGTCACCCTTGACATACTTCACTACATACTGAGATGAAGACCAGCCTGGTCCGTCTGAGACTCTGCTTCAAAACAAAAGTAATCTTGAACACTCTAGAAGTAGAAAGATCTATTAATAAGACATTGTTAGCCCAATTTCTCATGGAGCGGTTGAGTCAGATTAAAAATGTAGGACACTCCTTTTTCCCCCTGGTAGATTTGGAGAAACATCAGCATACTACTTTTATACAGAAATAAATATGATCCAATATGGTGTTGGAGACAAATTCACACAGATTGCAGAATTAAAGTGGGGATTTGATGTGAACAAGAAGTGGAGTCAGTCTGTAAAACCTCGAAACCTGCCCGTAATGAGGCTCTGCTCTCTAAGCATCCACAACCTTCCATGCCAGCACCACCAGCTGGGGACTGAGTTCCAAACACACGAGTCTGTGGAGGGTGTTTCAATTCAAACACACTCGTGGTGTTAGTTAGCAGAACTGACTCCTCCCCAAGGCTCCGATGGAGACGACCGTGTGCATGACCTCATCCTCAGCTTTTGGTGCTGCCCGGCGGCGTTGTCGCTTAGTGGTCCCCGGCTTGATGCTGCCACACACCAACTCTTCATCCTCTCACCATCTTCTTCCTCACGGGTCGCTGTGTCCTCATGTGGCCTTCCTATAAAATGCTAGCACTGGGTTTAGGCCCATGAAACAACAACAACAACAACAACAAACCAAAACAACAACAACAACAACAAAAACCAAAACCCTGTCATCTCATCCAGACAAAATAATACTGGTAAAGACCCTGTCACCAAATAATGTCAGACCCATGGATAATTGAGGATAGAGATTGAACATGTTCACCTCCTACTGTAGGAGGTGATGTTGAACGAAAACAGGAAGGATAGGTACGCATCAGCCTAGGATCTCTGAGGACAGAGGATTTGAAACCAACAGAAGAACCAAGGTCAGTGTCCTAGAGCATACTGAGCCTGGAGTGTTCACTGCATCCCAAGGCTCACACATCTAGGGAGAACGGATGGCAGGGAATAGGGTCAAAGCTGAACAAGGCTGCTTAGGAATGGGTGACAATCCAGCCTGGACAGATGGTACCAGGCATGCCAGGGTGCATCAGGGGATCGGGGGCCCGATCCTAGGCTATCATAAAGCTCACTTCCTCCTTCACCATTGGCTTAGCCACAGTCATCATAAATGAACAGCTGAATGTGCGCCAGTAACTCTGCCAATCCGTATACATGTGCCTATATCCAGAAAACAGTGGTTCACGCTGCGCACACCTATACCTATTCAGAGAGATGACAATTTAGTAATACAGGTGGCTCTCACCCCAAGCAATCAATCTATGTTCTCTGGCTGTCTCCAGCTAGCATATTTTATAGAGAATTTGAATAAAGGTAGCCAGTTGTCCACAGTCCAACCTTGCCCTGCTGGGTGGAGTCGGCCTTGTCTTTGAGATGCATGGTGGTCGTGTTTCTCTCCTATAGCCTCATGTACATTCTTATAATCGTCTTCTACTTAGTGGAAGGTCACATATTCACAAGGCCACTGCCTCTCCTGTTCCTCTCAAGGCATCATCTCAATCGAAGGTCAACTAAGAACCAATAGCAGTGTGTGTACTCGGGGTGTGTGCAGTTCCTTTTCACAATACGAAGCACAAAAGTACTTATCACACAGAGAGGGTGTGGCCTTGTCTGTCCCTCCTGTCTACTCTTACCCCCATTGCACTGGTAAGCTAGAGAAGTTAACTCCGTCTGTATTAGGTACTTTCTATTGCTGTGATTAAAAACAAACAAACAAAAACAACAAAAATGTGACCAAAAGTGACTTATGAATTGAGTCTATTATGGCTTATGTTTCCAGAGGAGAAAGTGTCTATCATGGAAGAGAGGCAAGGTAGCAAGCAGTAAGCATGACATCAGGAACAGGAAGCGGAAAGCTCGTGTCAGGAGCACAAAGCATAGAGAACAAACTGAAAGTAGGCAAGGCTATGAAGTCTCAAAGCCCGCCCCTGTGATGTACTTCCTCTAGCAAGGCCATACCACCTAAGCCTTCCCAAACAGCACCACCAACTGGGGAATAAAAGTACACCCACCCAAACCGATGAAGGACATTTCTCATTTAAAATGCCATATATCCTCATGGCCATGAGCCACCTGCTTCTTCCCCATGGCCATTGTGAGCTGTTGAGTGTTCTCCCATGGTCTTGGTGTAACGGGCAGGAGACGCAGCAGCATCTGTAAGCGCCTATCAGGTGACTGTGTGAGGCAGGGCCTCTCTCACTGCTGTGCCTTTCCCTCAGGCATCGCTCTCAGTGCATTACCCATGTACCTCAACGAGATCTCACCCAAGGAGATCCGGGGCTCTCTGGGCCAGGTGACTGCCATCTTCATCTGCATTGGTGTGTTTTCTGGACAGTTGCTGGGCCTACCTGAGCTGCTGGGAAAGGTAAGTGAGGCCTCCCGGGCAGCCATGGTGGCTTTTATCTCCCTACCGCAGGAGGCCTTCCTTTTAGAAAACTCAACTCTGAGATAGTGATTCCTTCCCTCAAGTGTTTTACATATTCATGGGGAATGGTTGTAGGTGCCTTTCACTTTCTTAGAACATAAATAGTACATAACAAACTCAAACCTTACAGAATGTTTGAACCCACTGCCCACTGACCATTGTAGGCAGTGCAATTTGCATTTGTATAGGCTTTGTTCTCTGCTTCAAAAAACCATGTATGCACTGTACCTGAAAGTGTGGTTAGCTGTGGGTGCGTTGTTCCAATAGATTCATGCTGTATTTATGGTCCTGTAGCTTGCTGCTTTCATTTCACACCGTTCTGAGTTCTTTCCAAGGTATTCACTAACTCTACCTCACTCTAGAGTTTTCCTTTTTTTTTTTTTTTTTCTTAAATGATCATGTGGTCTTATGTTTTGCCTTGATGTGTGAGGAACAAGAAGGGATGGATTAGAATCCCAGCCCAAGAACATACTTGGGGGGGGGGGCTTGGCAGAGAATTGTGTTCGTTCAGGTTGGTGTAGAGTGGGGTGAGCCTAAGGAAGGTTTTCCTGAAGGTGAGGCCTCTCACCTGAGCATCCGGAAGGAAGAACAAGGTTTAGATAATGGTGATGCTAGGAGAGAAGAGGTCCTAGAGACAGGATGAGACAACAGAGGAGAAAGTGTCTATCATGGAAGAGAGGCAAGGTAGCAAGCAGTAAGCATGACATCAGGAACAGGTCAAGGCCTCCAGATGGATGTTAAGTGTGGCCGAGCAGTAACTGTGGTGGCCTGGCGTCATGAGCCACGTGCGTGAGGAAGATGCTTGAGGAGGATTAGGCGAGCAGTGACTCATTGAGCCCAGCAGGCTTCAGCCTGAAAGAACAGGATGCTTCAGGGGCACTGCAGCTGGACAGTGGAGTGGTTAGGGACTAGGAGGAGCTATTGGAATGGGAACAACTGTAATGGGGAGGGTGAGGCGGGCTCAGAGGCGCAGTAGGAGGCCATGGCTACAGTGGCTGTGCTTAAGGACCAGTGCAGTCATGAAGACCTGGAAGGAAACTGAGTCCACAGCACTCAGACCTGGGATGGGTCATGGTGAGGTAGGAGTGGTCCAGATGCTTCCTGGGGATACAGAGGTCTCTCCTGGCCTCCCGTGGGATGAGTAGGAAGGAGGACAGGATGCCTCTGGTCAAAGCTAACACATGCCAAGGACTGTTCTGAGTACTTAAGCAGTGCCTGATGCCAAAAGCTCTTAGCAATTGGATTCAGGCACCAGGGCATTGCCACAAGATGGCTTAACAAGCAAGCAGACCAGGAGAATGCTCCCACAGGCAATGCTGCTTAGAGTGAGCCATCCAAAGCCTTACTGTTGCCTCCTGCCTAGATCCTGCCTACAATTTAGAAACTGGAGCTAAGAACTAGAGGATGCAGGACTCAAGGCAAGAGGAGCTCATCCTTGGCTTTCAAATATGTCTGCTGGGCATGTCTCGCCCAGCCATGAACCCAGTGCTAGCTTCTCTGGGGATGCTTGGGTTAGGGAAAAGGGATTATGCACTGCCTGACTTCATTAGCTCTGGGTACAGCTCCTATCTTACTCAGTAGAGGTTCCATAGGCCCAATAGTTGGTCATGCTGTTCACAATGATAAGACGACGCCAACTGACCAGTGTGCACCACGTTTTTAGATTTTTTTGAATATTTTGATCATTTCATGTGTTAAAGCACTCATAATAGAATTTACCATTGTAACTACTTAAAATATACATTTCCTTTTAAAAATTTAACTGTGCCGTGTGTGTGTGTGTGTGTGTGTGTGTGTGTGTGTGTGTGCATGCTAGGCACACATGTGAGGTCAGAGGACAACCTTCTACCATGGGTTCCAGCAATTGAACTAGACCTCCGGCTTGCATAGCAAGCTTTTTCTCCAGATGAGCCATCCCACCTGCCTTTAAATGAATCTCTGCGTCATTATGCCTGACTTGGTACGTCTCAGCCTCACAGCCACCTGCTTCTCACCTCTCTGCCAACTGTCTGGAGTGACTACAGGCACACTCTTATTTTTCTCCTTTTACAAAAAACCAGAAACAATGCTTGCTTGATACTTCCGTTGCCGCATGCCTGACAATTTCCATAATTAGTGGGAGTGTGCTGGAAACAGTCTGTCTGCCAGGGTGAGGCATCACATTGAAGGACTCATTTGCTTCCCGGTTAAAGATATTTTTAAGTTCTCAAAGTTAGCATTTGTCAGTAGTGATAAAAACAATATTACAACCACAGCCTGAACCCTTACAATATGAAAGTGTGTATTAAAGCCAACAAATAGTATACTTATTCTCCAATTATAGTATACTTATTAGAGCCTTAAGGTATATTTATTTAAGCCTTACTGGGCTCTACATTCCTTGTCACTCATCAAATCTTTTGGATGTCAATAACAGAGACTTTCTGTTATCCCAGGCTCTCCTTGAACCTCTGTCTTTACTCAGTTAACAAATGATTTGGATGCTGGAGTCCAGCAAAGAGCACGTCAGATATAGTCTCATCTTCATGAGACTGCAAGAGCTGTGTGAACTTTGGCAGGTCACCCCCTCCCCAGCATCCTTCTTGGTAGCAGACATGGCCCAGAGTCCCAAATCTCCATCTCCCACTAAAACATCATTTCCCCTGGGAACACATCATCAGCAAATATGTCCTTGGAGTACCTTGTGCAATGCTCTCTCCTGTTCTGTGGCTTCTGTTTGCTTCTGTGTTTCCTCCCTCCTGTGGAGTGCATCTTGTTGGTGGTTATTTGTACTACGGTCCAGAGGTGTCAAGTTTATCCACCCCCTCTGCAGGTCTGTGGAGATCCCTGTCTGCTGTGTGTGCGGCTGTTGCTGCTGACTATGGAGTAGTCAGTCTAGGCTCCACACTCATGGAAACCACAAGGAGGCAGTTAGCCAATGGTCGACAGACAAGAAGAAGTCGGACACTGCCTGGGGAAAGATGGTTTTCCTGCAGGAGTGATGTGCAGTGAATACTTTAAGGATGGTTAGGATTTGTCTGGTCCAGGACTGCTGGGGAGGGAGGGGATTAAGTGAAGAGGATACTGTTGAGCAGGGAAGAAAGTTTAGGCAAGACCCTAACACTTCTGTAGAGGCGAAAACCCAGGGATGATATTCCAACCGCACTGGGCAGGGTCCCTTTGCTCAGGCCTTAACCAATTTCTGCCTCCAGTCATTTTGATAACATTGGGTGGAAGGTAAAATGTCACAGTGGTTTTGATTTGCATTTCCTGATGATTAGTGGTGCTAAGTACCTCTTCAAATACCCATTGACTGTTATTAAGGATTTATTTTACTTGTTAATTTTATGTATATGTGTGTGGTGCTGAGTTTATGTTTGTGTGCCAGGTGTGTGCAGGGCCCTTGGAGGTCAGAAGAGGGCATCAGATCCCCTAGAATTCTTTTTCATGTGGATGTCCAGTTTTCCCAGTATCTTAGCCAATCCCAGAGAGACTGTCCTGGTCTGCAGAGAGCTGCTAAGAGCTTGGCTTAAAATGGCAGTGACCAGGGTGCTTGGGGCAAATGTCCCACGTAAACACCTCAATCTGAGGGCATCAGTGGGTGATGGTAACTAGGAGCTTGTGAGAAGAGTCAGGGCTATCTCTAGGTGTCTGACGTTTTAGCCAGGTAGAGTAGTAAGTAGTGCAAGATGCCAAGTTACAAGCCATAGAGAAGGAGCAACAGCATTTTAAGAACCCAGGTGGCAATAAATGGTCCAGGTTACCAAGCAACTGGGAAGCAGAACTGACTTGTGAACATAGGCAGCACCTCTGTTCCCAGGCTGGGAATGCTGCCCCTGGAATATCGGACACATCAGCAGGACTCCGGCCACAAGCTCCAGCAACTATGCCCACTGCCTCACTGGGCCAGCTGAGAAGACATCGTTTCCTATAAATTGTCTTTTTCTGAGTTAGTTTTTTTATTGCTACAATAAAAGAAATGAGAAAAACATTATTGAATGTTTTTAAAGGAGCAAACATTTATTTTGGTTCATGATTCCAGAAATTCAGTCTGTCAGTTAGCTGCATTGTTGGGGGCTTGTGTTAAGACAGAGATTGGTGCAAGAACACGGCGGAGGAAGATGCTTACCTCACCGCAGGAAGGGAGGGAAGGAGGGAAAGAGACACAGAGAGAGAAGGAATCATAGGGAAACAAGATGCATTCTTTAAAGGCATTGTCCCAGTGAATCCAACCACATGTTAATCCATGGACAAGGTCAGAGCCCCCAGGAGGCTGTCACTTTCCCAAAGCCTCCTCTGGGAACACTACATGGAGGGCCAAGCCTTCAACACATGGGTCTCCTGGGGACACGGCCTAGTACTCAGCACCTGTTTGGTTCTTCTAGGCTGAGCTGACTCTGGCTAGAAAAATGTGTGCGCAGCCCAGTAAACACTGTGGCCAGAGATCTGTTTGTTGTGTTTTCATGTCCACAGAGACTGGGCCTCTGAGCAGGGAAAGGACATCAGTTGAAAGCTTTTCCTTCGTCTCCTCCCGGGTTTTGTGAGGTTCCAGCCAAGGGGGAGCCACAGGCATTTCCTCGGGTGTAAGAATTTTATTTCTTTATTTTAATCCTGTTTCTCATTTACCTTCAAAGACTGAGACATCTAAGCTTTTAAAAACTTAAAGAACAAAAAGAGATGCTTCCACTCAGGTGGTTTCTTTGAAACACAAAGGAGGGAGGAAGCAGTGAGAGTTACTTTCGGACCAGGAAGGCAGAAGAAAGAGAAATCCTAGAGCAGGATCAATTAAACTGGTGTCATGAATTTCACCAGACTTGTGAAAACAGCGGCAGTGGGACATTTCCGTGACATTTTATTCCTCCGAGGGACATGTTAAAAGACATATTAATAAAGCACGTCTCTAGCAAAGATAAAAAGAAGTTGGTTGGAGATCGTGGGCAGGGATACAGGAGGAGAGGTGTGGGGATGTGCTCCAGGTAGCCACTGTGGCTAGGGCATCAGGCCAGGTGGCTGGAAGCTCAGAGCTGGCCTCCTCCATCTTCTTCACAGTTCAGGGATGCCAGCCACACAACTCACTGAACGCTGCTCCTCATGTTTGCCTGGCGAGCTCCTTATCTACCCAGCCAGCTCTCTAGCTGTGTCTGCCTTTGTATCTGACTCTTAAACTCATTTGTGCTGCTTCAGAGCACGGTATGAAGGTATGAAAACCATTCACATTTCTTTTCTTCTACCTTTCTTCCACTTTCTCCAGGCTCTGCCTTAAATCAAACAACCTTTCCCCTGTTCATGTTTGAGATGCTCTTTAGAGGTGTTTTGTTTTGTTTTGTGTTTAGAGGTGTTTGCAGCCCTGGCAATCCTGGAACTTGCTCAGTAGACCAGGCTGACCTCGAACTCAGAGATCTTCCTGCCTCTGCCTCCCGAGTACAGTCATGAAAGGCGTGTACCGCCCAGCTCCAGGTGCTCTTAAACACGTGTCCAGTTAGCATGTCCAAACAAGTTCCTGTTTCTGGACTGCCCATTAGTGTCCTGAGGCCTCCTCATTCTCCAGCCTACCCTGCAAGGTTTAAATATTGCGTGGCTGCCTCTGCTGGCATCTTTTCTTTGCTCATTGTCCTCTGGGGCCTTCGGGACCATTCTCATTTCAAACAAAAGAGCCATTGAATGTTTGGTTCAAATTACATTAAACTGATACATTGGTTGGGAAAGAGTGAGCTGCTTCCTATTTTTATTTTTTTAAAGAATTATCTATTTTATTTGAGTACACTGTAGCTGTCATTCGACACACTAGAAGAGGGCATCAGATCCCATTACAGATGGTTGTGAGCCACCATGAGGTTGCTGGGAATTGAACTCAGGGCCTCTAGAAGAACAGTCAGTGCTCTTAATTGCTGAGCCATATCTCCAGTCCGGTTCCTGTTTTTCTGCTAAGAAGAGTGTTTCCCTCCTCATTTTGGGTCTCCTTTATATCACTGGATTGTATTTCTTTTTTTCCAGCTCCTTATTGTTTTTATTATCTACAGTTGCAGTTCTTGGAAGGAAGTTGGCAGCCTTGCACAAGCCAGGCAGCTACCCTATCTTCTCACAGATCCTGAGCCATGCTGCTGTGTTCTTTACTAAGACAATAGACATTGTAACTGTGTAGTGATTCCTAAGCTATTCTGTTTTGTGGCTAATGGCATTTCTTTTCGGCATTATGTTTTCAAACTGGTGATTGGCAGGTTAGTATATGCTGATCTGAGACTTTGTTTTACTTCCTAGAAATGTCTGTCATTTGCTTAGCTAGATAGTTCAAAACGATGGCTGTTGATAGCATCCTCGGGGCTGAGGTCTCCTCTTCTTCACTAGCAGCTAACCTTTCATTTCTTTTTTTTTTTAGTCTTCAATTGGTCTTTGTTTTTTGGTTTTTTTTTCCTCCTTTTTTATTTTTGATACTTTATATACATTTCCAATGTTTCCCCTTTTCTGAGTCTCCTCTTTCTATACCCCCATCCCCTCCCCAACCCGCCTCTAGGAGGGAATTCCACTT
>CM052712.1:29584700-29650631 GCA_028551405.1 Uromys caudimaculatus | reverse complement strand
CGGAAGTTTCGGAGTCTTTCTGTCCCCGGGTTCTCAGGCCCCGGATCCCGGCAGATCCGGGCGGGTCTGGGTGAGAGGTGCTGCTCCCCTCAACCCCACTCAGGGCCTTTCCAGGCTCCTGGGGGGGCACCCCTCTCCGGTGCTTGATGGCTACCGACTTCTGGCGGCGCAGACAGAGGTTTCTGCCTTTCTATCCCATCATTTTTTAATAGTGACATCCATGATTGCTTGTGGTCTCAGGATGCTGCCACTTGAGACAGTGGCAGTCTGTAGGGAGTTTTATTGGAAACAATTATCATATATATATATATATATATATATATATATAATATCATATATATGTAATGTATCATTATATATATATATATATATGGACTTGCATGTATTTATGTGCACCACTGAGTGCAGTACCAGAAGGGCATCAAATCCCCTAGGACTGAGTTCCTGTATGGGTTCTAGGAACCAAACTCAGGTCCTCTGCAAGATCTGTAAATGCTTAAATCACTAAGACAATCCTCCGGCCCCAATGATTATCTTACCGCCCCACCCCCAAACTGTTGCCTCTAATTTTGTTTCTTGAAAGAAAGATCTGACTCTTGGCAGATATATCTCACTGTCTTCTCTCTGTGACATGTTGGAAGATGGATTTGACAGCATTACTTCTAGAACTTTTAGTTTGCCACATTCTTGAGAGATGGTTTCCTAAATAATTTGTCATTTTGATTGCGGTTAAGTCAAACTACTCAGGGAAATGTCTTCAACCCATGTAGCACTGATTTTTTATTGTCAGTTACTGTGTTTTGTTTTGTTTATAGAAAGTTAATTCATGAATGTCTCCCTCAGGGAACCAGGCAGGTTGAATCTGAGATCATTTTGCAATGAACCTCTGTAAGGCCTCCATGTTTGTTTGCCTAAGAAACATAATTTCTTCTCAGTGCAATAGATGCCGACCCAACGTGGAAAGTGATGGTTCTAGCAAGATAATTATTGTGAAATAACAAAAGACTTTAAATCAGAAAAATTACTCATGGTATTAGAAAGCAGAGATAATGAACATGTGACCTGTCACAAAAGAGTGACCTTAAAGGGATGGGTCCCAGACAGTCACTCCAGCTAGAGTGTCGCATGCCAGACAGCCCCAGGCTGCATCCCATCTGTCACTCACTGGCTGAGGGAATTTGAATAAATTGTTGAACATCTATGAGCATGTCTCCTTATCTCCATAGTGGGGCTAATGGTGGTGTCTCTTCCATGGGTGATCCACATATCAGGAAATACACAGCAAGCTCTTGGCGGAGACGTGCAGTTGGTATGAAGTTGGTATTAGCTGTAGCTCAGCTCATGCTCAGCACTAAGAATGAGTAGCTTTAATTTCTGTCCAGGATGAAACCTCATTTTGGGGGAGGTTTAACTCTCGTGCCTAGGGCTGCGAGGCAGTGGCCTGAGCATCCTTGCTTTCAGCCCACATCTCTGTAGTAGGATCTCTGGTTCCCCTGTGCAGAGATCAGGACGAGCCCCCTAGAGCACTGAGCCCTGGGTGTGGATGACCCCCTTTGGTCTCCATTTATCTTAAGTGAACCCATCCCAAGGGCCTGAAAGCTCTTGTTCTCAATGAACTTTTTGAGTTAGCACCCAGCACACTTCTCTGAAATCAGGGAGGAGAGAGCTTTCTATTTTAGTCAAGAATATATTCATCTGGGGGAATTTATTTCAAGTCTCTGGACCTGATAGAAGAGCCCTTAATCATCCTGACCTGAAAGTTACACCTTTCTTCAGTGAAAGGAAGATTCTCACATGGGCCACCCCATCACCTGCTTCTATGGCCCAGGAAAATACCAGATCTATTGGGAATAGCCACAAGATGACACCTTTGTATTCTCATATACATATATTGTACTGGCTAGTTTTGTGTCAACTTGACACAAGCTGGAGTTATCACAGAGAAAGGAGTTTCAGTTGAGAAAATGCCTTCATGAGATCCAGCTGTAAGGCATTTTCTTAATTAGTGATCAAGAAGGGAGGGCCCCTTGTGGGTGGTACCATCTGTGGGCTGGTAGTCTTGGGTTCTATAAGAAAGCAAGCTGAGCAAGCCAGGAGAAGCAAGCAAGCCAGTAAGTAAATATCCCTCCATGGCCTCTGCATCAGCTCCTGCTTCCTGACCTGCCTGAGTTCCAGTCCTGACTTCCTTTGGTGATGAACAGCAATGTGGAAGTGTAAGCTGAATAAACCCTTTCCTCCCCAACTTGCTTCTTGGTCATGATGTTTGTGCAGAAATAGAAACCCTGACTAAGACATAAGTGTGTATGTGTGTGTGTGCATGCATGTGTGTGTATGTGTGTGTGTGTGTGTGTGTGTGTGTGTGTGTGCATGTGCATGACAGAGGACCACTTAGTTGTCATTCTGTAGGCAATGTCCATCTTTTCATTTTTAGACTACGTCTCTCATTGGCCTGGGACTCACCAAGCAGGCCAGGATAATAGACCAGTAAACCTCAAGAAGCGCTCATCTCCCCCATGCCACACTGTGCCTAGGGGATCATGCTTGGAAGGCAAGCATCCCTGTGGCCCACCTCTGTATTCTTAATGTCATATCAGAGTCTAAACACCATTATTAAATAACACTCGGCCCTTGAATCTCCTATTAGACATATGGGCTTTCAAGCAGGATTGTAACTGCATGATTTCCCCATGTCCGGGTTTGGATTTTCCAGGAAGGTGACATGCTAGGCCATCTCCCATTACCCTTCTCATCTAAGCAACCCTCTTGCCAGAACAGCTAAGCCAGAGAACATAGAGTTTGAACACCTGCAAGCTCTCATCCCAGGCCATCCTCCTGGAGCTTGCCTTTGTGCTCTTCCTCCAGCTTCCTTCCATCTCCTCTGACTGTGTCATCCTTCAAGGTCCTGAGGGCAAGGTCCTTCTTGAGGTGCCTTCTCTCCTGCCAGGCACTAGAATTAGCCTTTCCCACATAAGACTCCTTCCTCTAGCTCTCTTTATTCTACCACATTCTAGTTAAGTGATTATTCATCTTTCTTACTTTCCAGAACATATGATCAAATGTCCCTTTTGTATTGTCATAGATCCAAATGCAAAGTCTGCCCCCTTGAGGAGGAGGGAAGGCAACTTTTTGACCTTGAGTTTTCTAGTGCTTCCAAGAATCCAACAGGATGGCACAGTACTGTGTGCATGAGAATGGTCCTTATAGGCTCATATATTTGAATGCTTGCTCTCCAGTTGATGGAACTGTTTGGGAAGGATTAGGAGGTGTGGCCTTTATTGGAGGAGGTGAGTCATTGGGGGTGGGCTTTGAGGTTTCAAAAGCCCATGACATTCCCAGTTATCTCTTTCACTCGGATTCACTGTTGTCTAAACATGTAATCCCTCAGCTACTGCTGCTGGGCCATGCCTGCCTCCTCTGCCATGATGGTCATGAACTCACCCTCTGAGACTACAAGCAAGCTCCTAATTAAATGCTTTCTTTTGTAAGTTGCCTTGGTCATGTTGTACCTTTACAGTAATAGAAAGGAAACTAAGATACCTGCCTCATGCTTATGGGTTGGGAGGTGAATAGCCAACTCCTATTGGCCACCAAGTGCTCATGCTGTCTCTCTGGGGTGAACCACCTTTCCCTACTTCCAGTCCTCTGTACATCAAAGGCAGTCTCAGTGTCTTCATAGCTCTAAGGCTCCTGGCTGCCTGAACTTCTGATTTGGTGATTCATGCCTCCAGTGGGGGCACTTTACCTCCAGAGACGGCATGACTGTGGCAGCTCTATCTGCAAGCAAGGGAGCAAAGGAAGCGAAGATAAATTTAACAGTTCTTGAAGTCGCGTCAAATGGAATTGTAAAGAAAGCTCTTGAAGTTCATCTGAACCTAGCTATCCGATCTCTGAAGGGCCACAGGGGAAATGATTAGCAAAGTTGCCCTTTGAGGACATGTCTTTGAGTGGGAGTTAGAAGGAAAGTGATTCGGGAAGTGAGTCACAAGCCCCTGAGGACCGTGTCTTCACTCTCTGGCCACCATGCTCCTTGCACTGCTTTCTCTTGCAAACTGTCTCCCAAGTTCTGAACCAGTGCTCCTAAGATCTCTGCCTCATATAGCTTCTGTGACCCCTGGAATGGGCCTTTGGACCATAGCAGGTTCCTGGCATCTATAATCCTTGACTCCCATAGATACACAATTCTTCTCATTTTTTTTCTGGGCTTTCTAGTACAGTGGACCCTACAGGGAGGAGTCAGGGAAAGCGTCTGCAGGCAGGACACCTCAGGGTTTAGAAAAGCAAGTGTCAGAACACAGAGGAGTGATCTGAGGGACAAGTGTGACATGTATGGCCATAAGAGAACCCAGGAGTGGGAGAGCTACAGGGACAAATGCAGTGGAAATCTTTCTAGAGAGGGTGGCAGCTACCTTGTAGTGTGAAGGACAATCACTCAAGTGGGAAGGAACGGAAACACAGTTCCAGGCTGAGGGAACAGCCAGTGTAAAGCCAAAGATATTGAGAGAGTCTAATACATTTAAAACCCGAGAATGCTTCAGTGACCACATCTGGGACACAGTGCCCGTGGATGAGACAGGCAGGCCAGCTGCTCCTATGTGCAGTAGCATGGTGGGAAGTGAGCTGAACTGGATGTTAGGAAGTTGTGGGAGAGAGTCTGGCCTCTGCTTCTCTCCAGCTGTGTGACCTGGACAAGCAACGTCAGCTCTCTGAGGCTCAGAATCTTGAGTCTGTAAAATGAGAATCACCTACATTCCATGGAGCCATGAAACCATTAAATGAGATGCCATGTCCTCACCTGGGTTCCATTAAATGAGATACCGTGTCCTCACCAGGGATGCATTAAATGAGATGCTATGTCCTCACTTGGGATCTACAGCTGACATCCATTATGCCAAACTGACTCTGGTGACCATTAAATGAAAACCATTTTCCTGCTTGCATTCAGAAGTCCTGGATTTGGGTGTCTCAAATCCCATTTCTATCTGTTCTTATCTCTAAGACCATGCAACTTCCTCTTCTTCCCTAGACTGGCCTGGCTCTCCCACATCCCACACTGCTTAGGCATTAGTTACCCTGAGAATTCATGCTCCCTCCTCTATGCCTCTGTCTCCACTGTTTGCATCAAGGAAGACCCAACTCAAACAATAGAAAGGTGCTTTCCCTGGCCCTTCTGAAAGGGATGGAGGTGTGAGGCTGAGCCCAGGGGCAGCACTCTCATCAAAGCTTCTGTTCATCCACTGAGTGTTCACACAGATGGGGGTGTTCCATGGAAGGGTTACCCTGGGAGATGCTCTGTCTTTTTGCTTCACTCCAACTTCCTCTTGTCTGTCTTAGGGTTTCGGTTGCTATGACAAACACTATGGCTATAGGCACCTTAAGGAGAAGAGGGTTAGTTTCTGCTCTCATGGCTGAACACAGTCCATAACTCAGGGAAGTCAGGGTAGGAACTCAAAGTATGGACCTAGAGGCAGGATCAGAAGCAGAGGCCATGGAGGAACACTATTGACTGGCTTGCTTAGCCTGCTTCCTTGTAGTATCTAGGACACTAGCCCAGAAGTACCACCCATAATGGGCTGGGCCCACTCACATCTGTCACTAATTAAGAAAGCAGGCTTCCCTACAGCCCAATCTTATGGAGACAATGTCTCAATTGAGGTTCCTCCCCTCAAATGAATTTATCCTTGTATCAAGTTGACATAAAACTATCAAAGGCAGGAGTTTTTTTTTTTAACAAAGTATATTTTAGCAGGTTCTGCTGAACTATCTTATCTCCCCCCCTCCTACTATCCTTAGCTCCCCCCCCATCTCCCACTAGTTTCCACTCTCATGTCCCATGTGTCCTTTGCCCACACCTCATCCCTCCTCATGTATTGTGATGGTCTTATTTTTGATCTGAGGCCTTTCCTCTGGGCCATAGCATCCCATGCCCGTTTCCTCTGCAGGGAAGCAGCAGCCTCCCTGTATTGTGTCTCTTGCTGCAGAACTCTATCTTTCTTCAGTTTCTTTTTGTCTCTTACCTCTGTGCTAGCGACTCTTTCAAATGTCTGCTGCTTTTCTTCATGTTTAAAACAATGCTGAACAGGGTGCTGGTATGAGCTGGCCTCCACACTCGGGGACTGTACACACCATTTCTATGGTGACCACACCCACATCAGCAGGTTGTATTCTACCCCCTCTTCCCCTTGCCAAGGGTCAGTCTTCTCTAACCAGAGTAGAAGACACCTGTCTGGGAACCCAGGTCCACTGTGGGTGATGAGGGCTTTCTAATATATTAGACTCTCTCTCAATTTCTTTGGTCTTGCACTGGCTGCTCCGTCAGTCTGTATTCTTGTTAGCCTCATGCTCTGCTGCCAGGCCTGGTCTGCCCATGGATATAATTACCACAGGTCCACTGATTGGGAAAATGCATTCCCACGGGGGCAGGACAGCTGCTGGTGCAGAAGATGTGGACTTTGAGGGTCTTTCCCACTCTCTGTTTGTAGCCCCTTTGTTGTGAGTCTCTAGGGAGGATGCAAGGCATCCTTCTGGTGAAGGACACCCCACTTTGTTATTCTCTTTTCAACACTGGGCTGAAAATCTCATTCCACGATTGTCACTAGTCCAACCTCTCACCCTCACGGTTATCTTGCTTGTCAATGTCCAGATCGCCATGTCTGTGAATCAAAGATAAACAAGCATAGACTATCTACCTTGTTTGTGGGAAGTTTCCTCTATTTCTGTAATCCTCTATCTACCATGCAATACACAAATGGTTCCCTGAAAACCTATAACAAACGGATTTTAAAATAACGCAATTACAAAATGTTGGATCGGACAACAATCTAAAGAAAGCTTGAAGCATCATTCCTTAAATGGGGAATTGAGGTCACCATAGCTCCCAACCTTGCTTGAATACCCTGTGATGTTCTTGCTACCCCTAGAGTGCTGGGCTGCGTGCTGGGAGCCTTCCTCAGGGGTATCTGGCCCAGCTGAATACGGGGGTTCTGGCAGGGGAGGGAGCGCAAGCGGGGACAGAGTCTCCTCCACCTCGGTCCCTGCGGCTGCTGCCTGGATCTCGCTAAGACGCTACACCCGCCGCCCTGTGCTGAGTCAGGCCCGGGCTGAGTCCACAAGAGGCCAACTAGCCTGTGGAGTGTGGGAAGCTTCTGGCGGCCCTCTGGAGAGCAGATCTCTTCCCAGGCCGAAAGTGTTACAGCTCTTATGATAGAAGCTCTCAAACACCAGAGTAGTTCTTGCACCTTTATTCTTTCTGGATGGTGGCGGCCGGCAGCGGGGATGGGGGCTACACAGGTTGGGATGGTCTAATACACTGTTTGGGAGGGGTCAGGGGTTTGACAACCGATACTTCCCATTGATTTGGTCTGGGGGCTTCGTGGTACCTCATTTGCTTGTGGGAGGGCTTAGCATTGCTTCTATGTGACAAATCTCACATACCAGGTCTCTCTATATATAGGGGTTGTAAAAGCTGTAGCTGTTTTTACAGGAGTCTTCTGGGAGTGTCAGCCAAAAACATATTCCTGTCCCTTGTGGATATTCCACTGTGTCTCCCAGAGTTTTCAGCCTGTGCTCAACCAGGTGTCAGATTGCCTGCCACAGACCACTGCCCCACACTATAGCAGTGGTTTGCAGGTGCAAGTAGTTGTATATCACAGTGCCTGAGGTACTCTCACAGTATCCTGTTCCAGGCTGCACCTCAGGCCTCTTGAATCTGCATCTCTAGAAAGTGCTCCAGAGGCTATAATGGCTAACACTGGCCTAATTTGCTGATCGTTGAGAAATTGAGGCAGGATTCAGATACAACTGTAACTTTAATTTTTTCAAAGCCTACTTTTAATGATGATTCTTAAATGCTTTAACCTCCCTTTTAGCCCACCACCCACCAGAAGTAGTAGAAAAGAAAGGATTCGGGGGAAGTGGACCTGTTTAGGAATGGTTCTTTAGAGCAACTCCCATCTGCATTGTCAGGAAATCAGCAGTTCTGTTCACAGGTCAGCAGCAGCAGCTCGATCCACTCACAAACACTTCACCGATCAGTCCAGTTCGGCAGAGTTGAGAGAGCAAACATGAATCAGCAGTGGTGGCATTACCTAGCAAAGACAGCCAGGCCTCAGCCTGAACCAGGGCCAACAGGAAAGCCAGATAAAGTTCTCAGCTGTGCCTCCCTCAGCGAAGTGAAGATCAGTGAAGACATGAGGCCAACAAGCGTTGCACAGCCAGCTCTGTAAGCAAGCCAAGCTTAACCTCAGTCACTGTCAGCTGAGTCATTTTTAAACTCCCTCCAAACATCCCGTGTCCTCTATGGGTCTTGCCTCAGCACGTGCTTCTGTTTCAGCTGACATCAGTCTGCCAATCAGCCCAAGTCTGTGGAAATGACAAGAAACTGCAGAAGATTTTTGGTGTTTCCCCCTATGGAGTCCCGACATATGGAGCTCAACTACATAATGTAAGGCAGACCAAAAGATACGTGTTGTTAGCGAAGACTCCTTCACCACGTGTCCTTTCACATGCTTCCTTTAGCAGAACATCCTTTCACTTGGGTCCGCTTCAGCCAAACATTCCTTCATGAGTCTGCCTTAGCCTTTCAACTGTGTCCACTTTAGAAAAACACTCCTTCATGTGTTTGTACCAGCAAAACACCATCCAACACAACTGAGTTTCCAAAGAACCCTTAAGTTTCCACTTAACACTACCTATTTTACTGACCAGGCTTTGTGGGAGAGCATGATTGTATGAGCAACTAGCAAGACCAATGTAGTCCCTGCTGCCTGCACTTACAGGAGCATGTGAGTCTGTAGAATGGTGCTGTCCTAGACAAGGTGGTTGCTGTACTCTGGTGAGGAGAAGAGACAGAAAGAGGTCTTTCCTTGTCTCCCCACCAGCCATCATGCACCAGTGGCTTTCTCAATGCCTGGGGCTAGAGCTGCAACCTTGAGGATAATCTGGGCAGGGTGAAAGACTAGGCATTTGCAGGCAAAGTCCTGCTAGGTAGCTTACAGCCTTGGAAGTATGAATATCTCTGTATCCCAGATGAGGTTTTAAGCAAATCTCTCAAAGAGTAGCCACACTTGAGTCCTGTTGATGTGTAAAGTGGTAGCAATGGCTGCCTTTGACTGAGAGTTACTGATAACTAAATGCCGTGCCAAGCCTATACTGTAGACTAGTTTACTACTGTAGTCTCTTTGACCTAGCTCCTGGTGGCTACACCAGCTTGTCAAGTAGAAGTATGTAATGGAACTTTAGGACAGAAAGTCATACTGTGAGATGCCACCTCAAAGCCAGATAGGGCACTGTCCCTCTCCGGACTTTGATTCTGTTTCCTGCTGAGGCTATGGACTTAGTGTGTCAGAAGAATAGGACAATCAGAGATTGTCTCTTTTTTCAGATTCCCAGATGGGCACCATCCTCATAGGATAGATTTTCAGAGCATCGCAGAAAGTTGGTCATAGACAACAAAGACCATAAGCCTGTGCTTCTAGGACTCTTATTTATTCACTGATTTAGTGTGTGTGTGTGTGTGTGTGTGTGTGTGTGTGTGTGTGTGTGTGTGTGTGTGTGTGTTGCAGCTCTGTGGACCAAGAGCATATGAGAAGCTGGCAGGGAGTCTATGAGAAATGCTAGAGGCATAAGGCTCAGGCTACGATGCCCTATTGCTGCCTTGCTGACCCATCACTGCCCCAGATCCTTCTGCTTTCTTCTGAGCCTGCCTCGGATTAAAGGTGCAATGGCAGAATAAGTTAAAGGATCAGCATATTTTCATCATTGAAAATTAAACTGTCGCTCTGAAGAGAGTGCCCTGAGAGTAGTGTGCTTAGAGGCATGGAGGATGTGAGGTACCCCTGGGATGAGGGCTGGGGGAGGACCATGTCCATTTACCACATGTTCTTAAGAAGGGCAAGATGGAGGGAGGTGGAAGCTAAGAGTCTGTGAAGCAGACCACCAGTAGCCCTACTGTATCATGGGATGACCAGCAATGGGTGATGGGTCTCCAGGCTCTGTCACAGTGAGCTGGTTGGGCAAGACACAAGCCTGGAGGCGTTGAAAGCATGATGAAAAGGTAGATGGCAGTATCATAGTATCAAAGAAGCCATCTAGTTTATCAGGGAGACTGAGGCAGGTACTCATTTCAATATTGCTAGGTTTTTGGCGAGGGCTGATTGAAGTGTAGGAACACACAAAGGAGAAAAGAGATTAATAGTCTTCTTCTTCTTCTTCTTCTTCTTCTTCTTCTTCTTCTTCTTCTTCAAGATTTAGTTATTTCATTTTTTGTATATGGGTATTTTGCCTACACATGCACAGATATGTTCACCATGTACATGCCTGGTGCAATGGATCCCCTGGAACAGGAGTTACAGACAGTTGTGAGCTGTCATGTGAGTGTTGGGAACTGAATCTGGGTTCTCTAGAGGAACAGGCAGTGCTGAGCCATCTTTCCAGACCTGAGCTGCAGCAAAGGGCTCAGAGGTCTGGGCTCCAGGTAGCGGGATAGAAACCCTCAGTGGAGGGAGAGAGAGAGAGAGAGAGAGAGAGAGAAGAGACAGGCACAGAGAGAGACAAAGAAAGATACAGAGAGACAGAATGAGAATTGAGGAGAGGGGCAAGACTCTTTAGGGTGTGTCCTGGCCCACGGGGCCATCAACGTGGACCTAAGGAGGGGACAGACAAATGGGGGACAAGAGACAGCAAGGAAGGAGAGCAAGTCATGCATTCTGATCAAGCTCTCAAAATTTTTTTCAGGACAGCAGCTTAAAAAGACAGGCAGGTGGGAAGGTTACACATGGCTCAAGGCCAAACCACTACCATAACCGGTTTTCAGGAAATACCAGTCGTTCTTTCAATTCCTTGGACCTGAGACCAAAAATGCCCTGTCCTTTCTAACCTTGCACCTTAACTGACAGCAGGTAATTTCATGGGTTTGGCTCTTGGCATCTCACGGGTTTGGCTCCCGATATATCCTCCTTTTTTACAATTTTTATGAGGCCATTGAGTAGTTAGGGATGATCGCACTATGAAGATGAATGGGCATTAACCAGAGGGATGACGTATTGACCTGATCCTCCGAGCACTTTATATTTCATCAGTGTCTTTTGGGGAGGAGAGGTTAGCCTTTGTCAATTTCTGTAGGTATCTCCACAGAGTATGATCAAAGGAAGGGCAGACACCAACCTCTATGCAATCAGGTTTGCTTCACAGGGGACTCAGAAATGGACATTTGGGTCCTCCCCCTGCGGGACTTAGTCTCACACCTCTTGCAGGTACCCATGCCAAGGCAGGTGAGCATAAATCTGAGTTTTATGCAGCTCCCAAAGGAGACACATCATTGTAGGGTTCAGCCAGGCCTCTATCAGCCAAATCAAGTCTATGATAATAGACTTGTAGAGGTTTGGATTCGGGGAGTCAATCTATTGTTCTAAGTGCCAATCTAAACCTTCTTGAATACTCAGAACATTAGTAACATTTTTTGCTAAATGATTAACAAAGGTAACTGTCTTCTTGTGTCAAAGCAATTGTAGAAGCTGCTATATCAGTGATAATCAAGCCCACTACCCTCTTGCTTCTGCTTAAAGTCTGACTCACTTCTTCCAGTACTTGCAGGCCTTTTTCAGAATACCAAGGTCCTGTAATACTCACAGGCAATAAAACAAAGCTAGATGATAGACCACCATAGCAGACATACCAGATTTCAACACTCTTGACACAATTAGAAAGTGTATAATCAATACAACTTACATTAAATACTGTAGAAGAAAGAAAAATTTAACATGACCAATTAGCAAAAGATTAAGAGCCCTAACATGTGCACTAACACTTGTTCAAAGTCCAGATCCTGTCCCAACTTTATCTCTTGTTAGCATAACATCATAGAGAACTGCAGCTAACTTCCAAATATGTCTTTGAAAATGTCCAGAACCAGCCTTCAAAATGAAGACTGTCATTTCCAATATTGGAACGATTTCTATACCAGTCCATGATTGAGTCAGAATAACTGGTCCCATTAAAGGAAAGAGAAAAGTCATTATAACTTCTCTTTTTGACTAATTTTTTGAAGCAGTTTTCACAGTCTCCATGTTCTCTGTCTCACAAGGTCTAAAATCTTGAGGCAAGGCAACTTGTCCAATCTGGAGTATAGGCAAGCAAAGGTAGGTCAGGAACAGATGTCCAATACAGCTTTCCTGTCACTATTGTCAGGGCACTCAGCAAGTTCATGGTCAGTGTCATTCTTTGTCCCAGCATCAGCATGTCTCACCAATCATTCTGGCAGCCAGCATGCTCCTTTAGCATCCTATAGAAAAAACACACACATGCCCTCTTCCCCATATTAAATACCTGATCTGGATCATGCCATATGCCTGTAAGTGGATCCTTCCATTTCACCTAGGCATAAGTATGCCTAGTTGTAGGGTGCCATAGACACTTAGCAGAGAGTTCCTTGGCATCCAGATTTTAAAATAAAAAGCATGATTTAAATAATTTTGTATTGTACAGGGATATAACACCCCCTTTTTTATTTTATGAAGATATTATTTTTAAGTTCCACAATACCTTGTCCTTGAGAATTACAAGGAATCCAAATAATATGGAAATATTAAATTGTTGACAGAAAGTCTCAAATGCATGACTGTAATAGCCAGTTCCATTATCTGTTTTAATCTGATTGGGAACACCAAGCATAGAAAAACAATGCAGGCAATGACTGATTATATTTTTAGTTGCTTTTCCTGTTAAAAGAGGTGCAACTAGAATGCCTGAAAAGGTGTCAATAGTCACATGTACATATTTTAATTTTCCAAAATCAGAAATATGAGTAACATCCATTTGCCATAATTGATTAGGTGTAAGTCCTCGAGGATTATTAACACAATTATGTGGTACAGGTAGAAACTGGGGACATTCAGGACAAGTCTTTACAATTTGGTGTGCACATTCTCTAGAAATACCAAATTGTTGTCTCAAGCTATTACTATTTTAATGATGCAAAGAATGAGATTGTTTGGCCAATTGTTCTTGTGTAAGGCCTATAACCTTCTTGGTATACAAATCTGCTGTGGCATTGCCCTCACTAAGGGTTCCAGGCAATCCAGTATAAGCTCTTAAATGTTCTACAAAATAAGGAACTGTACATTCTCTTAAACTGAGTTGTATTTGCATAGATAATTGCAAAATTTGAGAATTAGCAGTATCTAAAAAAAGAAACAGTTTCAAGTAATTGTAAACCATGAGCTATATATTGGCTATCGGTATATAAATTAAAAGCTTGCTTTTTTTAGCATTTCAAAAACAGCAGCTACAGTGTGTAGTTCAATTACTTGTGCTGAAGCAGGAGAAACTCAAGAGAATGAACATGTGATCCAATCACATATCTACCTTCCCATTAGATGAGCCATCTGTAAATACATTTCCTATGGGCTGCATGCGTAAATTTACAGGAAATACAAAAGCATGCATAGAGGCAAATTGCAACAACTTATCTTTTGGATAATGATTATCAATTTTCCCTGAAAAGTTTGCACATGCAATAGGCCAAATATCAGTAGTTTGCAACAACCAATTTAGTTGCTGTTTGGAATAAGGAATAAATATTTCATCAGGTTCTTTCCCAAAATATTTTCTTGATTCTATTCTATAATTCTGAATTACAACAGCAACAGCTTCATAATAGGGTGTTAAAACTTTACTTGAAGATGAAGAAGGATGAATCTACGTTAACGGTCTCTTTTGCCAAAGAACTGCTGTGGGCACATGAATTGTAGCAAGAATGCAAACAGCCAACAAATGATCATAGTCTATATAATGTATCTATTGTTGGCTAATAGCTTCCTTTTACTTTCTGTAAAATTATTAGTCCCACATCAGTTAGTTGTTGAGGGGAATTAGAATTTGTATCTCCCTTGAGAATATCAAACAGAAGTTTAAGTTCTCCTGTGGTAAGCTTAAGATGAGGTCTTGGCCAATTAATATCTCCTAACAACTTTTGAAAATCATTTAAAGTAAATTACCCTTTTTTACTTGAATTTTCTGTGCCACAATTTGTCTAGGATATAATCGATGTCTCAAATATTGAAAAAGATATTGTTCTGGAGCAACAATCACGCCCCAGTATTTTAAAGCTTGTTGTATGAGAGCAAAGGCTTGTAGTAAAACCCCCTCAGAGGGTTCAGCTAATAAAATATCATCCATAAAGTGACTAATATACACAGAAGGATACAAGGTCCTCTCCTCTTGTATTGAAGCAGCAACAAATTTTTGGCACAAGGTAGGACTATTAGCCATTCCTTGAGGCAAAACTTTCCAATGATATTGTTTCATGGGTTCTTTAAAATTACAAGCAAGCTCACTAAATGCAAACCTCCCACAGTCACCAGGATGCAAAGAAACAGTATAAAAACAATTCTCTAAATCCATAATAATTCTATAAGCATTTCCTGGTATGGCAGTTAGAGTAGGCAGCCAGGCTGTAATGCCTCTGCAAGTTCCATAGCCTATCAACCCTGGCAAATCTTGCAACAATCTCCACCTGCTGGATTTTTTCTTAATTATAAATATGTGTGAGTTAGATTCCTGAGCCTGTGATCAAACTGCAAACTGCAGCCAACGGAACACTGGCAGTTTAACTTTAATTTTTAAGTCTCCCTTGCAACACCAGAGCACAACAACAACGTTGGAAAGCAAAATTCAATCTTCAACAAACAATCCAGTCTCTCCAAAGTCAAGTGATTCACCCCCATGCTACAAAGTTTTGGTTGCCAATTCCTGCACACGAACGTATGACGGTGCAGTCTCTAATACCTCACCAAAGAGACACTGCCCTAAATCCTATCTTTTATAAGTCTGGTTTCTAGGATAAGAATTACATAAAATATTACCCAATTTAAACATATCTTTAGAGACCTGTTTCCCTGGGTTGGCTCATGCCACCTGTTGCTGTCTAGAACGACTCCAACCCTGAGTTACCAGTTTTAATCCAACTTTCTGTTACCAACGTTACAAATTTTTAACCAACCCTAATAACTTATAAGCCAATTATTTATAACCAAGACATGCAGAACATATTTATACTTTTAAAACCAGTCAGAAGCAAACATGAAATAGCTACACATTTACTTATTTAGACCAGACAAAATTTAACTTTTTGTAGTTGTAATTTCAAGAGAGGAGCACCTTGTCACCTACTGAACTCAATAATCACAATCACAGAGATTTTTCTAGGAGAAACAGCCATCAGCTCCCTTACCATAGAAGCTGAGAAGCTGCTGACTCCTCTAAGAGCACCTTGTGCAGACAATTAGCCTCTGCCAGGGCTTCTCCAGCTGTGCTTGACTCCTAGCTACAGGTGCAGGGCTCCAAAGGCCAACTGAGACTGCTTTTTTCTTTTCTCCCCCCCCCCTTTTCTTTGAACATGAAACACATAGCAACATTTAAGCAACGAAACAAAACAAACATAAACTGACAGACACGGACAGATTGGTGCACCAAGAACATCAATACACAGAGAGGAAAGAGAATTTGATGTCCCAAAGGGACTCAGCTATCCTACCTAAGAGACCCAGAACTAGAACTAAGCATTTCTCCTGTAGGGGCCAGAGAGGAGGAAGGACGTCTCCCGACCTCTTTCTGTCCCTAGGAGAGCTCTGAAACAGCTTACATTAATTTTCCTTCCCCAGATAGTTGGGGAGGATTGCTTTTCTTAAACCCATTCTCTCATGTCTAGGATGTAAACTATCTCTAGTCAGGGTCCAAAGATCGAAAGCACCTATGAGAATTATCTTGGCTTCTCTAGATTTTATAACTCTAAACACATACATGAAACACATATTACCATTACCTTGTCCTTCTACAAGGTTTATTCATCACTGGCTCATCTTTTTTCATCAATAGTTCCTTCTTGAGGAAACCAAGGACAGACATCAATTAACAAATTCAAAAAACTTAATAAGATCCTTTTTTCTTTACCTGAGTTCCTTGTGCCTTGAGGGACTCCTTGAACCCTGTAAGAATAAGTCATGCTTACTCAGTGCTTGTCCCATGACCACGCCACTCACTTACCTTAACTAGATCTGTCTCACAGACGGGTCACTCTGTGGCGATCCCTGGACGGAATCCTCACATTGATTCCAGTGAAAAGCATCTAGACAGACTTTTGAAAGCAGCGTTCATCAGATTCTCTGTTCCTCAAGTCCCAAACGTTGGGCACCAATTGCCCCAGCCTGAGGGGTCATCAACATGGACCTAAGGAGGGGACAGATGAATGGGGCACAAGAGACAGCAAGGAAGGAGGGCAAGTCGTCATTCTGATCAAGCTTTCAAAGTTTTTTTTCAGGACAGCAGCTTAAAAAGGCAGGCAGGTGGGAAGGTTACACATGGACTAAGGCCAACCCACTACCGTAACCGGTTTTCAGGAAATACCAGATGTTCTTTCAATCCTGGGACCCGAGACTGCAAATGTCCTGTCCTTTCTAACCTTGCACCTTAACTGACAGTGGGAAATTTCATGGGTTTGGCTCTTGGCATCTCACGGGTTTGGCTCCCAACAAGGGTGTTTCTGTTCTCCAACTCCTAGGCTCATACCCAGGCCTGAGATGTGTTCCATATACCCAACTCAGATACTACAGTCCCTGGGCTTGAGGGGGCAGCAAATGTGACCTTAGACTAGCTCTTGAGTTAGTGTGGATCATGTAGGCTAGTTGAACTAGGCTCATTTTCTAGCTGAGCTAACTGATCCAATAAAGAGCAAGTCCAAGATCCCATAGCTAGGAGCAGAAGAATCACAATATGAACTTGGATCTAATTTCACAGACTTCCTCTGACCTTGAGAAAGAGATCAGATGTTGGAACAAGCCTGGTGAGGTGGGATGAAGTTCCACGTGTCTGTCCCGGGCTCTGTGGCTCTGGATGGGACAGGAGACACGCAGGAAGTGGCCACACATCTTCCCACACAGTCCGACGGACAGGTGGGGGCTGTGGGAAGCCTTTGCAGGCCCTGCCCATGGGTAGGGGAGGGGGCCATTCTTGGGAACTTGGGCAGCCATCTCCGTGGGTTCTCTGGCCCGGGGCACCGCAATCGCCACAGGGTGCTGCAGACATTTTTGGTGGCTTGGGGCACCAGGCTAGCTGCTTAGACTTGGGTGAATGGCTTCTTAATCGAGGGCCAGATCCCTCGCTTCCTACGGCAGGTCCAGATGAAAATACAGTCCATAATTCTAAGACATCTATTTTCATCGTGTGAAGTGGTGTGGATGGAATTGTAAACCCCCCTCCCCCACCTTTCTGGGAGAGGTGAGGCAGATATAGTAACTAGGAAGGGGCGTGGCTAAGTCTCCAGGTGTCTCATTAACCTGGGGATGGCTTGGGGTTTCTTGGCCACACCTCTACCTGAGGAGGAGTTGGGGGCATGACCCTTTTTTATGTGACCAAATGTCACAGACCTATGGAGAGATGTAGCCATGAGTTAGAAGCTATATTCTAGGAGCTTAGGCAAACAGTTGCCATCCTTTGTAGGCTGAGGATAGACCATTGAGCCTGCAACGTTCAAACTTTAGCTTGACCAGAAACACAGACTTCCAACCACGGCCTGACAATCAGATAGAGGGACCCAAGCCCCAATGCCCTACCTTTCCTCCTGGAATGCGCCCAACCCCTCTTCCAGTAGTTGTGCTGGACCCCAATGTGCCAGATCACAAAGGAGCTGCAAGAATAAGATAACCCTCTCACAGGCCCAAACAAATGAGTTTAAAGGTTAAGAGCACTATCCAATGAAAATATTCCAGGTTACTGTGCTTGTATTCTGCCCTCTAAAATGTATAAAAATATTTATGTAAAAGCCCATGAGGTCACTTCTCCTCATGGTGCAGGGCAGCCCCAGAGCTCTGGTTAATAAACCTAAATCTCTTGCAAATTGCATCGACAGCTGCCTCCATGTCTCTTTGAGAGGGGCCCTCCCTGGAAGAAAGGCTGATGAGTCTTTCAACCTTGGACTCCAGTATCCCCAGATGACAGCCAAGGTCACAGGAGCATGAATAACTAGGTTCAGTCTCATCTGAAATCAAACCTCAAACCTTACAGATCCCCAAAATTCAGAGTTACTAAGGAGAAATCCAATCTGCACAGAGTTTTTGTACATCTCTACAAATCCCACTGCATTTGCAAGCATCCTTCAGTGTCCCCCTGCATTTGCAAGCCTTCTCACTTTGGGTTCTATTTGGGAGCTGATGATCAGTGAGGGGTAAAGAAGCACATGGCAGACAAAGAGAACAATGAGACTCAGAAGCCAAGGTGATTCAACTGGAAAATAGAAGGATGGCGAAGGGATTAATCATGGGTTTCAATTCCAAGGAGAGTGGCTTTGAGAACAGCAGGTAGCTAACTCCTTAGAAAGTAGAAGAGAGAATTTTACAATTATAGTCATGGAATTTGGGTGTGCCTCAGCAACAGCTATACAGTGGCCCGTTTGGCCCTGTGGACAGCAGAGGTTAAGGGGACAGAGCTGATGACCACCTGACAGGGTTCAGCTCCACCCTCACAGCTATTTATAGAGTATAATTTATAGTGTATATAGGGAGTGTAATTGTCAATGGGGTAGAAAATTCTTGGTACCTTGGCTTCTTTAGCTGAGAATCACAACTAGCAGAGATGCCAAAGACTCAGTAAATCTATACAAACTCAACAACGTGCCATCTAAGAGTCTGGCTAGGGGTGGTTCATAGGGTCCGTGACCTTTAAAACCAGTGTGGAATTTTGACTCTTTCAAATAGGAGCAGAATAAAATTGGTTTATGAATAGCTTTTGCTATAAGACTTCCCAGCAGGCCCCCAGCCTCAGGTTTCTTATCTATAAAATGGGACTGACAGAGGCTTATCTTGAGCAAGACAGAAGACAGGCAGCCCCTGCTGAAAGCAGGAGACAGTGGTGGACAGAGGGGATGAGCATTGTGTGTATAGGAGTATAGGGTCCCAACAGGAGGTACTGGTAAATACTTACCACACAAGGGACATGTCTGTGGATTGTCATACCATTATTAATAACAGAGGAAAATGGGGTAATAATATAAACTTGTACAAGGACCTCTATTTTTGTAGAAATAGAATTAGGTCATGGATGCACACCTAAAATATCTAGAACAAATATGGTCATAAGGAATGCAGATGTTTTAGAAGACGGAACAGGCTCTTGGAGACCGATTTGGAGGAGGGGAAAGATTGCTACTCCACACTCAGGTGGCCATGCTGTACTCCAGGGCACTGTGAAGCTATGGTCATCAGGGCTCTTCTTTGGGAAGTGGCTGGAAGTGGGAGTGGCTAGATCAGAGGTATTCTGTAGTTACTTGCTGATGGAGCTTTTTGCTATCCAAACCCCAGCCCCTCCATACTCTGAGATCACTCAGATATGCAGCAATGCCACCTTCTCCGGGTGGCTCAGGTTTGCATACAGCATCTAGTTCACAGCTGATACCTATACCTGTATCTTCCTTTGATGGAGTTCCTGCTGTGCTGTTGTGAGCCATTGGAGCTGAGTTTGAATGACAGTTGATGAATTCTGCTCAGGGGACAGATTTAGCCTAATAAAACCAACACGCAAATTCCCTAGTTAGGTAGCAGTTGCCAGGCCTGAGAGAGCTAATGCTCTGTTTTGTTTTGAACTGAGGGACAATAACAAGGGAAGAGCTTATGCAGGAGCTAACCCATCATCCAACTAGTCCCCCAACTTCTCGAGGGATCTCCTATGCATTCCTTGACTCTTCAGGGATCAAGTTTCTCTCCAATAAAGCTAAAGCCTAAGAATGCTGCATAGGGAGATCTCAATCATGTTACTATAAAGTGTCAGCTCTTATTTAATAGGATGCCATATAGGAAAAGCTTAAGTTTAAGAAGAAATATGTCAAGAATGTCTCAAGGGGTCTCATCACTAGCAACGGCATCTATATCACCAGTCACCTCGCCCAACACATTCAGTCTACCAGCACATGCTGAAAACCCGCCATACTTCAAGCACTGGCAGATACATCAAGATGTGAGACTAGGGATGGCTCTTGGGAAACCCAGTCACCTGGAAGAAAGAACACTGAAAAACAAAAGTATTCAGTTTTTCACGGAGCTGTATAGAGTACTCATCCCACTGACAGCCTCCCATACACGACCGTGAGTATGAAGAGACTTAAAGAAGAGCGTCCCGTTGCATCTCCAAAGAGCCTTGGAGATAGGCAGCAGCCTGATGCTTCACATTCAATAACAGTCAAAGCTGCATCCACCAGTATGGCCTGGCCACCTTCAGGTCCCTTGCTTCCTTTCTCTGTGATCCCTGGACACTCAGTGTTGTACAATACTAAGCACTCGACTCTGAGATCCACGACGCCTACTCTACTTTAAAATGGTGGCAGTCTCATAGTCTAGGAGGGGTTTATATAAAAAAGACTAAAGTCTTCCATAGCTTGGGAGAAGTAGGGCCTAGAAATCTATCTTTCAAACAGAGACCTGGCAATTGAAGGACCAAGACATTGTTATTAGAACATCCACATATCTTCCCCAGTGGGGTGTTAAACATTGTCTTGGTCGACAAGATGACCCACATCTGTCCTCCTGGGAACAATGGGTACAAGGACCCTGACACAAAACCACTAAGCTGGGGCCCTGTGTCCCTTCCCATTATCTCAGGCCCTCGCTGGCCCCTCCAATGCTGACACCCATGGCACCTGCCTAGGTCCTGCCTAGGGGAGGACAACACACAGTTGTCCAATCAGTTAACAGAGTAGCAGGTCTCTTTATGCCATTTTCATTTAGACTTTGTTTTGCTTAACTCCCCTTACCATGAGTCTCTCCCTCATCTCTATCCCTTATGCTCCCACATCCTCTGTCCGCTGTACTCTCTTTCCCTCTCATATGCTCCCCTGTACTGCCCACTCACTCACACGGCTCTCCCTTAAAGCCTCTTTTTTCTCTTCTCAAGGGACTCTTTCTGGTTTCCTAGTCTTTATCAATATTTACTCCCATCCAGATGCATGGCTAGAATCTAGGATCTACGTGAGAGAGAATACAGTATCTGTTTTCATATGATTACCTTGAATTATATGTTTTTAAAACATATAAAACATAAAAATAGCCCGAGTCTAAGGCTACCCTCTAGGAGTAGCAACTGAAACTGGTCAGTGAATGAGAAAGCCCCTCCCACTCTCACTTGTTTCCTAGTAGAGAAGGCAGCTATTGGATGCCACTGCAGCTTGAGATGCTGGTTCTTGGCTCATGTTGGTATACTACCAAGGAGCATCATGGATGGCCCCTTGCACCAGAAAGACAGATGGTCAAATCTAGCTCACTTGACTCTAGCAACCTTGAGGCCCCTCCTAGGACAGCTTAGGGTACTTGTCCATGGCCATAATGACTGGAGTATAAGCAAATTCAGATCCGAGCCATGTGCTCAAGAGCAAGGTTCTTTGCCACTCACTGGGTGAATGTGGGCCAGGCTGAAAGGCCTGCCTTAATTATGGTGGTTTTTACTGCTTCTTATCAGAATGCTTCTGTGTGATATTTTCATGTAACCTACACATCATCTTGAGACTCATTATAATACCTAATGCCATGCAAATGCTATGTAAATAGTTGTTCCACCATATTGCTTGGGGAATGATGACAGAGAAAGAGGTCTGTCTGTGAGTGTTTAACACAAATACTTTTTTTTCCTGAGTATTTTCAATTCACAGTGGGTGGTGAGTACAGAATGCACAGGCAGAACTGACAGACTGTCTGTTGTTCTCTACCATGGTTTAAAATGCATCACTGAAATATAGTTTGCATGCCAGTTTATACTAAAAACCCTGAGGTTTTTAGAATATTCATAAAGTGATACCCCAGAACCCATCTACATTGAGAACATTCCATGACATCGAAATGGAATCTGTGTCCCTCAGCGCTCCTCACCCATGATTGCTCCCTCTTTCAGAGACTTTTGAGAGATCTCCCGATTTCTCTCTTTGCATGGCCTTCTAGTCCTCAAACTGAGAAGCCTGTCTCAGCCTTGCCTGTCATTCAAAGGGAGATGCAAGAACTAAGCTGGCCACTGAGTAGAAGTACCTACTAGCTTCAGAGAGGTGGAGGAGTCACCTTGGAGATGAGGGCTGAGCCAGCACTGGCTGAGTGTCCTGGCAGACCCTGTCTGACTTGCTCCATGCTTCAGGGGTCCCTACTGCTGCACCCTGGTAGTGTCTGGCACTCTCATGGGCTTCCTGCCATCAAGGCTCTACAGTGGGTCTCAGAGAAGCTGGCAGGGACATTCGGTTGTGGGATGAAGACAAGCAGTCACATATATCCAAGGCCTCAGAGTTCATTGGCCCTGAATAGGCTAACAGACTTCTGCCCATCTTGTGAAGACTTTTCAGGTTTCAGTGTGTCATTCTTTCCTGGACTGTCTTCTTTTCCTGTTTTAGGAAATAAAACACACTGAGTCATCAGCTTGGACCCAGAGCCTTTTGTCTTCCCCATCAACATTGCCCAGGGTGACATGCTCCTATGCAGAGCACACAGTGGGAGAATATTTGTAAAACTGGGTGACAAAGACAGGGAAGGATGTCACTTTGATGGGCACAAGAACATATGTTCCACAGTGCATTTAAATTGCTCTGTATGCATTAAAGTGCACTGCACACAGTAAGTTGATGACGTGGGTTGGAGGTAGTCATTTCTCTTTCCCCGCCAGTGGAAAGTGAAGGTCTTCCATACATAAGGGCCATCCTTCCTTCTCTATTCATCGACAATAGGAAGTTGGTGGATACTGCACAGGATTTTTGCTCCAGTTTTTACACTCAACCATGTCTGACTCCATGCCGGTGACGAGCCATGCTGCAGGAATGGAAGAAATCCGACGAGACCCCAGGTTGGCTGTGGTGGCCCCTGCTAGGGGGGCAGCCACTTCTGGTACCCCGCCATCTGTTTTTCAGAGATGTGCTAGGTCACCATCCATGGGGACTCTGAGGCCACACAAACTCGGTGTTCGGTTGCTTCTCTTAGCTGTTGCCAGTGGGGACAAGCTGAGGGCGGAGGCTTCCTTCAGAGTCCAAGCTGCTCAGTCCAGTGTCTCCAGTAAAACAACTAAAAGATCCCTCCATCAGCAGAGTCTTCTCCCTACAGGAGAGCACCTGGCCATACCTGTTCGGAGTGATCATTGTCCCTGCCTTGGTCCAGCTGGCAAGCCTGCCATTTCTCCCTGAGAGCCCACGCTACCTCCTCTTTGAAAAGCACGACGAGGCAGGAGCCATGAAAGGTAGGGTCCTTCCCTTTCACCACACAATGCCACCCTATGCCTGGGTCACAGCAAGATGCTATAGGATAGAACGGAGCAAGTGTCAGCATCTCTGCAAGCACCATGCTGAGGGACACCCATTCTCTTCACCTTCCCAGCTGCAGACATGATTCAGATAGCAGAGGCTCTGCAGTGTGAAGAGGGCGGTTGAGACGAGCCTAAGAGGTATGATTCCAGAAAGCAATTGGACTTCCTGGAAGAAATGGAGTCCTCCTGTGGCAATGTGACATAGCCTGGCTTGGGAGAACTCCTCTCCATTTGCCCAGCTAAGGAAGGACCCTTGGGAGGGGCCTCAGCTACATATAGTCAGAGTGGGCAATAGGGACGCAGTGAGTGAATGAGTCTCCAAAGTCTGATATCACACCCTAGTAGAAATGTGTGTATACAGATATAACTGTATGTGTGTTTGATATAAACATATTAAGCCATCATACAAGATTAAATACTATGCCTATACCTGGTTAAAAAAAAGAAGAAAGGTAATGAGATCCTGGCCTTGGGGTGAAACATAATACTGAGATCTACATTCCTATCAATAACAGTACCAATTTCACTCCAGATGTTCAGCAAACAATTATTTTTTGACATTCTGAGTGTTCTGTCAGGCAATGGGAAAAACAGGGTCATGAGATGGCATCCCTGCCATCTTGGAGTGACTGCAGTGGTCTGTTAGGATGGGCAGACATGTCTGAGGAGAAAGAGTATAGGTGGTATCCTGCTTGCCTAGCATGGGTGAAGACTTGGGTTCAATCTCCAGTTTCCCAAGCAAAACAAAAATAGAAAACAAAACCCCAGGTGTGCTGGAGCATGCATGTAAACCCAATATTCTGAAAACCGAGGCAGGAGTATTGTTTTTAAAATACAAAATCCCAAATATTCAACTTTGACAATGAAGACCCAGGAGCTAGGTGTTGGGGTGAAGGCTTGTTAGTTCAGAAAGGGAGAGAAAGCACCCAGCTAACCATTCTACTCCTAATGTCCCACAAGTAAAAAGCCCTCTTTTCTTCTCCATGCTGTCTTAAATAGCTTTCAATTCAATGTCTCTCCTTTCTACTTCCTGTGCTTTCTTATTATCACTCTCTGTCAATTGGTTGCTTGCTCTTCCTCTTAACCTGTAGTTGACTTTATTTAATCCTGTTTACAGAAAGCTCTTGGGTTAAAGGTGTGTGCTAGGGCTAAGCCACACCACAACAAGAAGCAAGTTTTTCCAGTTCACAATCTTGGGGTTCACAATGTGATCAAGTATCCTGCAGCACCGGAAGATCCTCATGAGCTCAAGGCTGGTCTAGGTCACAGAGTAAGAACCTGTCTTTAAAAAGAAAAAGAAGGAGAGACACCACCCATGAGTGCAAAGTGGGAAGTACTGGCATATTTCTAAGAACCTAATATAAAATCATGTTTTTTAAAGCAAATCACATGACCATGTTCCAAGTCAATGGGAGGTGGCTACATACTCAGAAGACAAAGGACACTACCATAGAAGGTCATGAATTGGGGCCAACATTTTAATATGTCCCATGGGCCCCTTCAGACATCTCCACTCAGTCCCACTACTAATTCACAGTGGCCAGGGATCAAGTCCTGGCCCTTGATTTTATTTATTTAAGAGACACTGTCTAAGCCTAAGACCGGGGGCAAGAGTCCAAACCTGTCCTAAGAGGAAGGACAATTAATTAACTGAGTAGAAATGTAATGCCATTATGGGAAACATGATAGGCAAATAGATACTTCATAGACTTCATAGATCAGGGCCAGGGAGATCACAGTGATAAGTCCCTCCAGGTATCATTTTCTAAAGTGGCTGCCATCACCCTGCATTCCAGCCAGAAGCAGACAAGTGAGAAGGAGGGATGCAGAGTTCCCCTTGGCAGTGTCACACACTTCTGCTCTTGTCCTCTTGGACAGAACATGGTCTCACAGCCCCTCTTCCCTGCACAGAGCCTGGGAATGTAGTTCTTCAGCCATCTGTTACCACAAATGTCAGGGTCTTCTCTAAGGGGAAAGGGCAATGAGGTGGTGTCCACACATTCCAGACTCTAGTGTATAGGTAGAGAATGAGAATGGCTTGGTGATTGACACCAGCTGGGAGGAGCCACGTGGAGGCCCCAGAGATTGATAGTTTAAGGCTCTATAAGTAGCCATGGTAAGCACAGCAAGAGATGAGGATGAGTCGGTACCTGAAGAACAAGCCTTGGAAGTTTGATGACAAACCTTACCAGTACATTTAAGCTAAGGAAAAACTGAGGTTCATGTGAAATGCGTCCATGTATTGGGCATGGAAGGGCAGTCAGGGAGATGGAACAGCAGAGGGAAAGTCATGCACCCTTCATGGTACATCCTTTAAAGCAGAGCCCTGAGACCAACAGTTATACCTGTTCTGTGTCTTCATCTAGCTCCACCTCTGCATGCCTGCATGGACCTGTATACCTCTGCATGGAGGGTCCATGCAGGTCTGACTGGGCATCTGAAAGCACAGTCTGGGAGCTCTGTAAGAGGAGTCTGCAGGTATGAAGACTGGAAGGCCAACAGTGCAATACACATCATGGCGGGGACCTGCCTGGCACAGATGGGTTGGTCTCACTGGACATCTGAGCAGCCCCTGAAGGAAGAGCTCCCAGAATGCCCTCCACTGGGGAGGCTGGATGCTCATCTGAAAGGAATTAACTCCCCACACATCCACACTGCACCGCATGTGGGCTGGATGGGCTCCTGCCCATGGAGAACATGTGGTGTTGGAGGTGTGGAAATGTCTGCCCATATCTGTGCTCACAGCTGTCTACAGCTGCCTCTCTCTCTCTCTCTCTCTCTCTCTCTCTCTCTCTCTCTCTCTCTCTCTCTCTCTCTCTCTCTCTCCCTACATATGTGTGACTTCAGGGTGAGCATGCTACAGCATGCATGCAGAGGTCAGAGGGAAGCCTCAGGTGTTGGTCCTGGCCTTCCGCCCCATTTGAGAATGGCTCTCTGGTTTTTTGGTTGGTTGGTTGGTTGGTTTTTGTTTTGTTTGTTTGTTTGTTTTTGGTTTTTTAGCTGTGTATGACATGGTGGTGTGGAGATTCTGACTCTACTTCCCATCTTGCCATACGGGGTCTGGGCTTACGGACATGCACTATCATGTCTGGCTTTGCTTGGATTCTGGGATCTGAACTCAGTTTTAGATGTACAGATACAAGAATTCTCCCTGATGATCTGAGTACACAGTCTTGACTCCCAAACAGACCCATTTCCAAAGATCTCTTTTCATTGCATGATTTCATTTAAACATTGCTACTTTCACACTCCTGCAGAAATGTCTCCCTTATCTTGAAGACATAAATTAATTATTTGCTAATTGCACATTCTCTGCTAGGCAATGCCAGTCAGCGCCCTTGAGACTTGCAGCAGCCTTGTAACTAGAGCACAGACAATGTCCCCACTGTGTCACAGCTTGGTTTGTGCTGCCATTTGTTTGTTTTTAAATCTTTAATCTCTTTGAGGATTTTTTGTTTGTTTGTTTCGTTTTACTCAGTCCCTTGTGACCCGAGCCTGGACTCAAGTTCACTATGTAGGTATGAGTTACTGTCCTGATGCTGTGATAAAACACCATGGCCATGGCAGCTCATAGAAAAAAGAGCTTATTTGGGTTTACATTTCTGGAAGGATAAGAGTCCAGCATGGCAGCAAGTGTCAGGCATGGTGGCCAGGGCAGAAGCTCGGGGGTCATGTGTTGAACCCCAAGCACAAAGCAGAAAGAGTGCACTGGGAGTAGACCAAGACATTAAGCTCTCAAAGCCCACCCCTAGTGACACACTTCGTCTTTGCTGGTGGAAATGTGAGCCTCCTCAAACACCATCACCAACTGGGGATGGAATAATCAAACACGTGAGCCTATGAAGGGCATCTCATTCCAATCACTGCAGTAGCCATGACGACTCTGAGCTCCTGGTGCCCCTGATTCCCCTTCACCTGGGCCAGGATTACATGTATGCACAACCACGCCTTGAAGCCTTGGCAGGTTCTTTATAAAAGACCTGTATATTTTTTCGATTAGTTCAACCAAGGGACAAAATTATCAGCCTCCAATTTTCTAATCGTTATCCAATTCACTGACTGGCAAACTGTACAAAAGCAATGTCTCACTATATACTGATCACCAAGGAAAACTCTAGCACTTGATCATTTAAATTATCCAATGTTTATACTCATAAAGACATGGGAGGCAGGAGCTGAGGTAAAAGCCTGCTAGCTCAAAGACATAATTTTATTTTCTTAACTATATACAAAATATCTATTCACAAGTCTGATTCTACAACTACCCTGCTAGCTCTTTAGAAATCTCTTTCTATCTGTGTCATACTAGCAAGCTAGTCTACCTTGCTCTTGAGCTCTTTCAAATCCAAGATGGCTCCGTGTCCTGCCAGCTGCTTCTCTGTTGTTCCTGCAAGCCCCAAGAGCGAATCCCCATCTCTTACCTGGAGCTCCTTCTATGAAGCTCTTCCAAGCCAAAAGAGAGAGTTCTCAAAGGTCCAGTTGCTATTAAAAGAAGTCTTTAACTTCTCCCCTGAACCTTTGGAAGGCTCTAAGCAAGTGAGTAGGGGCCAAACTATTTCACCTTTTAGGTGGGGTAGCTCTTATCACTTTCATCACAGTGCAAAGACAATAAGATTCTTCCTGCCCCGGCCCGCAGGGTCATCAACGTGGACCTAAGGAGAGGACTGACGAATGAAGGACAAGAGACACGAGAAATGAGAGCAAGTCTGTATTCTGATCAAGCTCTGAATGGCTTTGTTCTATACAAGTTTATATAATGAAGAGCAGGGAGGTAGCAGGGATGGGAGAGAATTCCACGAAGCAGTACAATCTAATGTAAAGGAAATTCCTTGGACAGATAAGATACATTGTCATAGCAACTATCTTTACTGCTTAACAGCTGGCCAGTTATCTTTACTGTTTAATTGCTCGACCATATATCTTTATTGTTTAATTGCTTGACCATAAGGAATGTGCCTGGTTTCTGGGAAGCATTCAGTTACTTCTCAGGAGCAGGAACTTAGGCCTACAATCACTCCAAGCCTAACTCTAATACAAAATGGCATTACCTAGGTTAATAAGAAAAATCCTAACTCTGTTGGTTCCCGGCATCTTCCAAGCAAGTTGACTTAGCATAGGCAGGGACTTTCTGTTCTTTGTCATTCTTATCTGTGGAGGCTTTGTGAGGCACACCCAAACTGCAGCTCTACAGGATACACCTAACTGCATCTGACAAACACAGTGTCTTTCTAAGCTTGTATATTTTGCGAACAATTAGCTTTTCTGTGTACGATAATCAAGTATACTGTAACAGAAATAACAGTGCCCTGCTGGCTTCCCCACAGTGTGGGTTCTCCCACACCCTCCTACAGAGCATAAAGTTCCAGTCACAATAAAACAAAACTACATAGAACCTCAATAGCTCCTTCGACATCCCCTCTTCCCCCAGGTAGGACATCGAGACTGTGGATAATGAAGAGACCTTGAGCCTGTTTTAGAAGCCCCATGACATCCTGCTCTTAAATACCAGTAGCCAAGGAAAAGAAATGGCTTGACAAAGTTCCTGTTTTTAGAAGTCCTTAGTCCTGCACTGTGCAAGACAAAGAGCTCAGAGCTTCTTTCTCGAACATGATCACAAATGACCATTGGGAGTGCTCCACATAACGTTCTTTTGCCTTCTTTGTTATGGAAAAGAAGCCTCCAGACCACTCTGGGCTTTGCTCTGCAAGAGGTAGAGCATTCAGATAGATAAAGTATGGCTGCTACCACACCAGAGTCCCAGGCTGCCTACCACCTCAGGACAGCTAACTATATCAACTGACTATACACTTGTTCTGGGGACCAGAAGTCTGAAGTCAAAGTTCCATACTCCCCTACTAGCTGGTGATGGTTGCCAACATCCTTAGAGTCTCAGCGCCCTTAGTCTTCCACAGCTTTGCACCCTAGCATCCTCAGTTCTGCATCCTCGGTGCTCAGGTATGCTTAGTCCTTCTGCATCCTCAGTGCTCCCACATGCTTAGTCTTCCAGTACCCACAGTGTGCTTGGATGACAGCTGCATCCCCCAGCCTCCTCCATGCTTACAGTCTCGCTCAGCTTCAACATCCAGAACAGATGTTCTCTGTGCCTCCTAAAATAAGAGTCAGATGAATCAGGCTACCCCAGCATGACCACCCGCCCTCACTAGGTGACTTTCCAGAGCTCACATTCACAGGTACCATATGCTAACAGGTAAACAGTTTAAACCACAACAGAAGGTTACAGCATTTTGTACCCACTAGACAAATAAAAGGATTATCACATCTGGGGATAGAATCCAGGGACAGTGTCAAACATCTGACCACGCACTACTGTCCCCATTGAAGCTACTCAGCCCATGAAGTCCTTGGTATCAAAGTGGAAGTCCCTGTTGTGGGGGAAGGTCTAGATTTACTATCTGAGCCATACTAAACAAACATCACCCTGGTACCTGTTCTCTGGTCCTGACAGAAGATGATGGGGTGGAGGGGTGGGGCTTGAAGATGCAACAGTGCAGGAAGGGATGCTGGGAAGAGAAAATTCAGGGAATGAGAGAGCCTGACCCTGGAGTGTCAGCAAGGACAAGGTGTGCAGGGAAATTCTGATGAGCTCTGTGCATTGACTTTGCCTGAGAGCTTCAAGGTGAAGGGGTAGGGGATAAAGTCTTCCATGGTTTGGAATGGAAATATGCAAACTCTAGACCTGTTTTATAACATGGATGCTGCATTTTGAACTTGGAAGAAAAATTCAAAATACAATGGTTTAGTGTGCAGTAAAAACTCAGTCACTTTTTCTCCTGTACGATTAACCAGTGCTGGCAAAACCATTAAACCACAGCTTCCAAAGACATGGCTGGGAGCAGCTTGTAGTGCCTCCAAAACCCTCCTGAGCTCACTGCCGGGAAAATCTGGAATGGGCTTAGCTGCTTTACTTTTCTGCTTAAAAAGAACACTTTCACACGCCCGAGGTGCCAGAGTCGTGTTATTAAGGACAGTGCCTGCTGTGTGTGGAACGGACTGCCCACAGGAGCCATCACCACTGCTACCTTTCCCTGCAGGGGAAGATGGAGGGCAATGGGTACGGAAGCCTCCGCTCTGAAAGCACACTGTGTGATCGGCTGTTGTGATCTCAGGGCTCTGCTTTTAGAAGGGTTAAAAAATGGTTCCTCCAATGGCTGGAAATGTGCAATGCTGGACTTGGAAACACATCCATCAAGAGAATGTGTGGATCTTCACCCTCCTATTCCACTCTGAGGTATCCACATTTCTGAGGGTCACATGGAATGAGCTTTAATGAGGGTCGTTAGGTTCAATCTTCTTTTTACCCACTGAGGCAGCTTTGGGGTTAGCAAACGTGCGTGGGTGACCACTGATCTCCCTCCAGGAATCCCCAGTGAGAATGGGCCGAGCAAACAGGAGGTGCTCAATGTATGTTCACCAGAACAACAGTTCCGGTGGGCGAGCTCTAAGCAAGGTTTGACATGTCTGATGCTATGCAGTTTGTCCCTAGCTGTGAGGGGCAGGGCTGTATATAAAAGATAAATGGGGACAACTGTCCTGGGAGATGGATTTGAAAGCTGGGCATGCTCTGCTTTTCTGGGGAGAGTGGTGGTGGTTGAGAGACCTAGGTTCTCTCTCAGCCCACTTGGTGACTTCAGGAAAGTTGGTGTGTGTCTCTGGGCTCCTATCTTCCTAATTTTAAACATAGTTTTTGGACAGAGTTCAAAGGTCTCTGATAAGCATATGCCCAGATAGTGGGGCCCATCCATTCAGGGCCAACATCCCAATCCCTGCATGTCCTTCTCCACAGCCTTCCAAACATTTCTGGGGAAAGCAGACGTCTCCCAAGAGCTGGAGGAGGCCCTGGCTGAGAGCCGTGTACAAAGGAACCTCCACCTGGTGTCTGTGTTGGAGCTTCTGAGGACACCCTTTGTCCGCTGGCAGGTCATCACTGTCATTATCACCATGGCCAGCTACCAACTATGTGGACTCAATGCGGTGAGTACACACATACACACAAGCATCAGCACCAAAGAGAACCTGAGGGAGGCCAGAATGTGGGTGGCTCATGGTGTGATTGCTGGATGTCTAACTTCATACCCAACTCTCTAAGCCTCCACTGAGCTGTGCCTTTGAGCATCTGTGGAACTTGGCTTGTCCTCAGTTCCCACCTCTGTAGAATGGGACAGAAGGATACAGAGCAAGACTTAGCCACACAATGTCCAGTCAACAAGAAGCAAAGTTGTCCTTGCACTGCCACCATTGTCCTACTGTGTGTCCCTGGAAATACACAAGAGTCAGCATGGCTCTCAATAAACAGACACAGGAAGTCAAAGGGACAGAGGACCAATATGTTTTAAATAGAAACAGTCTTGGCTGTGTTGACTTCAGCTTGCTGAAGTCTGAGCTGAGCCCTCCCTAGAGGCCCCAGGCCTCTAGCTTTCTCCAATGTCTCAGAAAGCAAAATCCTCAAATCTAAGAAGCAAGGAAGCTGGGTGTGACTGCTTCTTTCTGGGAAGCAGAGTGGGATGCCTCACCTCGGGATATGCCTCCATCCATGAAGGGATGCAGACAGGTGTCTGGGCACACAGCACAGAAGGAGGGAAGGATTGCTGTGGGGAGGGCCTCCTGCTCAACAAGAGCCCAGCACCTCCTACTGTCATTCAGGTGGTGCTCAGGTAGGAGAGGGAGCAACAGCAACACTCCTGTCCAGAAGCAGGAAACGGTTGCCTGGGAAGATTACAGCCACACATTCTGCCAAATTTCAATAGCTCTGGATTCTATTTTTGGAAACACTGGTGTAAAGACTTCGTTCCTTCATCATTTTTGCCTTATTGCCTCGGCCCAGTTAAGTGAGAAGAACTAAGAGGTGTTGGGGAATCAACAGCTCAGCCTAGGCCCAGAGTGGCCACTGCCCATTCTGCAGTGTCCTCACCTACACAAACTCAAGGTCAGGTGTATCAGACTCTCAGGGACGCACTGTGCCCTGAAGCCCACACTTAGAGTCTTAAGGACATGTGGAATCCATGCTTAATGAGGCAGTTAGATGGAGAGCCGAGCGATGCCATGGCTGGCCAGACCTGTCAGCTCCACCAGGACCTCATTTCCCATTTGTATATTCTGTGACTGATGAATTGTGCCGGTGTGCCTTCAAACCCCACTGCACAGAGTTGTGCCAGAAAAATCTGTCTGGTGGATTGTAGGGTGGTGATTGTTTCTACCTTCCAAGTTCACATGCCTTCCCTGAGACAGGACAGAGATCTCCAGACTAACTCAGAGTCCTGGCTTTCCACATCTCTGTCCCCATGAACCTATAGCCAGAAACCTGGGCCATCTGCTTCCCGTGGCCTGACTGTGCACTCAGATGTGGCCCTGATTAGGTGCATACATTAGCAGTTTGTGGGGTCAGGAGCTGTTTTTCAGGACCCACAGCTATGCACAGAGACACTGAGACATTTTCCCAAAGGTTTGCAAGCTAGATGCTGTGTAAAGGAGATTTGGGCATCAGTTGTCTGAACCCCAAGTTCTACATACTTAAGCCCCAAGCAGAGTGGGCCCTCAATATCTCACTCAGATTATTCCATCTGTGTTTTTCAGGCACCACCTCACCCCTAGGCAGCCACAGAACACATCTTTTCCCATTTTATAGACAAAAAGACACATGCTATTTAGTTATAAATGCCAGCCCCAAACCTGACACCCTGGCTTGGGTCCAGGCCCTCTCCTGCACTGCAGCCTTCTCCTCCACAGCCCAGAGACCATAGCCAAGAAATAACCCAGATAAAAACAGTAGGCGGCTTTAACACATGCTCTGTCCCTTCATTTAGCTGACTATGATCCCTTGGGAGACACTGGTCAATACTGCCAGGCAGGCGTCTTCCCATTGGTTACGTTGCTCTGTTCCCAAGGAGCCCTACAGGGTGGGAACATCATATGTACTTCTTAGATGAGAAAGACACTGTGGTTTATAGATAGCTCAAGATCCAGTGTGAAGCTTGCCTTGTCAATTACACCTGGTCCCATTTTATAGACAAATCAGACAAGTTACACCCTACCTGAATCAGCCAGCCCAAGCTGGTGAGCGAGTACCTGGAGGACACCCAGGGTTGCCCTCTGACCTACACACACACACACACACACACACACACACACACACACGCACGCACACACACACACACAGAGAGAGAGAGAGACAGAGACAGAGACAGAGAGACAGAGAGAGACAGAGAGACAGAGAGACAGAGAGAGAGCTGTGACAGTTTGTCTAATACCTGAGTTGATTCAGGGCACTCACCGAGAGAGCATTTGATGGGCCAGGGCTTCTACTTGGTAACCGTTCCCATCTTGTTTGCCTTGTGTGTGGACATTTTCAAACCCTGCCTATTTTAGCTGGTTTAGTCCCAAGAGACCTTTACTGTGCATATCCTGGCCTGCAGCCAAATCTAATGCTTCACGGCAAAGCTCTTGATAGAACAAGGATGGCAGGAAAAAGCTCCATGCTCTTAACTGGGACCTGAGCAGGACACACAGAGAAAATGCAAGTAGGTTCTGCCCAGCAGGAGAAAAGCCTAAGAGGGCAACCAAAAGATGTTTAATGAATGAGCAGGCCTTTTCCTCTTAGACCTCAAAACAGAGCCGTAGATCACCGTGTGTGGGAAGTACCCACCCCCAAGTAAAGCATAATATAAATAAATTACATCTCTCCAGTGTAAAAAAAATCATATCATTGACATACAGAGACTTCAAACCGCTTGTCACTGTATGGCTTTGGAGGTCAGGGGTCCTCAAATCAAATCAGGCCCACACCCAATCCTGGACACACCAGGAGAAAATCCATTCCCAGCTTTCTAGGGGCTACCGCCTTCCCTTGGCTTGTGGCCTCCTGCCTCCATCTTCAGAGTCAGCTGCTATAACGTATGCTTGATTTTTCTCTCCCTCCATCCTCTTCCACCTCTACCCCTTCTTTCTCCAACTCTGCCTCCCCATTTCTCCTTTGTAAGGAGTGTTGGCATCTCCCGTTCACTCAGGCAATCCAGGAGAAACTGCTGCCTCCAGGGCCTGCCCATGTTTAGAGTCAGACTTGAAGTGTAAACTAAGATGCCTAGATTCTGAGATTAACACAGAGATGTTTTGGAAGGACCATGGGTCCTTCCACATCCAGCAAGCACGTCCAGGTCAGCATTATCTTGCTCTGGGTATTGCAGTTTGAATGTGAACTGTCCCCATGTGTTAGGACACATGGCCCCCAGGTGGTGGTGCTCTGTGTGGAGACTGTGGACAGCGTAGAAGACAGAGACGAGCTAGAGGAAGTGTGTTCCTCAGGGTCTAGGGGCCACAACCCAGCTTCCTATTTGCTCTCTACTTCTTGGTCTATAAGATTGTAAGGAGTCTCAGCTCCATGAACCCCACCATGACAGACCACACCCTCTCAAGCCATGAGCCAAAAGCAAACAACAAAACCCATCCTCTTAAGTTACTTCTTGCCAGCTGTTTGGTCACAACCCAAACAGCTATTCATATGCTGGACAAAGATGAGGCAGGCACTAACATTGGTTGGCAAAGGTCAGGCCGCATCTCTTAGCCCACGGCCACCGTGTTTACAGCCAAGAGCAGATAGAAGAATTAGGAGCCACAGGTTACAGTAGAGGGGTCCATATCATGGCATGTACTGCAAGAAGAGTGGGTTCCCCAGGGGGGGGCACCTCTCTACTCTGGTGCCATTGCATAGGGAGTGGCCCTTGCTTTCTCCTCAGTCCTCTCACAAATAGAATGATGTCATGGCATCCTGCCTCATCAAAACACTATGCCAGGAGCTGAGAGTGAGGCATTGGGAGACTCAGAAAGACACCAGCCCTGCTCCTGTGGGGCTCCTCAAGGATATACCTCCAAGGAGGAGGGCATCACAGATGCCTTCCACAATGACCGACAACAGAGGCTCTTTTTCCTAATGGAGAGATGGAACCATCTAGAAGGATGCCTATTGTTTGTCATATGAAGCCTTTTCCTGGATACTTCAGCATGTTAGAATGGTGGCAGTAGGGAAACTAATGCAACCTGCAAAAGGGAAGTTGAGTGAAGGAACTGCTCATGTTGACTTGGAGAGGTGGGGGCCAGTACCAGCTCTGTGATTCCATGACTCCGAGTGTCCCCAGCACTTTCTTCTTTTTCACAAGGGCCTAAAACTGTCCGATCATATCTCCTTCAGTTCATACAGAGGTCAAGGTGAAGGCAGTCACCTCCTGCTTCTTGAAATGAAGGTGGAGGTAGGGTTCTACATGGGTCAGGCAGAAGGGGACAGGCAAGCCCTTCAGACCTCACAGGCTCCAGGCTGGGCCTGGGGGTGTGTGTGTTAAGGGACAACTCCTGCCTACTGCTGTCTAGATGCATTTAGCAAGATGGCTCAGGCTTCTTCATGGCCATACAGAAGTAAACACAGAAGGTCTTTCACAGTGACTCTTGCCACTGACTTTCAACCTGCCGAGGATGTCCGTAGCTGTGCCACTTCAGGGAGAATGGAAACTAGAGACATAAGGGGTCATGAAGGCTGGCAGAGCTGAGATGGCACAGACTGGAGAATAGCTTCTACAGGAAAATATACACCAAGTGCTGGTGGGGGCTGGAAGCTCTGCCTCCCTGTGAGTGGAAGGCACAGAGTCCTGTAGCACTAAAATCCATGGTGACAATGAAGAACATCTCATAACCAAGTCTACAGTCTACCCCATGGGGAAGGAGCTGGTATGAAAAATCCAGGGATACTGAGGGTTCGGATCTATAGGCAGCCTCAGAGCTGCAGGAACTGGTGTGCTAGTGAGGTACTGCCTCTGTGCCCTGAAAATGTGGCAGCCAACATTCATTCTGACAGAGCCTAAAGTCCTACCTTCCCTACCCACTCTGCGGGGATGCAGATAACACAGGGTAGTGGGTCTTTACTTCATGCAAATACTAAAACCCATCTCTGCCAACTGATCCAAGGACTAGGACAATAGCTCCTGTGCACTGTGTCTCTGGGTGTTTGAGAGACCCTATGAAAAATAACTTGTCACTGCAAACCTAACCAGCTGTTGGATACAAGTTAGTCCTGATTCTCCCTGACCTGGGCATGAACAGCTTCCCAAAGAAGTGTTTGGAATGAGACATATTAGAAACAAGGGCTTCCTCACACAAGCATCAGGGCAGTATAGCCAATGCTGTGCCTGACATCAGAGCTGTGGTTATCAGTGACTCTGCTAAGAGCTACACGGCCCCTACATTTCTGTATGTGATAGGGTGCGCCAAGAAACTTTCCGCATGACTGATCCATGTTACAGTTAAGGTTTTTGTTGTAGATATGAGAGAGAGAACAGCCAGAGGCATCGGGAGAGTCCAGAACAGAGAAAGAAGACTGAACATGGCCAGCAGACTGGACACAGCCAGAGCTAGGGAAGTGGGAGAGAATGCTGGAGATAGTGGGTTAGCAAGAGATAGAGAGTAGAGCATGTGTGTGTGTGTGTGTGTGTGTGTGTGTGTGTGTGTGTGTGTGTGTGTGTGTAGAGAGAGAGAGAGAGAAAGTGGAAGCAAGAGAGATGAGAGAGAGAGAGAGAGAGAGAGAGAGAGTAGGGGAGAATAAGAGGGTGAGTAGTAAGATAGCAGGCTTATAAGGAGAACTGGTAGCTGCAGGGGGGAATCCTTTAAGCTGGGGAGAGTTCAGGGCAGGGGAGGAAGTGAGAAGGGCAGGATGCTATCGTGGACTTTGAAATGCGTCACAGGTACTTGTGATCCCGAAGGAACCTGGAGGCCAGCGGTGGGTTTTCAGATGCAGATAGGTACCCCAGGTAGCCATATGTCCCTTATATCAAAGGTAATGGAAATGATCCCTTTTGGCAGATGGGAATCAGTTTCACAAACTCCCAGGAATGCTGGCTTTTATCTAACTGCCAGAAACCCTCCTATCATCCAGGTTGAGCTCATTTCTGGATACTGGGTTGTCTTTGGAGTTTGGGGTATTAGTTTTCTTGGGACCTGACTGTACATGTACAGTTACACAGACCTCAAGAGCATCGCTTCTACTATGTGTATTGTAGATTTATCATGGCAGTTTCTACTGAGTAAAATGTTTGGTGGAGCAGAAACACTCTCTGATTCTCACAGAGCATACTTAACCAAGGTTACTTGATGACCCAAGAGGGCTACCGAGGCTCCAACATCACACTGAGCATCCTGGCCACAGAAAGGAAAGCAGGAAAAATAAAATAAGTAAACATGAGAGCATATCTTTTGATAAAGTTTCACTAAAAGAAGAGGAGGAAGAGATAGGAGGCTGTGGCCCATGAGATGGCTCATCCAGTAAAGGTTCCTGCTACCACGGACCTGCATTCAACCCCTGGGCCCCACGTGGTGGAGAGAACTGACGCCTAAGACTTCTTTTATGACCTCCCGTCCCCAACACACACTGCCACCACCCCCACAATAAATAAATAAGCAAGTAAATGAATACATATAAAACTAAAGTAAAATATGAAGCTTCATGCTGGTCCCACCAATATTTCTGTTGCTACCTGTTCCTAACTGCAAGGCAGTGTAGGAAGCAGTGTCTTGGGTAGGCAGACATCACTCCCCAGAATGCAGGAGTCTGTCAGCCAAGAAGCAGGGGTAGGGGGACCATATGGCTACATAGCACAGTGCACCTGTGACTCTGGATTCTGTGGCAAGGAGCAGAGAGAGCCTCACACCTTAGTCTAGCATGGGGAGGAGGCTGAGGTCTCTGGATGACCTTCCTTGATCTTTTCTGCATTACAGATCTGGTTCTACACCAACAGCATCTTTGGGAAAGCTGGGATCCCTCGGGACAAGATCCCATACATCACCCTGAGTACGGGAGGAATTGAGACACTGGCTGCTATCTTCTCTGTAAGTCACCAAGGGGTCCTGAGAATGTCATAGGGGCTGGATGGCACATAGGCATCCAGGGGACCTACAAGGGTTTGTTTCATGAGGGCAGGCTTTGTCAGGGGACCCTGTCTGGATTTGGGAGAGGTTTATGCTCTACAACTCTCAACCCATTCTCCAATCAAAACAAGCCAAACTCTTCCTAGCTCTGGCTGTGTGATGCTGGACAGTGTGGTCAACCTTTCCGAGCCTTATCTTTTCTCTTGACAAAGCGCTCACATCTGTCTTCTTGAGGGAGTGTGGGCTATGCTTCACTCTATATATACATAATACCCCTGGGATTCTTCAGCAATGAAAGAGGTATGAGCTGACATTCCTGATGTGGCAGTGTAGGTTCTGACCTGGAAAGAGATTCTCCGTGGCCAGTCTCTCTCGTCAATCTCCACAACAAGAGTGATGTCAGCACAAACAGGCAGGTTCCCTATCTTCCGGCTGACTTGTCAGTAGATTCAGTGTTTCTCCTTGCCTTCCTGGATCATTCTCACGACCTGCTTCGTAAAAGCAGATACCATTAGAAATGTAGATAAGTGATGTTCAGGCTCTTTCCTGACCTGCTTTTTGTTAGGGGAAAAATATCCCAATGCTTTGTTACTTGTGTGTGTTGCCAAATTCGGTCTCCAGCTGTAGACTGCACCAATCCTGTTATTAATTCCGACTTTGATCAGTAGAACTCAGTCAGCCATGGTGGAAATGGTGGAGGAAGCAGAAGAGGGTCTAGAGTTTGGGTTTCTGTTTTGTTGCTATAAGAAATCAATGCCAACTTATTGGGAGTAAATTTGTAAAAATGCAGAAAACTTAAAAGAAAAAAGAGATGGCCTGTAGTCAAGCTGTGAGGGGTAGCCTGGGAAATGCCCACCCATCTCTACTCTGTGTACAGTTTTGTTCTGTGCCTGGGAGGCTGCAGCCCTGTCAACATCTCAGCCTGGGCTGTGCTTTTGTAACAGAAGCTGGTGCAGAATGACTTCCCTTCTACTATTAATCCAGCCGCTTTAATGGGGTGCATCATATAGCCAGAAAAGAGTGTCTGAAAAGTTGCTCTGGTAATGAAGGCTATATCAGCCTCCAAAACCCTGTGCTCCACCCACAAGGTGAGGTTGTTGGCATCTCTACTCAGATCATGGATGGACCAGGTTCCTGTCCCAGCTTTGTTCCTTGTGAGACAGGTGACTCTCTAGCAAGTTGTTCGACATCTCTGTGGTTCCCTTCCCCCTTTTGTATAAGGACCTGTCCCTGCCTCACAGACAGACTAGGGAGTAAGCAAATGACACTATGTGACCGGTAGGGCTGGAGGATGGGGCACACTCAGCAGGTGCCCACTGTTCTATGTGGACAGGTAAGTCACACCCTGTCACCTGAAGTGAGGCACTTGTCCTCTTGTCCTGTGTCCATGCAGAGAGAACTTCCAGGGACACTGTGTGTGTGTGTGTGTGTGTGTGTGTGTGTGTGTGTGTGTGTGTGTGTGTATGTCTCACACATGAGCTTCAGAACTGGACAGTTCTACAATCCCATCCCCAACATCCACTGACCAGTGGGGTGGGCTTAGGGAAATTACCATACACCTCTAAATGGATTTGCATATAAAATTAGCTTTTAACCCTCGCTGTCTGTGGCAGGAAAAAATGAATGGGTCCCAAAGTCCCTCAGGTCTGAAGTCACAGGCCATGAGATTGGGTCAAAGGTGGGAGTGAGGGTTTGGAGATGCACCTGGGCTTCTCTGGGCAAGCAGTGAACCTTTGAAGTGGCAAAAGGAAGAGGTGAAAGGTCAATGTACAGCAGGCAAAGGCAAGATGTGAGGCAGAAGGGGCGACACTGCTGCCTGGCCTGGAAGATGATAAAGGAGTCAGGACATAGAACCTGAAGACCCCAAGGAAATGGGAAAGCTACAACAGAGAACCTATAATTCCTCAGGGAAATAGGAAAGCCAGTCTCCCTCCACCCCTCATCACACACACATAGTCTCCACCCCCGAAACTGTGAGTTTTCCCCTGTGAGGTCTATTCTAGACCTCTGGCTGCCCAAAGCATCAACCTTTGAGTTGATTTAAGCTGCTTGTCAAGGTAACAATGAGATACTTTAACTCTGCAAGAAAGAGTTGTCATGGAAACAAAAATCAAAGCCTATGGCAGCTCCTCTCCTCCCCCAAACTTAACATTAAGTAAGTCCTCAGCCTTTTTCGAAGTTTGTATGACCTGCTTTTCAGGGCTACACAGACAACTTCATTCAATCCTTCAGGGTAATTGTCTATCAATAAAAGGACGCCCTGATTTTTCCCCACTCTCTTTACTGAGATTTTTGACAATCTATTAAAACGGCTCTGAGGCCTAACAAAGCAGAGATAGAAAGACATTCTCATTCTTTTGATCTGCCCTTAATTTGGGCAGTGGCCATCACTCAGCAGCTTGCTGGCTGTAAATAATTGCCATCCTGCAGAACAGCTGGCTTTCCAGACTGTGTTTTGGGGCTTCAACTGTGCTGTTCAGATGACTGAACTCCCAGGGAGGAAGTGTCATCCATTCATGAGGATAAGGGTCCACTGTGGTTAGGCAGAAGCCATGGGGAGCCAGCTCTGCCTTTGGGAGGAGGCACAGACTGTGCTATTATTACAAGTAAGGGGCCGAATCTACAGCACCGTGGTCTTGTCTGTGGCAGCACAGCTTGGGACTGTGTTACAGTAAACTAAACACAAGTCTTTAAGAGTTTCCAAGCTTCCCAGGAGTCCTGAGATTTCAGTGTCACAGTCTGCATTCTCTGTGGCCATGAGGGTGACAAGGCACAACAAGGGCATGTTTGGGCTCAGTGGTCTCCCGGCCCTGTTGTTGGGCATGACCTGGGGCCAGATGCCTAGCTTTTTTAGATCCCCACTTTCTTCTTAGGGAGTGCTGGTAGTAACAGATCACACCAACAGGAGTTGCTGAAGACTGCACCAAGCTCAATGGAGACTCAGTACATGTCACTTGCAATGTGACTCCTTAAAACATGCTGAAACCCCCAGTCCCTCCCGCCCCCCAGTGTGACCTCATTTCGAGACAGGTCATTGCAGGTATTGTTAGTTAAGCTAGGTATTGGATTATTCTGGAGTGAGTTGAGCCCCCAAACTCATTGTCTTTATAAGTAGGAAAATGTGTGTGTCCCGGCCTGCTGGACGTTCAACGAGGGTCCGAGGAGGGAACTGTAGGATGAAAGAAGAGACAGGACACAAGAGATACCTGGGAGCAAGACAGGATGTCTGATCAAGCTCCAAAGATTAACTTTATTTCCAAGCTTTTTATAGGGTACAAGGAGAAGGAAGTATGAGAATCTTAAACAATATAGAAGGACTCTTAAACAAAGTAACTAGGGCTTAAACAATGCTATAGGAGTGAGGAGTTTCTAGGGAGTACAGGTTCCCAACCACCAGGGCAGGTTACTAAGGCAATCATCTATGCTCTGCTGATCACCTAACTGTAAGGGGGTCACCTTGACCTGGGAAAGAACCCATCTCCTAGGAGACAGAACCTAAACAAAAGCCTAGTTCTCAAGAACCTGAAACTCAGGCCTACTTCTACCTTCAAGCCCAACTTCTACAAAAAATGGCTTCTCTCAGGCTAATAAGAAAGCTGCAGATCCGTTGGTTCCCGACAGGAAAATTTTGGAAGTACACACCTACAGGGAGACCACGCATGAATGTTGGAGTCTCTCTGCTAAAAGACAAGGACACCAGGATGGAGGAGAAGGCTGGGGCAGATCTCAGAAAGCAGAGGAGGGTTTGGGGCAGATGCTGAGAAGGTTGGTGTGGGCTGGAGCGACCTGAGAAAGCAGGGGCGGGGCTGAGGTAGACCCTCCCCTGCATCACCACAGGGAGCAAGGCTTTTGATCTTGGAGTTAAATCTTGGGAAAGATTAGGAGCAACCCTGCAGTCTGAGCTCTTCTGTCTGCAACATACTGTTACTGCAACCATAGAAAATAACACAATCATTAATGGTTATTTGAGACCAAGTCTTAGTTCACAGAATGAAGCATAAAGAGATTCAGCAGAGAAGACAGCCCAGCAGGTTAAAACAGAACCAGCCATCTGCTTTGGCCCCGCCTTAATCTCTGCAGATGTGAGCGGCTGCTGGCAGCCTCCTCTGAGCTGGACAGGTCTGAGAACTAGAACCTGTGTAGGAACTGGGCACAGTGCTTAGCACTCTCAGATCTGACTGTTCTCATGACCGTCATGCCCTATGACAGCTCATTCCTGCATGAAAGCGAGATTTTGGTCTTAGAAGATAACACTGCTCTCTGCCCATCCCAGGCTGGGTCTTTTCCAATTCTGATTCCCAGGCTCTGACTCTTGCCTGGCTGACTGGATGCTTGAGGAAACTTGCCCCCAGTGCCTCAGAAGCCTCAGGGAAGTACCATGGGAATAATATCCCAGTTGGGTCCACCTATTTCTGCTTTTGCATTTTGGTTGAATTATCTCAAGTCTGTTTCAAAAAAAATTACAAAAAAAATTTGAATAGGTGACCTGCAGGCTGGGAGACTGTATAAACATCTGACAGGGAGCTTGTGTCCTGCATATATAAAGAACACTGAGAAATCAAGAAGACCAACTGCTCTCTGAAAGTATTCAAACAGATCTTTAGCAAAGAAGATTCTCAAAGGTCAAAAAGTACAGGAAAAAGTTCTCAGTGCCATTAGCCATTAGGGAAGCTAAAATGCACAACAAGGTCCTGTCATTCACCATAAGGACAGACAAAGTTTAATTCCTGATATTTCCAAGTGTTGCCAAGGAAATGGAGCAGCAGGAACTCTCACACTGCTAGTTAAGCTTACAGTCTTATTACTCATTTACAGAACATTTTTGACAGTTACCTATGCGCTCACCATTTCATGCGTATTTACCGGAGAAACAAAACCCTTCTACATAGAGACCCATATGCTGATAGAGACAGAGCCGGAAGCAAACCAGTGTCCATCAACAGGTGTATGGAGAAACCAGTTGTGGTATATCCACTCAGTGGAATATTGCTCAACCATGAAAAAGAACTATTTCTGTGTATCACAAACAAAATAGGTCTCAAAAACGTTATAAAGATCATGAAATTCTGAAACTGTTCACTCTAAACCCAGTGCTAGAAAGTGGGTCAGAGGCTGCCTGGAGCTGAGGGAAGGGACATAGGGAGTCTTTAACCCAATAAAGTTAACTTTTAAAGTTCTAACCAGAAATATTTTGCCACTGCTATCTGCCCAAAGGTCCCAGCATACTGAGGGGGGGGGGGGTGCTTCGAGGGGATCTTACAGCACAGAGTCCCCAGAGGAGTTCTTAAAGCACCAGAAGCCTGACAGTTGGTTCCTAGTTGACACAAGTTACCTTCAAGAGCAGCTGTTCATCTTGAGTTAGTGTCTTCCCTGACAGCTTTAGTCCAGGGTAGGAATATTCCATCACTCTAGTCTCTTCAGTAAGACCAGGAGAACGGAGCACATTGATGCCTTAACCCAGTAGAGCCAGAGGGCTCTTTCATCACTCCCATCTTTGCAAAAGCTGCGTCCTCAAGGGGCTTCCTGATGCTGCGACCCTTTAATACAGTTCCTCATGTTCTGGTGACTCCCAACCATAAAATTATTCCATCACTACTTCATAACTGTAATCTTGCTATGTTATGAGTCATAATGTAAATATCTGATATGCAACCCCTGTGGGGGGGGGGGGCGTGTCACGGCCCTCACAGGACTAGGACTTCTGAGCTCTGTCATTTCCCATGCAAGGAACATGTGCTAGCTTCAGGCTGACTCAGCCTCCTGCTTCCTCAGTGACCTGGGGGAAACTATGTCTCCTTCCCAACAAAGCCCCTGAATATTGATGTCATAGTGTAAAATACTGGTTCTTAGCTAGCTTGTATTTGGGGGACATTTCCAAATGTTGACACTGTGTTTGGCTCACTTAAAGAAGCTTCTCTCCAGAGTCCTTTTTCCTAGTCTAAGGAAACCTTTTTGTTATGTATGAAAACATCGATATCAATCAGCAGTGCGTATCCGTCTCCATGGAATGTAACACACTGTCACACCTGAGAGTAACACACTGTAATCTTGGATTCACAGCACAAGGCAGGTTCAGCCCACTGTAACCACAGAGACTCCCTGAGTAGCAAAATGACACATTAATCTCTAACTGTGACATGCTAACCTTAGCACAGCTGTTACATGTGTCAGAATCAGAATAGCAATGTAACATACTAATCTCACTGTGACCTGGTCCCCTATGCCACATGGAAGCTTGTCCCTGGCAGTCTCTGTGCTGATTTCAGCACTGTGTCTACCAGGCTCTAGCTTAGCTCCTCTGAGATACTGAGGAGACAAAGCCTCCCATCCTCCAGCTCCTCCCTCCCTCCCTCCCTCCCTCCTTCCCTCCCTCCCTCCTTCCCTCCCTCCCTCCCTCCGCCTTGCCCTCCCTCTGCCTCTTCCTCTCCTTCTTATTGCCTCTCCATCCTCTTCCCACAAAGCTCTGCTCTTTGCTTCTTCTCAGACCCTTTCTGGCCCACATACCCCTCCAAACCTCCCATAGAGTGAGTTCATTGCCCCCCTCTTCTCTGTTTTCACTGCCCTCCCGTGCACACTGCATATCTACCTAGCTCACTCCATCAGCAAAGAGCCCATGGCAGTTAGGGTTGCTCCTGGATTCTGGGGAAACAGTGATGTCAGGGCTTCCAGGGAGGGCGGGGAGAAAAGAGGGTCAGCCAATGACTCGATGCTCTATGTGTTCAATGATTGGACATGAAGATGGGACACTGGGCAGCCACAAACTGGGGGCTTTGCCTGTTTTGGAACAAGAAAAGATTCTGCAGGAGTCCCTGCTTCACCCCTTATCAGCCATGAGCCTTAGGCAACTTCCCAAAGTCTCTTGGGTTTTGTTTTGTTTTGTTTGTTTGTTTCATTTGTATAATGGTAGCAAAAAGAAGGCCCGTTTCATGGGGGTATTTGTGGAGATTAAGTGATTAGTATTTGGAATGTGCTCAGTGCCTGCCTCCAACAGAGTGGGTGCTCAGAAGTGACCCCCCTCCTGTCACCTAGACTAATCCCGTGGCCACACAAAATGAAGTTGAATCATGAAAGGGCTGGCCTTCATGTTCAAGACCATGGGGCCAATTAAAGGCAGGAGTGAGAGCAGTCACCCAGGCCATTCTTTGACTGACAGTTTCTGCTTTGATGGGCAGGCCAGTTGCTCCTGAGTTAAGTTTAGGCTCAGCATGCATTTCCTCTCCTCTCACAGCTACCCTGCAGAGATACTGCCATCCACACTTCCCAGGTGGGGAAACTCAGGCTCAAAGAAGTTCAGTCAGTCAGTCATCCATCCTGAATGCAAGGAAAACCGAGAGGCAGAGCCAGGACTTGAGCCCAGGTCAGCCTATCTTCCAGCCCAAGTCTCTCTAGACATCTTTGATCTATGCTCTTGGGTCAGGTTCCCAAGAGGTGAAGTTTGGGAGGCCTGGGTCTGCAGGAAAAAAGCCCTTCCAACCAGTCAGGGTATCTCCACCTGCTGCCAGTCCCTGACTGCACTAAAGGCCCCTCCCATCCCAGCAAAATCACTCCTGGATGATATGGTCTCAGAATGCTCCCCATAGCCAAGTGTTCTGAGCTGTTACCTGGCCTACGGGACTGTATTCTCCAGATAGCCAATGCCACTCACACCCCAGTTCCTGTTCTGCCCAGATTGCAGCTCCCATTCATCTGAGAAGGTCCACCCCTGGCAGCTTCTGGTTACCTGGCTTCTGGTGAGCAGGGCACTGACTCCCTGTGTTGAAACTCCAAGGCAGAGTTCCCAAGGCTTCTGGACCTTGTCCTTCTTCTTATCACCTAAAGCTGCCAGGCAAGAAGAGGTCACATGCTCAGACCTCATGACCCTCAGCAGTGCCACTACTTCTGCTTGTCCAAAACAGATAGCTTTGATTGATTGATTGGTGGATGGATGGGTGGGTAAGTGGATGGATGGATGGATGGATGGATGGATGGATGGATGGATGGATGGATGGATGGGTGGATGGATAGGTGGATGGGTGGTGGGTGGGTGGATGAGTGAATGGATAGATGGATAAATGGGGTGGGTAGGTGGATGGATTCATGCATGGGTAGGTGGATGGATGGATGGTGGATTTATATATGGATTGGTGAGTGGGTAGGTAGATGGATGGGTGGGTGGGTGGGTAGGTAAGTGGGTAGATGGATAGATGGGTAGGGGTGCATGGATGGATGGATGGATTGGTGGGTGGATGTGGAGTTTTAACTTAGTGTGGGTTTTATTCTGGCATTTCACACATCACTCATTCTTGTTGATTCTCCCCACTCCTCAGAATGGCCCCGCTTCCTTGTCACAGGAATTCTGTTACCCCCTTTCTCTCTCCCTCCCACTTAAGATCGCCTCCCCTCAAAGGACTCTAAGTCAGCCAGCCATAGACACATGCTTATCCATGTTCCTTCCTGCTCTATTCACAGTAGGGAGGAAGTGGAACAGATCATGGATAAGGACAACGTGGTACATCTACACGGTGGAATAGCTGTCAGCCTTAAAGAAAACTGAAATCCTGACATGTGTAGGACAACAAATGGAACCAGAGATATTCATGTTAAACAAAATAAACCAGACTCAGAAAGCAAATGCTACAGGTTTTTCTCACTGAAGACGTGTGTGTGTGTGTGTGTGTGTGTGTGTGTGTGTGTGTGTGTGTGTGTGTGTGTGTGTGTAGGAAGGGGATTAGGAAGACCTAGAAAGACCATGAGAGGGGAAAGGAAGTGGCACATTCAATAGAAATCTTTCCACCTCCAAGCTTTTGCTTGGGCCGACCCCCTCCCTGACAAGTTCTGCCTGTTTCTGCCTCGTCCAGGAAGCCCTCCTAACTGCTCAATTGAGATCAATCATGAGTCTTGACAGCGCCTTAGGTTCAATTCCTGGCCTCCTCATTTTCTGCTGTGTAACCTCTTCTAGGTTACCTCATCTCTCTGATCCTTGATATTCTTTCTTTGTGAAGCAGTGGGGATGGGAGGGCATGAACCTAATATAAACAGCAAGTAGTCCCTTATTTGGTCCATTCAACCTCTTGATGCCTTGAGGTGGGGCAGGGTGAGGTGACAGGGTTCCTGTTCCTGCCACAGGGACTTTGGGACCTGAAATCTTAAGCTGAAGTCCAGGCAGCTGCAAAGTGCTAGAGCCGGGATGTCCGTCTGGACCTGCCTCACTCTGGCACTTGCCTTCCGACATTATCATCATATTTTAGGGTCATTGCCTTTACCCACCTTGGTGGCGGATAGAAGAGTCAGTGGGAGGAGATCAGGAACAGTCCCAAAGCTGCAGCTGTGGAGAGCTCGGTGGGAGGACTGGCTGCTGGGGCTGCATACAGTTGTCCTTCTAGATCATACCTGTGTCAAACCAGTCCTCCATGGCCTTCCACCACCTTCCCAGGACTGGGGTCCCTTTTGTATGGGCTTGAAGTGATCTCTCTCTATCTCTCTCTCTCTTTCTCTCTCTCTCTCTCTCTCTCTCTCTCTCTCTCTCTCTCTCTCTCTCTCTCTCTCTCCTCTCTGAGCAGGGCTTGGTCATTGAGCGCTTAGGAAGGAGACCTCTCCTCATTGGTGGCTTTGGACTGATGGCCCTCTTCTTTGGGACCCTCACCGTGACCCTGACCCTGCAGGTGAGATATTGTGCCTGTCACGTTTTAAGGGGAGCAGCAGGTAACCGGCTCTGCTGTCACCACTTTGGAGCCTTGTGGGTTCATCCTTTCAGACCCCCTCCTGTGGGGCCTCCCTTCCAGAGGGAAGTTGAACAAGAAAGGGCCTGACTTTTGGCCCTGCCACTGCCACAGATGAGCTGTGTTGTCAACAGGATTCCCCTCAATTTACCTACCTTTGGAGTGGGGGGGATTATGTTAAATGCCTCCAAGATGTCCCTCTAGTTGTCACCTCCTTGCAAAGGAAGCTGGGTACTGTCTGTCAGGTGGCTTCTCAGTAACTCCCCTGTCACCTGGATTCCTTGTGCTGGCATCCTGGCTTTTCCACTTGCCATGCTCCTGGCTCCTCTTGGGCCCTAGCTCTACAAGCATCCTGTAGCCTGGGATGCTGTCAGAAGCTGCTGATAGCATGTGGCGGGGGTGACGCAAGACCGTGTGTGTATTTACACGGAGGAGCAATTATTCCCACTCTCCTTACGAACCTCAGATTGTCTCCTTTGAAATACTGAGCATTTTATTTTATGCTTATGGACGTTTTTCCTGCTTGTATGTCTGTACACCACATGGTGTCCATGGAGGACAGATCCTCTAGAACCGGAATTACAGATGGTTGTGAGCCACCATGAGGGTGCTGGCAACTGAACCTGGGTCCTCTACAAGAGCAGCAAGTGCTCCTAACCACTGAGCCATCTCTCCAGCCCCAGATTACCTCCTTTTATGGAGGGAAAGTCCGAATCATAAATATAAGTGATCAGGTTTCACGGCTGGATGAAGACAAGGTGGATTGGATCTCAGGGTCTTTATTACTGCCCCACAACTTTCCTTTTGATCCCTACCCTTCTCAGGGCAACCTGCATTCATGGAGCACCTACTGGGTGTTTCAAGCCAAGGGCACATTTTTCTTTTCAGGAATAAATCTTGACATTGAAAGTTGGGCATCTTGGTCATCAGCCAGATATCCTAATATTCCAAACAGTTCTAGAAAGAGGCAAAGGCAGTGTGGTGACATCAGAAACCAGTCCTTCAGAGGCAGTGCTGAGCTAGCTCCTCCTTGGGAGACAATGTGTTGCCTGAGCTGGAATTTTCCCATATCCAGGCATATAGTTGTCCTGAGCTGGGTGGCTTTGCAGTGTTCTCGGACATCTGAGGTTTTCAGAGAAAATGTGGAAGCTGCTCTGGCATCTGTCTTTCTTCTGCCTCAGGCATCCCTCCGCCTCAATATAAGTTCCACCCAACAGGACCTCAGAGCTCTCTCAACACCTGCCTATAGATGAGTGACAGGCTCCCTGGACACATTCCACGAGTGAGTTAGCTCCCCACACTCATGGGATGGCGGGAGTGTGAACACAGTGCTTTACACAGGAGGAGTGGTAACTGAGTCAAGTGTGACAATACTTGACTGAACATTTCCTCCGATGTCTTGCTTTAGAACAGTGGTTCTCAACCTGTGGGTCATGATCCCTTGGAGGGTTGAATGACCCTTTCACAGAGCTCGCCTAAGACCACCAGAAAATACAGATATTTATATTATGATTCTTAATAGTAGTTATGAAGTAGCAATTAAATAATTTTATGGTTGGGAGTCTCCACAACATGATGAACTGTATTAAAGGGTCGCAGTGTTAGGAATTGAGAATGACTGCTTTCGAGCATTCAGTTTGCTGAGAACTGTGCACTTATTTACACTTCCTGCTTACTGGCAACTGTGGAATTCTACTGACATCATCTCCTTGCAACCCACATCAGAGACAGAATGGCCAAGTGGTTGCCATTTGCAGCGACTGGGGATCAGGGGTATGAAATGGCCTGTCACATAAATGAAGTTAGGAAAATGCAAAAATTCAGGTTCCCTGGCTGTTCCACAGTTCCTCACCTGTGCACGTTGTCCTTCTGCAGGACCAAGCCCCCTGGGTCCCTTACCTAAGCATTGTGTGCATCTTGGCCATCATTGCCTCGTTCTGCAGCGGTCCAGGTAGGACACCCTCCTGCATGGTGCCTGGGAACTGGGAAGAAGGGGCAGCTATCTCCTTGACCAGTGGGAAACTTAGGCCCTAGGAAGAAGCAAGGCCTAATGGGGGAAAGGGTGTGCCCCTGCTTGCCCTTAGGCCTTGCCAAAGTGTAGTGGGCTATCTACATTCTATTCACAGAAGGCGGGTACAGGCTAACCCACAGACCCACTGATGTTAATGTTTAAGAGCCCAATAATGATGAGCCTGGGATGCCATATGCTAGGCTCGGGAATGACTTGTGAGGAAACAAAGATAATCAAGCTACGTCCGCGCCTTAGAGAAGGCACAGGTGACATGGGAAGTTCACTGATGGTGGTGGCAGGGATCCATGCGTCACTGCTGGTAGACAGCATTCTATGAACCTAAGAGTACAAACTCCCTCAGGGCTCTGGCAGCTCTAGGGAAGATCGGCAGGGAAGTAGCTGGGGAGCTTTCTGGCTGCAGACCAGTCCCCCATCCACCACCTTGCATGGTACCTGCTAACTGTGGAGCCACGATTGATGGAACATCAATTAATCCAGTTCCACTCTTTCCTAGCCATGCATCCACTGGGAAGGTCTGTTCTTCTTGTTGTACCTCAGTTTCCCTCTCTGCAGGATGGAGTTTTCTTCATGGTCTTGCCATTGTCCGGTTTCATGTCTGTGTCAAGCTAGAGCCTGCATAAGACTGGTGCTGAGAGGAAGGATTAGGGCAGCATCCAGCATGGCTGCATACTCTCTCCCTGTCAGGAGAGAGAGTGCCTTTATAGCCTTTTTTTCCCCCTTGCTTTTCTGTGTGTTGATGAAGACTGAATTGTGGAACTGAGTGAGGTTCAGTTAGTCATGTATTGCCTGGTGTGCAAGATGGCCCCAGCACCTCCTAAATCAGGCACGGCCACATTTGCTTATTTGATTTCTAGCAAAAGAAATGGAATTGAACCTGTTTTAATTTTTGCTGTGATTTTAAAGGGGTGTCATGTTGTTGGCTCCCATTTGTGACTGGCGGGTGGAAAGCATGTGTCTTCATCCAAAGTTTTAGGGAACTGTGATAAGATGACAGAGGAGACCTTGTAATGATGAAGGAAGCACCAGTACACACACACACACACACACACACACACACACACACACACACACACACACACACACATACACACCATGAAGCCAGGGTGTTCAGAACAGCTGGAGGACAAAGAGAACAGTGTGCTGGCTCCACTAGATTCATGTCAACTTGACACAAGCTAGAGTCATTTTGGAAAAGGGGATCTCAGTTGAGAAAATGTCCCTCACCACCTTGACCGGTGGACAAACTTGTGGCCTTTTTTCTTGATTGGTGATGGATGTGGGAGGGCCTAGCTTACTGTGTGCATTGCCTCCCATGGCCTGCTGGTCCTGGGTGCTATAAGAATGCAGGCTGAGCAACCATGAGTTAACAAGCCAGTCAACAGCACTCCTTCATAGCCTCTAAATCAGTTTCTGCCTCTAGGTTCTTTCCCTGACTTCTCTGAGTGATGTAGCTGTAAGCCAAACTGCTTTTGGTCATAGTGTTTTATTGCAGCTAAGACTTAGCTAAGACAGGTAGGGCAGTGACCTATCAGGAGGGTACACACTGCCTACTATAGCAACCTATAGATCTGGGGACCTAATCTTGTTTCCTAATATTGATTATCAATCACCTCTCCTGTGATCTTTCCCCAGCTACTCACTGACATTAGGACCAGGTCCCCCCCCCCCCCTTTACTAGAAGCTTTGAACATGTAGGATGCTCTCTTACCTTCCTGCTCACCAGTTCAATCCTGAGGTGCAATTGGCATGTTGAATAGAGAACTGGCCAGGTCATTTTTCCCCTTTGATCTGCCCTCCTTATGCTAGGAATAGAAATGGGTTACAGTGAGCCTCCAAATTCTTTCCAAACAAACCTTATTCTCAATTTATAGACTAAGAGAAAAGCAGTTTGGATTGATTAATTTCCTGTGTCACAGCTGAGAAATAACAGGTTTGGACCTTCACCATCTTGACCTAAGACCCATGATTTAATGCCTTCACATATACCTGGTTGGTGTACATTAAATGCTTGCTAAAACTTGAGTAGAATTAGGTACATTTTGAGATTGACCTACAAAGTTAAAAACTACTAAGGTGGCTCAGTGACTAAAGGCACTTGCCACCAAGCCTAAAGATATGCTTTGGATCCCAGGACCCACATGGTAGAAAGAGAGAACCAATACCACACACACAAGTTGTCCTCTGACCTCCAAAAATGTCCCACACTTACGTAAATAAACATAATTTTTTTTTAATGACCTCAGAGGGAAAGGGGCCTACACAAAGATTTCTGGATCTGAGGAGGAAGCTTTTATGTGTTTCTTCTCACGATGAGGTTCACTGCCATCGTCACCAATCTACCCTGCATGCATCTACACAAGACACAGTTTTGTCCCTTCTGACAGATCTTCTCAGATGAAAGTGATCCTGGATTTCCATGCTTCCATTGGTTCCTGCTTCAGACATCAGAAGTCAGGAACTGGCCTTGGGCTTAGGTCTTAAATTCAGACCCCTAAGTCAAAGCACTTGGTGTTGATGAGAAACCTTTTGTGTCTCAGGGTACAAAATGCTCAGCTCCACACTGGTGTCTAGGGAACCCCCTCCAGGGAAGTCACCTGCACCCTACAAGCACAGATTAACTTTTAGTCCTGACACTTCATCCCTAAATCCCTGGTGTTCACTTAGCAGCCATGCCTCCCCAGCAACCAATGATCTCAGCCACAGGTGGACTGGGGTCTAGGACCACAATAAACTCACACCGACAGTGCCGAGCTCCAGGGAGATTACCTGTCTAAGGGAAATTCAGACTGTGAGACCTTTGGCATCTACCTAAGTCCTTAGGGCAGAGCCCATCCCAGAAGGAGCTCTCTAGAAAACTAAGAAATGAGGCTGCTGAGCGGTCAATGGCTGAGACCTCCCCCAATAGCCATTAGGAAATGGCCAAGAACCCAGGACCCTGCTGGAAAACTCAGCAGTTTGCTCCAGACAGCCTCTCTCCTGAGCAATCCATTTAAGGAGACCTGAGAGGGAGTTGGGATTAGACAGAGGGAGAGAGAGAACAAAGCAGCAGTTTCCTACTACATATTTTATGTGTGTGCACAGCCTCAAGGTGGCTCAGAGAATCTCATAAACAAGGCAGTTGTAAGCCTTACTTTGAGGGATGGGAAATCTCTCTACATCTCATTTCCAGTCTGAAGGCTAATGTGAGGGCCTGACACCCAGAAAGAGGAGAGCCTTAGCAGGGAGGACAGAGGTACCAGATGAGGACAGCGTCTTAAGCTGGGAATTAGGATGGAGAAGAGCAGTGAGAGGAAGGTGCTGGCCCAATAGGATGCACCAGGTACCTGCCTAGCACAAGTCTGCTATGAAAAGGGGTCCCCTCTACTTGTCATAATGCCCTGGCCCTGTGGAGCCCTTCCTGCAGGTGGAAGTTACCTGAGGGCTGGGTGAAGGACATACAAGAGCCCTCCAGCTATGCGGGCCAGAGTTCCACAGAGGACCTAGCATCCCAACTAAGTTCTTACAGAGGAGAATCTGAGTAAGGTGATGGGAACAGAGGCAAGTGAAACAGGTAAAACAGAAGGCCAGCCGTGCCCTCATCGCATCTACAGAGGAGGAAGTGAAAAGGTGCTATTCCTGACCTGGGGAAGATCTTGGGGAGTCAGACTTCTCAGTAACCATTTATAATGGGTTTCCAGGACAGGGAGGGACCAGGACTAATGGGTGCTCATGGCTAATATTCTAGATTTAAATGAGCATTGCTGTTCTTGTTCTGTGTGTCTGTGATCTCACAGTTGGTAAGGTCTGGGCTCTGAACCCTGCCCATGACACAGGTAGTATACAGAGGTAGACAGTAGACTTCATTTATAACATGAACCATCCTGGAATAAAATTCGAGCAGCACCTACAAGATCTCAAGCACCTCATTTGGGGTTATAGAACAGCATAAGAGCTCTGGCCCTGCTAGTAAATCCTACTGCCACTAAGTCAAGAGCCAACAGCTATGAATCTCCCTGTACATTGGCTACTGTGCACGCAGCCCCAGATATTCCTACTTGTTGAAAAATAAACAAGTGTAGAAATAAATGAAAGAGAAAAACAGAGGGGGGGCAGAGAGGAGGAAAGAGAGGGAGACACAGACAGACTGACCGACTTCTATGCATGCCTTTGGCTTTCTCACAGCTGAACTACACAGCTTAGATGGGACTCAAGTCCCCTGAGGAGCTAGAAAATTATGTCCAAAGCAGAGTGACAAGAAAATTAATTTCTAGTCTTCATGACTAAGCAGAAATTATTGAGTAGAAAAATAGGTACAATTATACTCATACAACTAGAGCCATAAACTGAGACATCCTGACACCAAACCAGGTCATAATTCTTGAAAGACAAACCCACATAATACAAAATTAGCTGTCATTGTCAAGGACTTATCAGTGAATTTATATGAAAGTGAAGCTTTACCTTTGGATTCATTATCATGCGTTATTAATAGTAGCCCCCTCCTAGAAGTGGAATCCAGCCTCGTGCCCATGACCACACAGGGGCTTGTAGGAAAGTCCCTGTGACCTCCTGAATCCTGCTTGTGAACACTAAAGCTGTAACTGCTCCTGGCCTGGTAGGAGATGGTCCCCTTCCCCAACCCCAGGCAGTCAAATGGACTTAAAAAACCATTCTGTGAATGATCTCTTCTCCAATCTGAGGGTAAGGCCAGAGGACTCAGCAAGAGACAGAAGCCCCAGGACCAGCCACAGTGGGAAGAAGCTCCATTCCCAAGGCCACCTAGACAGATGGGAAAACACATGGTAGTACCGTAGCCTGGAGCGCGGCTGCATAGTGATACAGAGTGGCTACCATGCAGGAGCTGTCACCCTCCAAACCAAGGGGTACCTGCTCTGAAGTCAGAGATCTGTCAATGAGCTTCACCAATATGGGCCAACTGGAAGACAGTAGCCATATTCTCGGAGCATAGGAACCTGGATCAGGGAATGACAGGACTGCAGAGGGACTTGGGGGCAAGTGAGTGAGAAAAGGAAACTAGCTCAAGGTGAAACCATCATTCTAGTCTTGTTTCCATTGCTGTGATAAAATATTCTAACAATAGTGACTTTGAATGAGAACGGTTTATCAAACTTACAATTTCAGGTGAAATTCCACCATTGCAGGGGAGTTAAGGCAGAACCTTGAAGCAGATTGTCACATCTACAATCAAGAGCAGAGAGACATGAATGCATTCATGCTTGTCAGGGTTCAGCACCTCTTCACACATATGCAGCATACAGTGCCCTCTCTAGGAGGTAGCACTGCCCCACCTTGTGCAGGTCTTCCCACCTCAATTAATGTACTAAGAGAATCCCCCACAGAGAAGCTCACAGCTAACATGGCCTAGGAAATCCATTGTTGAGTCTCTTCCTAGGTGATTCTAGGCTGGTCAAGTTGACAATTAAACTGACCAACACAGTAACTTACCATCCATGTTAGTAACCTTCCAATTATTCAAAAATTACTTGAGACAACCAACTTATAATCAGAAAGGGGTTGTGTGGTCTCATAGTTTGGGAGATTCTGGTCTGTCTTAGTTTTATTACTGTGAGGAGATACCATGACCAAAGCAACTCTTATAAAGAAAAACATTGGGGCTTCCTTCATGGCAAGAAGCATGGCGGCACAGACAGACATGGTGCTGGGGAGGTAGTTGAGAGATCTACCACCACCCTCAGGCCCCCGTAGCCTGAGAATGGCACCTCCACACTTCTGGAAGTCACTAGGCAACCAGCCCAGCCAAAGCTGCTTCCCTGAATCTGGAAGCCTCCAGACAGTGTCACCAGATCTGCCAGCTCCAGCCATGCTGTTAAAACTCCCTCCTTCCATCATCTCAGACAACCTAGAGGCATGGCTTCTCGATCTCCATTAGTCTGGGGCCCTGAGGGGCTGTAATCCCCACAGAGGATGCCCAAAGCTTGCTCCTCAAGTCAACCTAGACCCAGATTCTTGTTTATTTAATAGGATGTTAAGTTACTATGACCAGATACTCAACATGAACAACATTGAGGAGAAAAGATTTAGTTTGGCTCAGGGTTTCCGATCACAGTCCTGAATTCTGTGGATGCCAGGCCTTATTATGTGCCAGAAGGTCACAGTAGTAAGGACTAAGCAGAAAGAGGTTGTTCACCTCAGGGCAAATGGAAAATGGGGTAGGACAGACTGAGACTACATATGTAACCTTCAAGGTACACTCACAGGGACCTATATCCTCCAGAGCCCTACCTCCTAAGGTTTACACACACACACACACACACACACACACACACACACACACAGAGAGAGAGAGAGAGAGAGAGAGAGCGAGAGAGAGAGACAGAGAGAGACAGAGACAGAGAGAGAGACAGAGACAGAGACAGAGAGAGAGACAGAGAGAGAGACAGAGAGAGACAGAGAGACAGAGAGGCAGAGAGAGACAGAGACAGAGACAGACAGAGAGATATTTAAACCACAATGTGTTCCTCTCTCATTGTGGGTTGAATGACATCCACCAAGATTCATGTTTGCTTGATCCTTGGAATGCAACCTTGCCTGGAAATAAATCCTTAGTGAACAGTTAGTTAAGGCTCTTGGGGTGTGACCAGCAAGGTACTGTCCAATCCCAAGCTTCCAGCATCCAGGTCTGAGATGACAAGTTTCCGTTTTGAGTGACCACATTTGTCTTCAGCAGGCACAGGAGACTAATCTAGCCACTGTGGTGGCAGGAAAGCACTTCGTCACCCCAGGCAGCTGTAGGCACAGGGCAGGTGGGCCTTGGAAATGAAAGACTTGAACCATCCAGTGTGACAGAGGCATGTGGACAAGCTGCTCAGTGAGGGCACAGTGCATGCTTCACTTGTCCAAGAAGACCAGAGAGCTTTCAAAGCTCTCACTAGCTTCCTGCAGCTGAGCACCTGCTCCACCAAGAGCATTGCCATGTGCATCCTGAGGACCACAGCATCTCTGCAAAGGAGACATTGCTTGTTTGCTTGGGTTTTGTTGTTGTTGTTGCTACTGCTGCTGCTGCTGCTGTTTGTTTTTGTTTTTTTCTTTTTTGAGACAGGGTTTCTCTACATAGCCCTTGCTGTCCTGGAACTTACTCTATAGACCAAGCTGGCCTTGAACTCCATATATCCACCTGCTTCTGCTGCTCTCCTGAGCTGTGGGATTAGTGGTGGGTAGTGAGCCACCACCACCTGACTACTACATCGTCATCATCATCCTCTCCTCCTCTTCCTTTTCCTCCTCTTCCTCCTTCTCCTTCCCTTTTCCTAGGCTCCAGGAAGCCTTGCTTAGTCTGCCCTACATGCAGCATAGATGGGGCACAACCAGAATTTGCCCGACTCTGAGCCTGATCTCCTCCCCTACCTACCCCATTCTCCCTTGAGACTCTCGCTGCTCAGTTTTCCTTCTTATCTTTCCCCACAGCCTTGGGTAGAGTTAATTAGTGAGCTTGCTGCTTGCAACTTGAGTAGGAACACATGGCTGTGTGCTTTAAGATTTTCTGCCAAGCTCACTTCAGAAAGGTTTGTCTTCAGAAGAAATCACAAGTGATTGCTCTTGAAAATAGTTCTAAGTTCCAGTGGCTAAGCCTGGATGATTGATTGGTTGAATGATTGACTGATTGATTACTTTTTTCTTTTTCTCTTTTTCTTTTCTTTCTTTCTCCTTTTTTTTCTTTTTTCTTTTTTGGAGACAGTGTGCTGGTTGTCAACTTAAATTAAATCATTTGAAGAAAAGAGTCACTTCTAATCTGGATATTTTGAAGTGGGAAGATCCACCTTTGATCCAGGCCACATCTTCTTCTGGCAGCCTCTATAAAGGACATGGAAGAAGGAAGCTTGCTATCTTTACCTGCTTGCTCTTGCTCTCTCTGGCAAGTCTAAGTTTAAAGTCTACTTTTTTCAGATTCAGGCATGTACTGAAAACAAGCTGAGATACCCAGCCTTATGGACTGAACAACTGCTGGATTATTGGAGATTTCATTGGTAGAAAGCCATTGTAGGACTAGCTGGACCATCTGTAAGCCATTCTAATAATCCCCGTAGATAGATAGATAGATAGATAGATAGATAGATAGATAGATAGATAATAGATAGGACTCATTCTGTAAGTTCTGTTTCCCTAGAGAAACCTGACTAATGCAGAACAGAGTCTTTCTGGCCTCAAATTCATGGACCTCTTGCCTCTGACTGCCTAGTTCTGGGTCCTCAGGAGTGTACCACCAGGTTCTGCCAAGCCTTGAGGTTTAACAGACATTTAGAAAGTTCCCAGAACTGGTTCTTACTCTGCAGAGATAATGACAACTGTCAGCTTCCAGACTTTCCACAGTTCCCACCTCAGCTGCCTTCCTCCTAGCTGTGGTTTGGGCTATTCTTCAAAATCCAGCAAAGGAATTTGTCTGTTATTCCTACCTCCAATGACATGTGACTGACTACCAGAAGGCATTCATTTACTGTGGCTGCTGTAGCAAGCTAGTACAGACTGGTGGACTCAAATAATAGAAATGCATTCCCCAGTTTTGGAAGCCAGAGGCCCAAGATCAAGGTTGATCAGGGCTACTCTCCTCTAGAGGCTTTAGAAGAGCTCTCTCTCTCTCTCTGTCTCTGTCTCTCTGTCTCTGTCTCTCTCTGTCTCTCTCTCTGTCTCTCTCTCTCTCTCTCTCTCTCTCTCTCTCTCCTTCCTCTCTCCCTCCCTCCATCTCCCTCTCCCTCTCCTCTCTCTTCCTCTCAACTCTCCCCTCTCCATTTTCCCTCTTCTCTCTCTCCTTCCCACAATCTCTTCCCTCTCTACCTTACCCCTTCCCTTCTTCCTCTCTTCTTTATTCTCTGTGTCTCTTTCATCTCTGTGATCTCTGCCTCAGTCCTCTTATGACCATCTTCTCTGTGCCCCAAATATCCTTCTGCCTATCCACTTAGATGGGTAACCAAAACTAAGTTCCTTGCATAAAGGACCCTGGCCCACTCTAACAATAAAGAAGAAATATTGAAAATGAAACACTCAGTAAATCACAAAGTGGGAAACACCCTCAAGAGATTAGACAAGGCAGAGGGAAAGGTTGAGGAGCTGAAGAAAAAGTGAGGAATTATTATACTGAGATAGCAATAACAATATATGAGTACAGGAAGCATTTAGAACCCCAAAGAGACATCACCAGAAAAGAACTTTTCTATGTCACATGAAAGCTAAAATTCAAGAGTACAGAACAAAGAATATAGAGTACTGCCAGAGAGAAGTGGTGAGTTACTTGCAAAGACAGACCTGTTAGGATGAGAGTAGGCTATGAGCACAGACCCCATTGGCCAGGAGAATACTGATAGATATGTTTCAAGTCACAAGAAGTATACTACCAATCAAGATTATTATACCCAGCAAAATTAACCTTTAAATTCAAGGGACAAAGACCTTTCTTGATATGCATGAACTTAAGTAATTTAGAATACCAAGCCAGCACTCCAGTAGATACTCAAAACCATACTTACATACAGAAGAGGAAGAAAGTGATACACAATCATAAGGGTCCAGGAAAGAACAAATTTCACTGGAGGAATGAATAAATGAATGAGAAATAGAAATTAAGTACAGCTTATTGACTCAGTAAACTAGAACATCTCTAAGATGAATAAGGAAGAAATTAGCCTGTGGTTTTCAATAATAATTTTAAATGTAAAGGGTCTACGTCCCCAGTTTAAAGACATAGACTGGATGCATGGGTTAAAAAGCAAGTTTCAACTAATTTCTATCTGCAAGAACCCTCATTGACAAGAACACAGACAGATGCAAAGTGAAAGAATGGAAAATGGTATTTTGAGTAAAACACTCTCCCAAAACATTCTTAATTCTGATGAGCACATTTTCAAAAAGGAACAGAAGATAAAGTCAATACAAAAATCAGTAGCTTTTCTATATACCAATTATGAACATGCAGTGAAAAGAAGTAGGAACACAATCTTATTAGCAATAAGGAATAAATCTGGCTAAAGACTTGAAAGACCTCTACAATGAAATCTATGAGCTCTGCTATGAGAAACTGAAGGAGGTACCAGAAGATGGAAAGACCTCTGACACTCACATATCAGTAGAATTAATACTGTTTGAAAGATCATTTCTTGAAGGCAAATCTACAGATTCACTGCAATTCTCATCAAAATTCTACTGGAATTATTCCTATAAATACAAAACAACCTGACAGTTTACATGGAAGCACAACAGATTCTAAATAGTCTAGGTTGAGGTGGTTGCAAAACACTGTTCTCAGTGCTCAGTGGGAAAACTAACATCTCAGAGGAGCACTAAAGCTAGACAATAATTGCCATGATCACCACTATCACCATAATCACTACCAGCACTGTCACCATGGTCACCATCTTCAACATAACATTTCCACCAATGTCATAATGGTGGAAATAATCTTTAGCAAACACCACTACAACCATCACTATAGCCACCACCATCATCATCACCACGATCGCTATTATCCTCATTGCTGTGGTAGGCAGCAACAGCGTTACCACCACTTGTCTTTTTTGGCATCTTTTTTAGTTTTGGTTTTTCAAGACAGGGTTTCTCTGTGTAGCCCTGGCTATCCTGGAACTCACTCTGTAGACCAGGCTGGCCTCGAACTCAGAAATCTGCCTGCCTCTGCCTCCCAAGTGCTGGGATTAAAGGCGTGCGCCACCACTGCCCAGCCTTTTTTGGCATCTTTAACCAAACACCACATATTGGGCAACTTAAGTAACAAACATCTCACAGTTTGAGAGATTGGAAATTCAAAATCAAGGTACTGGCAGACTCGGTGTCTGATGAAGATCAGCCGCATGGTCATAGATAGCATCTTCTTGCTCTGCAGTCACATGGCAGAAGAAGGCACAGTCTCTGGAGTCCTGGTTTTAAGGTTATTAATATTATTCACGAGGGCTTTGTCTTCATGGTGCAATCACCTCCCAGATTCTCACCTCTAAATGCCATTGCATCAATACCATTAGGTGTTCAACGTACAAATGGGGAGAGGCACAGTACGAGAGGCACAGTAACCACTACCCTCACTGTTACCATTCCTGCTACTGTTGTCACCATTAGCACCTCATCATTAGCAGCAGTAGCAGTACCTTTATTGAGCAGCTATCACATTCTGGCATGGTATTGCATTCTTTCCCTGTGCTATCTAGCTCCTTTCACAAGAAACTCAAGAGTTAGCTGAGACAGGAAGTGAGGCATTGTCCTTCCTTCGGGCCTCGGCTTCTGTTAGAACCCCACAAGCTGGGGAGGTGGTAGGAAGCCGCCCTCCATGCCCCAGCTTCTCTCACTTCTTTAACGAGCAGACTCTTGGAGGCCCAAGGCATCAACATTGGCCTTGTTTTAATTTGCACCTTTCCAACTGAGAAGCAATTACAGCATAATGATTCATTTCTCTAATGTGTCAAAAATCAGCTGCTAAAAAAAAAAAAAAGGCAGAAGTAACCCACTGCATTCCCATTCTGACCATTGTCTTCCTGTTCCTCTGAGGGAAGACTACCTCTCAGATGTAGCGGCCAGAATCAGGAGATTGTTTACTTACTTATTACCCTCCCCCATACACATACATATATACATGTACACACACACACACACATATAAATTTTATGAGACAGGTTTTATGTAGCCCAGGCTAGCCTTGAGCTCATTAGGGTATCCAAGGATAAGCTTAGATTCTTGATTCTCCTGCCTCTGCCTCCCGTGTTCTGAGATTACAAGTGTTCATTACTATACCTGACCCTTAAAGATCAAAGGCAAGTTCCCAGACAAGCCACATGAAGCACGAAAGAACTTAGAACTCTGAGTCATCCACCTTGATTCGTACCCTGCCCTCTTAGCATCCCCATGTGACTGCAACCTGATCTTACCCTCTTGCATCAGTTTACCCACAGGTGAAATGGGTCGTAAGAACTGTGAGGACTAAGTGAGAAAGAAACATGAAACAAGGGCATGTGTGTCATGGGCCAGCTCAGGAAGGCCATTCCATCTCCTATCTGCTACCCCTTCCAGGGCACCTGCCTTGGAGCAAGTGCAGGCAGACTGCTGACCACATTCATGGCTGCAACGTGTTTGTCGGTCTCCAAGTCACTACCTTGTCCTCCATTCTCAATTCTTATATTATCTTTGCTTTAATCAGGGGAACAAAGGCTAGGGAAGCCATGAAGCCATCTGTCCTCTTCTTTAGAGAGTTTCTCCTTCTCATGAGCATCTGTATTTGTAGCATCTACACATAAGGCCGGATCACCAGGACCAGCTCCACAGAGCTTGCCCTTCGAGGAAGAGAATTATACAGTAGCTAAGTAGCATGAATGTAAGACTAAATTTTAAGAAATCGGGGATGAGAGCACCAGATAATGAAATGAAGAGTGATGGAGTGAGTTGGAAGAGCATCCTAACTAAGCTCATCTGGAAGTTCCTGCGCATCCCAGCGGAGCATGTCCAGTCACCCCTGCTGAGCCTGTGTAGGAAGTTCCCGCGCATCCCAACGGAGCATGTCCAGTCGCCCCTGCTGAGCCTGTGTAGGAAGGTCTGTAGACAGCCTAGGACTGAGCCCTGCAGATACCTAAATGGCAAAGTCCCAGGCTAAGGGGGCTCCCCAGAGATAACCACCAGATGTGTGGGGCCAGGTGGGCAGGGCACTAGAGTGCATAGAAGGTGGAACCACCAACCCCAGAGCCAGGAAGAAGTGATGGACAAAGAGGTTGGATGTAGGAGAAGGAAAAAGAGGAAGGGGATCCCTGAGGAGGAGAGAGCTAGAGGCTTGAGGGGGCAGGTGCCACTGGAGGGCTCTTGCCTGAGGAGCCCAGCATTGGCTTTCAAAAACAGGAAGAGAGCTGGATGGGAGGGGTGGCTCAGAGGTCGTGTGCTTGCCTAGCATGCACAAGTAAGTCCCTGGGTCCCATCCCCAGTACTGCCAAAACAACAGGCAAGGAAATCATCCTCCTCAGACTGGCCTGGAACAGGTCCAGCCCTGCAGCTGTCAGCTTGGAGCTCAGGGGAAGCTATCAACCTCCCACCCACAGGACTCAGCCTCTAGGTCTGGAAAATTGACCTTGTAAATGGCAGATGCTTGTCACAGCTAACCCAGGATGGCAGTGCTACCCAACTGCAGAGCAAGCTCTCTGACTTCTCTAACCCTAGCCCAGCCTGACACCTACAGTGCAGGCTACATAGGCTTGGGGGAGGGAGTGGTGCCTGGAATGGGAGAATAAGCTGTCTGGTCTATAGAAGGGGTTAGAGGAGACAACAGAGAAAGGTGGAGCCTGCTGCGGTCTTGTATAGGTGTTTGCTTCCGTCTGCCCTGCGTCCCACCCCTCTGTCCAGCAGTGGTTTTCCTTCTGATCATCCTCACTCAGCCTCAGGCTGGCACTGAGAAAGAGCACGTTTCCAATGCTGGCTCTGCCATGAATTCCTTAGAACCACCTTTGGAGGCTCCGCCCTTCTGTGCCTCGGTGCCTCTTGTAAACTGAGATAATATAGTCTGCCCAAAAAGAGCCTTAGGGACAGGAAAATGAATTACCATGACTGTTCGCCTTGGCTGAGAAGAACGCAGGGAAAGTCCAGTGCACTTTGGTCCCAGCCCCTTCTCTACCCTACTTTGCCACCTGTGGGACCCAGGATGATGTCTCTATCCCCTCATATGATTGAATTGTCTGAGACAGATTCCCAGCACACCTACCTCTGAACACAGTTATTTATAATTACCCCAGCCCCTTACACGCTCAAATGTCTGAGTGGAAGACAGATCACTTGGTGTCTCTGTCTCATAGATGACCATGACAGTGCCACCCTCAAGGGCTTGGATGAGAACAAACAGAGAAGTGTGCCCTCTTATCATCAGGTAGCCTCTGGGAATCTTCACACACATCCTGCCCGTAGCAAAGATAGGCAGAGATTTGCATCCTATGACAGCCAGTCATGCAAACACCAGAGCCTTTGAGCAATGACAGCATGCTATGGAATGAGGAAAAGTCAGTTCTCCAGCCAGCTGAGTCTCAGCTCCACTAACCTATTGAGCCTCTGCCCCACTTAGGTCCCTGATAAGCCCCTCACCAAATGACTGCCTATCCGCCTATCCACCTGACCAGACCCTCCTTCCTCTGTCTGCTCTGTTTTCCCTTAAGTAGACTAATTTAGCATCTCGGGATTAGTCACAGCTGGATTGCTTTCCTCTCTAAGCATTTAGAAGCTGATTAAACTGAGATCTCACCAGGGTGATCTGGGCCTCTTAGCTGACTCTGAGGAGTCTCTGATGCTCTGCTGTAAAGATGGGGCAGTAGATCACTCTGGGTGTTACAACAGCAGGTGGGACACATGTCAACAGGAACTCAGTACAGGGCAAGTCTGTGTGAGTTTCAGTCTTGGGCAAAATGGTACCTGGAAAAAGCCAGGATGGACTTCCTCAGAGAGGACTTAAAATAGGTTTCCTCGGGAGACTCCAGGAGGCAGCAGCAGTGGGCACCAGGCCAGAACAGAAAGTACCCCGAGGACCAATATGGTCCCACCAAGGAGTTCGGGAAGCTACAGGGAAAACACATCCCACAGGAAGGACTTAGGCCAATCTTCTTTTGGGGCAAGATATCCTATCCCTCTGTCTTATGGAAAACCAGCCAAGGCTTCAGTCAGGGTGCCACAGGAAAGTGGAGGTGTCACAGACATCCTGAGATGGTAGGAAGTTTAACAAATGTTGCTAATGCCAGACCTGTTCCAGCATCCTGGGTCCAAACCAGGTAACAGGACCTTCCTGGGCCAAAGGTACTGCTCCTTCAGAGCTAGGCTGTGGACATCCAGCTCAAGAAGCATCTCCAGGGAGAGCTCTGTCATTGGTGCTCACTTAGTGAATAACCAAACACATCCATTCTGCAGCCTTGAAGACCAAGCCCTAGGTGTAGGATGTGATTGGTCTCATTTGGCCTCCTCCAAGGCTGACTTCTAACTGCAGTACATTCCGGGTTGAGTCCCCTACCCTGCCCCACCCCAATGCAAGACTTCCTCTCTTTTGTGCTCACCTGAGGGCTGAGAACCTGCGTCTTCCATGTTTCCCGGAAGATGAACTCCACCCCAGCCATAACTGGGGCTTGTTCTGATAGACTTTGTGTTTCCTGGATGAATGTTTGCTATTACAGTGTGGTAGACCTTATCTTTAATTAGAATGAATGGGGCCAGTTTGAACTCCACGGTCCATTTCTCTTGAGACTTCAACAGCTTCTGTCTCTGACAGGAGGTTCTGGAGGCCATTGCTCCAGCCTGAGCATCACTTTGGAGTGGTGAACAGAGAACTCTCTGAGAATTGAAACATGCTAATTGGCAGTGGGGAGGAGAATGCTGTTTCTCTGCGTGACTGGTCTATGGGGTCCAAGTTGGGATTACTCTGCCTCCGTGATGACCCAGGGAGCCTTGAAGCACTTGCCAATGTTTCCCATGCCCACCCCACACATACGCCAGAGTTCTCACCTGCTTGTTTCCCATGGATGTCCCTGTCTGACTCCCTACTCTCCCTCCAGCTGACCCTGCAAGACAATAGCCCTTCCAGATGGGCTTGTGTAGGCCACCTGCCTGGCTGTGTCGGCCTACAAGTGTGCTCCTGTGGCAGCCTGCTCAAAGGGTCGTGGACTATGTTAGTATTTTCCATCATTCTGATGAATAACTGGAAGGATGTATGTAAAAGGTCATTTTGACTCACAGTCTCTGAGGGTTTGGGTCTGTAGGTCACAGCAGGTTTTCTGGACTTGTATGAGGTAGAGTACCATGAAGGACTTACGGACAGAGATGCTCACTCTCTGACAGACAGGAAACAGAGAGAGAAGAAATGGCCATAAATAATGCCTATCTGTCCAGGGCATGTCTCCAGTCATCACCATGGTGAGAGGATAAAGCAAAGATGCTTGCTCCATAACAGACAGGAAGGGAGAGAGAGAGAGAGAGAGAGAGAGAGAGAGAGAGAGAGAGAGAGAGAGACCTTTCAGG
>CM052712.1:29572200-29582200 GCA_028551405.1 Uromys caudimaculatus | reverse complement strand
TGCATTTTCCACAGGAACTAGTAGCCCCCAACTGAGGCCTGTAGACACGAGAGAGGTTCCTGTTTCCATCACCCAGTTCATGCAACTCATTACAGCAGTCATCGAAATAAATACAAAACAAGCCAAACAACCAAGTGACTGAATAAGCCATCCTCATGCAGCTGGCTCTCCCTGGGCATGCCATGTAGTGTGACTACATGTGTAATCCCTCAACAAGTCTGTGAAAGCTCCGTCCCCACTGGCCTCCTTTTACAGATAGCAGCTGATACACAGAAATGTCAAGTCACTGCTCCGGGTTTGCCCAGCTAGCAAGGTTAAAGATGGGGTTAAACCTCTATGCTCCAGAGTGTCCATTATCAACCACCGTAGTACACAGCCCTAAATCTCAGGCAATGACATCCACACAGAAGGTGAAAGAGTAAGAACGATGTAAGGGGCTCTGAACGATGTTTAGGTTGTGTCTTATAAAATCTCTGGAGCTCATTGTTCTGACTAGAAGAATAACTGGCTGCAGCCATCCCTGATGTTTGAGTATGCTCTGTGGCTAAGAACAAGCCTACATCAGGCCTGCATGTCCTGGGCTCCTCCTAAGGAGATATGTCAAATAGCTGTGGGTCCCTAGGGTGCTAATTAAGAAGGCCAAGCTAGTGTCTTATTTTTATTCTATCTATCTATCTATCTATCTATCTATCTATCTATCTATCTATCCATCTATCCATCCATTTATCTATTTATCATGTGTGCGTGTGCATATGTGTGTGTGTGTGTGTGTGTGTGTGTGTGTGTGTGTGTGTGTGCATGACCTCAAACATGTCAGGCAACAACTTGCAAGAATGTCCCAGGCTATATCTTCTCCGTGCTGCAGGGCAGTGTGGTACAGCCTGGGAAACTCTATTGGAGTACTTAGTGAGCAGGAGAACTGTGGCTAAACTCATCACATGTGCAAGTCCCTCACCCCCCTTTTTAAAAAAAGACCTATAGCCTAGGTCTGGATCTTTGATATTTGATATTTGATACATTATGAGGTGGGTTTTAGGAGCAGAGACTGGACGTGTGATTGGAAACTCTCCTCCCTGGATAAGCATACACAGGACCTGGAACCCCCAGGAGACATCATGTGACACCTGTTCTGGGTAATTGGTTACCTGGCAAGTCATCAACCAGCAGATGACAAGAATGGACATGGGCACTGGTGTTGTGGGAGACACACTGACTAGTCTAACTCAGCACCCAGCAACAGTCATTGCGTGCCTACCCCCATAGTCACTTACCATTCTCAGTGCATTTTGGATAGATCCTGCTGGGCCTTGAAGAATCCTCATTTGCTCCAGTAGACCAAAGGAATTCAATCCTGAAGACCGTGAGATTCATCTAGGAGTTTAGGATGCCTGGTGGGTGCTGGAATCTTCTGCCCATCACACATTCTGACTCAGTCTGGAGGGGGTGGAATTACCAGTGTATGTCAGAACAGTGCAAATGATCTGAGCATGTTACCAAGGCTGAGCACTCACAGACATCTGGTAACCCATGAAGGATGGAAGTCAGTGGGAACACATGGAACCACATATAGGTATTTCTAGAAGACCTCCTTTTAGATACTCAGAGGCTGTACTAGAGTGTGAGACTTGAGCAGGGAGACCTGGTAGCTGTGGTTTACCAGGGACCCTGTGGTAAGGCCTGGGGCAAGCAGAGAGAGGAGCAAAGTGCCTGCAAGGATGAGGTGAGGGGCATGAGGCAGCTCCTGCATGGAGACTCTCTTCTGCTGAGCAGACCTCATGGTACCTTTATCACACCTAGAAAGACTGTTCTTAAGTGATGCCACATTCACAGGGCTAGGAGCCTGGTATTTCAGTGTGCCTTTGGAAGAAAAAAGGTTGACAGGCAATTTCTGTCCTTGCTATGGTGACCAACATGCCCTAGGATGTTTGCTCAAAGCTATCCCAGACAGCCCAAATCTTAAAACAGTGATGAGCCCCAAGCAACCTGGGAGAGTTACCAGTCACCACCACACCCCCATCATGCCCCACACAATCTTCTTGCCTCAAGCCCCAGCCTAAGGCAGGACCCACAAAACTGTTTGTTCTGATGGTTGCTGTTCTTGGTCTTCTTGCCAGGCAGTGTATTAGCAAAACCTTCTGGATTTGTTAAGTAGACTTTGGAGTCAAACAAGGTGACCCTGAAGTCTGCCCATGTCCCTCAATATTGAGGTCAGGGGCAGAGTAATGCTAACTTTCCCTGATGACTGTCATTGTCTTGTCTTTGAAATGAGCAGTGCCTGAGTTTTGCAGCTGGGCTCTCAAGGACTCAGACTTCCATCTGCATGGTGTCTGCATGGGACCTATAGCAAAGCTTGTTGTCACTGGGACTGCTGAAAAGTTGTTGTCTGCCCTGATGTCCTAGACTGTGAAGCAGAGGAGAGATGAGGGGAAGGGAAGACTGGAGGGGAGGAAGAGAGGAAAGGAGGGAGGAGGAGAGAAGAGAGGAGAATCCCAACACTTCCAGGGCACAGCAGCCAGACAGAGAAACACCAGGATCTTCTAGAAGCAATAATCTACATCAGATGCTATGATGAGTTCTTATAACTCTAAAGAGTGACATGTGTCCCAGGATGCAGGGAGCTCATCTGAAAGGCACCACCACACAAGCAGCAGAACATGATGGGGCTTTTGTTGTCACGGGAACCAGACTGAACCCAGTGTGAAGGATGGACAGGCCCTTCCTAAGTGTGGACATGATTTCTGGCCACTTCTTTCCAAACATGTAGAGTACTGTGGCAGAAATGCATCATTTCAGCTCAGAGCACCTTTTTGCTTTTGATAAAGGAACTGAATAGCTACTTCTAAATCTAACCCAGAATTTTATTAGGTTATAATTTCACCACCTCCAGAGCATACTGGGGTTTTGTGGTCATGTATTTAGGGCGATGCCACCCCCTCTTCTGAGCCCACTCACCACACCATCTACAAAGCAACCTATAGGTCCACTCTGTGGGCGCCGGAGCCTGCATCCCTAACCTGCACTTCTCATTTCCTTGCTCTGAGAAAAAGTTACCCCCTCACAGTTCTGATTCACAGGTGTATGGGGAAAAAAGCTAAGAATTTTTTCTTTAATTTAAAGGACCTTCTCCTAAAAGTAGTATTTTTCCAAATTACCTTGTATTTTTAGCATAATTTAACATTCTACTGTATTGTGAGATGAAAATTTCCTCTCTGGACTACTTCATGGTCATTTGATGATACAAAAGGTGTATTTTCAGAAGGGATGTAACTGTGGCTAGCAGCACTCCTGAGAGCTGGAATGGGGTCATGAAGACGGGTGATTGCTTTCACCCACCAGGGTGGGAGAGCTAAGTATCTACCCCAAGTCAGGCTCCATTCCTTCCATCAGGGTTCATGAGCTTGGGTCTTAGCTGATATACAGCCCAATGTCACTTCTTAGCCACCTCATCTGTACAATCAGGCCATAGGATTGAGGTAGCTAGTTAGCGATTCCCAGGACAGGTAGTAATTAGAAAGCAGTTGTTAATGTTATCATTGATTTTGCCTGGTCTTGTCCTCAGCCCAGCCCAGGGTCCAACAAGAGGCAAGGCAGCTTTAGAGAGGAGCATTGTGCTGAGTTTCAATCCAGCCCTGCCCTCTTTTAGTAACATGAACTTGACAAGTAACACAAACTGTCCTGGCGGGAGTGAAGATACTCTCAAGAGAGACACTTGTACCCCACCCATTCTCACCATTGAAGCAATCAATACACTGAAAGGAATACTGTGAATAGAGGGAAAGGGTTTGAATAGGTATGGTCCCCATAGACTCATGTGTTTGAATGCTTGGTCTATAGGAAGTGTCATTATTAGAAGTGGCCTTGTTGGAGTAGGTGTGGCCCTGTGAAATAGGTGTGACCTTGTTGGAGGAAGTGTGTCAAACTTTGATTTCTCATATGCTCAAGCTACACTCAGTGTGGTGGTACACAGTCTCCTCCTGTTGCCTGCGGATCAAGATGTAGAACTCTCAGCTCCTTCTTCAGCATGCCTGCATGCTGCCATGCTTCCCACCATGATGATAATGGACTGAACCTATACAATTGTAAGCCAGCCCCAACTAAAAGTTTTCCTTTATAAGAGTTGCTTTGGTCACAGTGTCTCTTCACAGCAGTAAAACAATGACTAGACAGAAAGGCTGAAGTCATGGTGTCAGCCAGAGGAGGGACTTGTTTCAGGGAAAGAGATTTCACTGAGTATAGACCAACTTGTAGGAGAAGCTGAAGTCAGGGCAATGATAGACCAGTGATGGGTGGGGCCACACCTTGACCAAGACTGCTCAGTTATGCATGCCTCTTGCCTTCTGTGAAACCTGAACCTCATGTCAAGATCTCAACGATTGGCCTGAGGCTCACTGGACATCATTATGTGTTCCTTTTCCCAATGTGCCCACACTGATGTATCGCCTCCGTCTGCTTTTAACCATCACTTGCCTGAGTTGCGTATGAAGATGGGCAGACGAGCCTAGCTAATTAGGGTTGCCAGGGGCCAGTCTCTGACCCTAACAACTCCAGCAACAACCTGACTCCAGCTTGATTTTTGCCATCTGTAAAGAGGAACTCTGCAGGCCTGTGAATGCACTGGAAGATCTGGCTCCATAACCAGGCAGAGTAAATCCTTATTTGCTTAAGCTCCTTCCTTCTTCTCTCTTCCTAACCTGGCCTTGTAACAGCCTCCTCCTGCAGAGCCAGTGACTGGTATTGCGACTTCCAACAAGAGGACAAGGTAAGAGAGTGGTGAGCAAACTTGCCTGCCATAGCTCCCTACCTCCCCTAGGGAAGTGCCCTCAGGAAGAAGGGCTATCCTGGCTATATGATGCTATTGTAAAATGTGACTGGCAGGGTTATCGTCATGCGGCTGGAAGTCAGAGAAAAGGATTTGAAAGAGTACCTTGGTGATTGGGACCAAGGAATGCCACAAAAAAATCATACCACACCACGCAACAGACATCACGCAAGAGATTTATTGGGAAAGGGGAAGAAGCAAAGCCCACCTCTGAGTGGGGATGAGAGAGAGAGAGAGAGAGAGAGAGAGAGAGAGAGAGAGAGAGAGAGAGAGAGAGAGAGACTGAGCGCACAGGTCCTGATGGTTCAGGTTTTATAGAGGGTAAAGAGAATGTGCATATGGAAGATACATGACGGTGGTGTGGAAATGTGTGTCCCATTGGCCTTTAGTGATGATGGGCCCTTAGCACTGAGCCATTGAAGGTGGAGAGGAGCCTGGTTCTGGAATATAGGTAGTTCTTAGTTGGCTAACACAGAGATCGAGGTGTTGGTGGATCTGGCAGAGGCTGTTCTCTGCTTCTAAGATGGTGCCTCTCAGTGTCTTCTCATGTGGAAGAAGGTAGAAGGGTGAGGGGAGTCTGTCTAGTTCCCTTCTTCCAGGTATGAGGGAATCTCATTTGTGATGGATCCACCCTCATGATTTAATCGTCCCAGAAAGGATTCAGCCCAACATGGTGGTTTGCAGAACTGTATCAGAGACCCATTAGCGCTTTTCATCTGGGTGCCCACCACAGGCTCAGCATCCAAAAGATAGTGTCTCTCACCCCACTTCTCCTACACGTTTCCCCCTGAGACTCACAAGGAAGGGCGCAAGTGTCCTTTCCTCAGATGTTGCAGGTGCTGTGGGTTATCTAAATTCTGTGAAACAGAATAATCCAAGTGACCTCATGGTGTCCTTTGGGAAATGATGCCAAGCACACAGCAGCTCAGGGAGGTAAAGACAGCCCAGACAGTTCCAAGAGTGCCTTGGGTAGGGTAGAGAGCCTCAGGACACCCATGTACTCAGTAAGCATCTACTGCTGGCCTCTGTCTGTCTACTGCCCCCTGCATTCTGAGGATACAAGAAAAAGTAGGTGTAGAGTCAGCCTGCACACAGGGATGCAGAGCACAAGACTCATCAAATAAGGAAAGTTAACACTGTACCCTCCTTCACACAGCTTAAACCAGTGTGTGTGGGGGAGACTTAATTAACCGGCAGTTCTGTGCTCTACTGCTGCATCATGATGAGAGATTGGAGAGCAATGAATCAGGTCTGGGAAGGTCTCAAAATGAGAGTTAGAGAGAATCTCTCTAAGGAAGGATATGGAGGCAGGGATGGCGAGAGGAGAAAGCAGGATGTGCAGGTGTCTTTGACGGCCATACCAGCAAGACCAACCATGGCATGTGCAAAGGCCCTGGGGCATGCATGATATTAAGAAGGGGCTAGATGTTAGCCGTGGAAAGGGATTAAGAGGTCACCGTGGGAAAAACTTTGGCTTTACTTAGAGTGGCTTTGGACATGAGGGTGAATTTTGAATAGAACAGTGCAAGATACCCTTTGTTTAAAAGTCATGGTGGCTTCTCTCCTGGAAATAATCCAGGGCACTAAAAGAGATATGGGGAACTCAGAGAAGCTATTTAGTAATCCAGGCAGAGCATCATGGAGGCTTCCAGCAATATAGTAGCCATCAAAGTGGCGATGAGTGTCAGATGCAGGCTGTATCAAAGGTGGTGTAAGTATGACGTCGTGCTGGATCAGATGTGAGCGGAGATGGCTAGAAGAGCCCTCCTGGCTGCCGGTGTCTTGGTTGGCCAAGGCCTTCAGAGAGATGGGGCCCCTTAGCAGCAGCAAACTGCAAGGCTCTGCCATCTCTCAGAGAGCCCAGGGGTAGAGTCCGCCTGCACACAGGGATGCAGACCACAAGACTCATCCCATTTCATCACAAAACAACATGAGGGTGAACATCACCACGTTTCAAATGAGGAAAGTTAACGCTCGGTGGTTTGAAATTCTGTCTTAAGTGGCTCATCTTTGTTGGCACAGACTCTCTGACAGCTGAACCCTTGGACCTCCCCCTTCCTCTTCATGGCTCACAGACTTTCTGTGGACAAACAAGGCGCCTCCCTTAGAGCAAGGCACCCATCACCACCCGCAGTTCTTTGAAGGAGATGTTTCAATGATTGTTTGCAACCACCCTATGGATCTGATATTGTCCTTGTTTTACACAAAGACACCATGAATCTAAATGTGTTTGACCGGAGGATCGGGAATGTATGTGTGCATAGGCTCCTAAGCACCGTAAGCTCTGAAAATCACCGTTTTCAATTAGAGATTAAATGGAATTGATGACATTCCTGGCATTGCTTCTTGGGAAGTGCCACTCAAAACCACTGTCACCTTGTCTTTGATCAATAGATGTTTGTAGTATGGAGAGTCGTGCCTGGCAACTGTATGTAACAAGGAAACCTCTGAGGGGCGAGGAGACAGGCTCTCATATATCCAAAAGTTGGTTTGAACTACCCGTGAAGTCAAGGATGACCATGAATTTAGGGTCCTCCTGGGATTACGAATGTGTGCCTTGCAGTCAACAAGCCCCATTCTGTCCCTGCTCCCACCCCCAGGGCTGGGATCACAGGCAAGATTAGTGTGCAGCCACACCTGGCTTTTTCCATGGATGCTAAGGATTTGAACTCAGCTCCTGATGCTCGCTCAGGAGCTACACCTTCAGCTGAGAGTTGTTTATTGAACAAACCTTTACTGAAAGCTAAGCACCATGCCAAGAGCCACAGAAGCACGAGAGTCCCTGGGAAGCCCAGAATCCCACTGAGCTCTAATCAAGACAGAAGCAGCAGTGACTACATCCAGCATCTTTTAGTTTTTCTTTCTTGTGCAAGGCTGGAGCAGTTAACAAGGTAGATTTGTGCATATCAAGGGTGGGGGGAAATACATATATATCCTTGATATTGTGGTCCATATTTTTCTTACAAACTGGGGCTTTACAGTTATCTCATGTCTTATGGGAGGGGGAAGAATGTAATAAATGTAATGAATAAACCTAAGATAATATTCATCAGGGATTATGTTTTCTTTCCTTAATGGTCAGATTTTAAATGCCTACTTTGGAAAAAAAAAAGTGCAGAACAATAAAGTCTGGGTTTTTTCCCCCTTCATCTTGACCACGGTGGGAAACTGATTTATCCCTGCTTTTTTTGAGACTAGCTTCTGTCATGTGGCCCCATCTGCCTCTTGTGGCAGCAGCAGCCAGTGCTAGGTGCAGAGGCGAATCTTGCAACGTGGCTTTACAACAGCTAGCTAGTCTGCTGACTGATTACTGGCTGTTTTTGTTTCTCCCTTTCCACAGAAAAGCCTGGACTCCTACTGCTTCCTAGTCTTTGCCACAATATGTATCTCGGGTGCTATCTACTTCTATTTTGTCCTCCCGGAGACCAAGAACAGAACCCACGCAGAAATCAGCCAGGCATTCGCCAAGAGGAACAAGGCTCATCCCCTAGAGGTGAAGGCTGACTCAGCCATGACAGAGGAGAAGACCAACAGCCAGCCTGAGCCTGATCCGTCCTCCACGCTGGACAACTATGGCCAAAACAGAATTATCTAAATGTGTGTTCTTGCTACAGTAATCCAAGACTTTCCAAAAACTTAGGAGGTTTCAGGTGACCAAAGCCATGTGAGACCCTTGTACTGGGGAGTTAGGAAGAAACCCGTGGGAATCGACCCTCACAGCTGCACGTCCAAACTCCCCTGGAAGCTCCTTAGGTTTCCCACACTCAGCATATTATACAGGCCAAAGGCTGCCTTCCTCGTGACTGAACCCATAGTTTTGAAATAAGTTGGAGGAAAGGGATCAGGTTGCCTTCTCATAGGAGAGCCATCTGGCCTGATGGACACTCATTGTACTGGGAATGGCAGCCTGGAGCTTGCTGTTGCTAAGTATCCCTGATCTTCCCTCAGCCTCTGTCCTCCAGGCCCCCAGACCTTGGAAGGCTTTCCGACTTCCATGGGAAGATTCTTTGTCTGTTGCTAATCTTTGGCTCTACCCTGTGGACCTGAGGCTTAGGAACGCTTCCTACCAACACACCATGCTGCTAATCCTCCCAAGGCAGGCTCTGTCCCCAGCACTCAAGGCTGCAGGTCTGAGGCTGTCTTTAGTTCAGACTGTTACAGAGAGCACACAGAGGATCAACCAATAATATGAAAAAGAACTTTGTGGTACCTAAGGGGCAGAGACTGCAAGGTGGGCTCTGAACATTGAGAATGACTCTGAGACTAAACCTAGGTTCGATGAGAAAGAACACTGGGATTGATTGATGATGTCTGTCCTGGATGTGGGCATGACAGTCTCGGTTCCTGAGCCTTGTGTTTGCAGTGTAAAGGAGATTCATCTTCAGAGGTAACAAAATGCCTGGAAAGACACTTGACATCACTCCTAGTGCTCAGGTGAAGGCTGGGGCGGTGGGGATGACCTGTCTCAACAGTTGTTTAGGAAGTCAAAGAGGTGGTTCTAGAGGAGGGTGTTCGAGTGGGTGTCTGGTTGGGGCAACTTGCATTTTGCCGTCATCATGTTTGGCTGAATCCCTTCTTCTGCCTCCAAAATAAAGTACCTATGACAAATGTCATAAGCAAATGGCAGGTATATCAACTGGCATCGGTGTGCTTATGTTTAGGATGCCTTAGTGGGCGTGTTCCAGGAAAGGAAGTCTCCTGACCAAGCACCACTGCTGTTTTCCTGACCGGTCTGAATGAGGGTGGCCTTAACCAAAACCTGCGTTCTGACTTTTCCCTCCCTGTTGAACACTCTTCATCTTAGGCCTCTCCTTGGTGCATTCCCAGCTCAGGGAACCATACCACCCAGCACTGGTTTGAACACTGTGTGTCGGTATAGAGAGAACGCAACATATAGATTTGACAAGGGCTGTTACAAAGGGAACCAAGTAATTGTAAAACAGAAATTATGACATTTGAAAGCTGGCATTCACTCAGAGATTTAAGAATTCTGTCAATACAAAACAGCAACTAACAGATTGGGAAAAGATCTTAACCAATCCTACGTCCGATAGAGGGCTAATATCCAACATATACAAAGAACTCAAGAAGTTAGACTCCAAAAAAACCAAATAACCCCATCAAAAAATGGGGAACAGAGTTAAACAGGGAATTCTCAACTGAGGAAATTCGCAGGGCTGA
>CM052712.1:29464236-29571700 GCA_028551405.1 Uromys caudimaculatus | reverse complement strand
GAGAGTGAGGTCCCAGATGGAGTGGTTGGAGAAAGGTCTGAAGGAGCTGAGGATATTTGTAGCCCCATGGAGGGAGCAAGAGCGTCAGTGGGCCCGAACCCCCCCGCCCCAGTCGTCCACCAACCAAAGAATACACATCTATTGACCCATGGTTCGGACTACATATGTGGCAGAGGACGACCTCGATGGCCATCAGGGAGAAAGGAGAGGCCCTTGTGCCTGAGGATGTTAGAGGCCCCAGTAAAGGGGAATGTGAAGGTGGGAATATGGGGATGGGGGGGCGGGTAGGTGGGAGGAGGAATTCCCTCACAGAGGTGGGGAGGGGGAGGGGATAGGGGGTTTCCAAAGAGGAGACCCAGAAAAGGGGAAACATTGGAAATGTAAATAAAGTATCAAAAATAAATAAAAATAAATAAATAAATAAAAATAAAAAAATAAAGAATTCTGTTAATAAATGTTTGAGTCCATCACTATTCTCCCTTGTCTGAGTACAGAAGATAGATCCATGGACAAGGAAACACCGCCATGACTGTCATTCTCTCATGTCTGACAGACAGATGCACCATCAAAGCCCTGAATGGTGAGGGGCCGTGCCTTCAGTGGGAGGTGGGCATTGGTAGCAGGAATAGATGGGGTCTTAGCTGAGAAAAAAGGAATGCCTTCCCAAACAAGGGGTAGAGCAGAGCCAGGGCCAGATTGACCGTGAGACCAGAGGCCAACAATTTTTATTGTTATGTTCCTATATTTGAAATTATAGTGAAGCCACACTATAATAAGGGCATTTTGGAAAAAAATGAATCTCATAATAAAATTGATCATCTCCCTCACGTCACCGTTTCACTTCTTACCCAGCCCTGTCCATTTCCTGCCCGTTATTAATCCACTTGCAAACACAGAATAGATAAAGCACGATTACAATCATCTTTCTCTTATCTCCTATTTTTTCCCACTCGATATTAAATCAAATACATCATCTCCACCCTGAAGACTTTTTGCTCACACCCTGAAGCCCACTGCAGAGACTCCTCCACATGAGAAGCTCTTCCTCAGATCCTAGAAGAAAATGGAGATCCAATAGTAAGAGTCAGATGTACCCTGAAGGCCTGTGGGCCAAAGTTATGCTGGGTGACTGTGGCCATTTGCACTCTGCACTCTTGCACGGTCACCAAGAGAAGCTTGGCTGTCGGCCTCACTCTCTGATTCCCATCCAAGCTCTAGGTGTGAAGACCCTGTTGATCCAGTTCATCCATTTCCTTATCTCAGTCAAACACATGCAGATCCCATACAGGTCCAGCAGAGTTCGCAGGCACACACACAGGCTATACTGAAAGAACAGAGCAGAGACTTCCAAATGAAATAGAAGTGGGGTTCAGCACCCACCGAGGCGGGGTAAGGACTTCCAACCTGAATGTAACCAGACCAACTTCCTGCTTTCAAATAAAAGTACACAGAACGTTTTAATAAGGTATTTCCTCCTCTTAGAAGCCCTGAAATAAAGATAATTCTTTCAGCATGTGCTAATGTACACACACTAATCCATTTCTTTTTGGCTGATATAACAAAAAACCTGGACAGAATTACAATGTAAACACACACAGACTTGATAAGAAAGCAGATGAGCTGAAGGCGGGATTTAAACCGGAAGATCAGTTCATGCAGCCATGAGTTCCTGCATCTTCCCCTCCCACATCTGCAGCTTAGGCTCTAAGACAGCAATGTCCAGAACCACAGAATGGGTATCCAAAAGAGAAGCTCTGCAAGAAACAGTTCCTCCATTCAGGGTGACAGGAAACAGGGTCCTGCCTGGAGCTGACAGCCATAACTACACAGGCACATAAAGAAAACCCTTCTCTCTGACAAGAAGCTGGGGAAATGGGCATCTGTGTTCCATGCAGTACACAGGAGGGAATGCCTGTTAGTCAATCACTCTCGCTGCCTCTCTGCTCCCTCTCTCTTCTCTTTCCTCCTATGGCTGCTTTGTTTCAGATCCAAGCCCATGTATATTATAACACAGTAGTGATGGAAGAAACCTTGCATTTCTAACCAAAAGAGAAGAATTTAGGGTAACAGAGGGGGGTGGAGCATAAAGAGACAGGGACACTCTAAATCTGCAGATGATATTCTGGGTTTGCACCAGCATGAACATGACCAGAGGGAATTTGAAAATCAAAATACATGTAGACCCCATCACAGACCCAGTCAAACCCCCAGGTGCACACACAGGTGGATTGAGTCTACTTCCCAATGAAACAGAAGTAGACTCACCACCCACAAAGTCAAGCTAAGGACTCTTGATCTGAATTTAACCAGACCACCTTCCTGCTTTTAAATAAAAGCACACTGAAGGTTTTTAATAAGAATTCATGTACAATATTTAAAATACACAGGTTAAATGTAAATGTGTGTGTGTGTGTGTGTGTGTGTGTGTGTGTGTGTGTGTGTGTGTGTGTGTGTGTGTAGAGGAGATAGGAACTGGCCAAGCACAACAGAGCCCCCAAAGCAGCAGCTCTGAGAATGTTCTTGCTCTGTAGATGTGAAAACTTGAATTCAGATCCCAGCACCCACCCCAAAAGGTGGATGTGGCCATGTACTGTTTATCCAAAACCCCAGTACTATGAGGAACAGAGACAGGAAGATTGTTGGGGTTTGTAGGCTAACAGCACAGCTCCAGGTCCAGTGAGAGACCCTGCCTCAAAGAAATAGGGTGAGACTGACAAGACATCCAGTGGACTCCTTTGGACCCCCTCCCCCATCCACATGCAAACGCACAGACACCTGCACACCCACGTGCACACCCACGTGCACAAAGATTACACCCAGAAATACCAACAGTACTTATACAAACACGCAAAAAGAAAAAAGAAAAAGAAAAGGAGAAAAGAAAAAAAAATAGCCAGCTATTCACTGGCTAGTTCCAGAATGTGATGCAATCACCCGGCAAACAGGTGGAGGAAGGCAGGGTTAGCAATTGGCTGGACTCCGCTTCTGGCAGCTGGATTTAGTGACTGATGTTAAAGCCCTTGGTACTTGAAGCTCCTGCATCTTTGTAGGGACAAGTACCAAGAGGAACAAAGTCCATTTGTTGGCGCTGATGGTGAAGGAAGGGTCCTCAGATAGGACCAAGCTGCTGTCACAGTCCTGAGCTCCCCACCCCTGGCTTTTTCCTCCAACTCTCAATATTCTATCTTGACTTCTATCGCTTCTTATTTCTAGTTTCTCTTGCAACTGAAACTCGATCCATACAAGTTGTGACAGGAGAGTGCCCGCGGCAAATAAGAATCCACGAAGCAAATCCAATTCTTTTGACACATTGCTAGTTATTTCCCTGGGGCACAGCCGCCTGCGGTTGCACATGGTTTCTCAGTGCTTGGTGCTCTATTGGCCAGTGTGCTGGAACTGTCTACGGTGCTGACCCAGCCCTCCTGCCTGCTTGGGTTGATTTGTCCTGGGGCTCTGGGAAGACTTTCATATGGTTGACTGTGATGTTGGAGGTGGCCTGTGAAGTAAATATGATTAGGCTTATATTATACACCCCAAGATCCGTTCTTCCTGCTCAAAGCCAGTCACATTCAGAACATCTGGCATTGACTTCCAGGACCTCTGTGTCTGTAGAACTCCGGTCCAGTTGCCGCATGCACATCTCAGTCCCTGCTCTGTGGCCACCTGCTGGCTATGGAGCACATGAAGCAAGGTAGAAGCAGTGGCAGTGACCTTAATAAATTATGTCTCATAGTGTATATGGCCTCATATGATCCATGAGGATTTGTTACTGCCTTTGGCCATGAGGGCCTCGGAAATGGTGACTTGTACCAATGATTATAACCAGTATACTCCAGAATCGCCCCCACTGAGAATGTGAGCACTTCAAAGGAATGACACATGCTAGATTCTTTTGGAAATGCAAAAATGGCTCAAATACCCAGAAGATTGAATTCTTGTATCCACCACCAAAAAAAGGAGAAAAATGTAACCATGATGGAGTTAAAACTAGAAACAAAATCGGCTTTCCATCCCCTTCCCGGACTCCTGTGTCCTGTGACGAGCATTCCATTCTCATTAGGTAACATCGCCCTCTCTGTCTCCTTTTTAAATGTTACACTGTAGCCACACGACTTAACACAGCTGGGCTTTCCTTTAATTCTATTGACCATTCATGCAATAGGAAGTAAGCACAAGTAGTAACTAAAGGCATTTGTCATATTGACCCAATTAGAAAAGGTTGTATTTTTTTCATGTAAAAAAGAAATTTAAGTAGGGTCTGGAGAGATGGCTCAGCACTTAAGAACACTGGCTGCTCTTCCAGAGGAGCTGGTGTTGATTCCCAGCACCACGTGGTGGCTTACAACTGTAACTCTGGTTCCAGGGGATTTGACATCTTCCTCTGGTCTCTGTGAACAACAAGAATGCACATGGTGCACAGACATACATGTTGGCCAAGCACACAAATACATAAAAAAATAATTTTTTTAAAAAAATAATTGAATTAAAATATGAAAAAAATTTAAGTGCTACTTGAGCAAGCTTAATCTAGATTCTTTGAGGTTAAAAGGCCACAGAAAGAGAGGGTCCAGCTGTCTTAACTGTCTCAGCTGAGCCCAGATCCAGAGGGCCCTCACCAGAATCCAGCTGTGTGCACAAGTTCAAGAGGACACACCCAGATGATTCATAGAACTACAAGACATGATAAGTCACTATTGCTTAAACCACTAACTCTATTTTATTTATTATATCACATATATAGATACTATATAGATAAAATATCTATTTGTATTATATTTAATCAAGCATAGGTTGTGTGTGGAGATACATCTGGGGACATTGCCCATAGAGGTCCAGAAGAGAGCATGGGATCCCTGGATCTGGGTGACAGAATGCTGGGAACCATACTTGGGTTCTCTGAAAGAGCAGTACATACTTTTAACTGCTGAGCTGTTTCTCCAGTCTCTGACTAAGGCATTAACTTTTGTTTTATTTGTTAAGCTGAAATGAACAGCTAATAGGGACTATTATTTCTATTTGGGTGTTTTTACTAATTCTGTGAGTTCTCTCTCTCTCTCTCTCTCTCTCTCTCTCTCTCTCTCTCTCTCAAAAAGGGAGGAGTTTCTTTTTTAAAGATTTATTTATTTTTTATGTATATGAGTACACTGTTGCTGTCTTCAGACACACCAGAAGAGGGCATAGGATCCCACTACAGATGATTGTTAGTCACCATGTGGTTGCTGGGAATTGAACTCAGGACCTCTGGAAGAACAGTCAGTGCTCTTAACTGCTGAGCCATCTCTCCAGCCCCCTGTGAGTTCTCTTGACAAGAAAGAGCAGAGTTAGTATTCTCTGGGTTGATGGTTCTTATCTCCAGACCTGTGCTATGAGCCTATCATATGCCTTTACTAGGTGATAGGAATCTAAAACTGGATAAAACAAACCCTTTAGAGAGAGGATGGCAGAGGACACTCAAACATGGTTGGCCAGAGTCTTCAGGGAACAATCTGAGGGAAGCTAAAAAACAAGTCTACACATTCCACTGGAGTAATAATAATGGCATAAATGTCATGTGAGTAACCAATCAATTGGATTTAAGCCCACTGTACAAGATGAAACTCATAGACAAGTCACAGACTCTAGGAAAGAACCTATTACTACCATCCTGCTAAATGACATAGTATTAAACCAACTCCTAAACTTATTACTATACCCATAGATTAACATATCTTTCAACTGTCAATCAAAGAAGCTTTTGTTTTCAGTAGATGGTAATCAACACAGAGACCCGCAACCAGCTCAGGTACAGAGAGTAGGAGATTGCAGAATGCTCAGCCCTAAATGGGACATAAATACCACACACCTCTCCTCCAAAGGTTTAGAGATCACTGAAGAAGGAAAGAGTATAAGAAGCAGAGGTACTGGGTGACTGTAAGGGGACAGTCTTCTGGAAACAGCAGCTGCACATATGAACTCACAGTGGCTGTGACATCATGTACAACCTGTGCAAGCCCAAACCAGACCATACCCCACCGTGAACAGGGGAGTTGGGCACAAGGCTCCACCTCTCAACTGAGGCGCTATTGGCAGTTTTTAGCTGCTGCATGAGAAAGGAAGTCTAGCCCCTAATAAATGGGCCACAATTCAGTGGAAGACCATACGCACATCCAGGGATATTTGGGCAGCACAATTGGTTTGGAAGAAAAGGGGAAAATATACACAAAGTTGGGTGTGAAAGGAAGTGGGGAGATCCGGCAAGAGCTGGGGAGGCAGTGAACAGGATCAAGACCTTGATAGGAGCGTTTGTCTAACATTCCCTCTGTGAAGACTCTCTGCCTTCTCTTCACATTGGTAGCACCCATGAATCCTTCGTGGGTGTGGTAAGGCATCCCTGGGCCCAGAGCTTTCTTCATCCTTAAGACCTTCCTTTAGTTAACTGTCTCCTACGAGCATGTTTCCTTGCTAATGTTTTCCTTGATGCTTCAGGGTTGCTGTGACTTATTCTCATTGAATTCCTCCTCAGCTAGACTCTAAGATTATCCCATCAGGGTCACCTCAGGACCCCACAGCCCTGAGATCTGGTAAGTACTTATTACATACTTACTAAAGAAATGAACATTGATCTTGGTGTAAAGAGGCTGAGATGGGAACCCTGGGGAGGGAGGGAGTGTGGCTGGATGACTAGAAAAATCGCTTCTCTGTGGGGAAATTGAGCTGAATCTCAGATGAGGACCAGGATGCCCTCAGACAGCTGCGGGAGCAGATTTGAAGACTGACTTCATGGGGATGAGAAAGTAACTGACCAAAGAAAACTTGTTATGGACCAGTATGATGGCTCTGAGGGCACAGATTGGGAGATAAAGCTAAGCAATGTTTGGGGTCTAGACTGAAAAACCATGATGGCCAGACCACTTCTTAAACCCCTCCTGGGACCAAGACTGCTGCACAGCTTCCATCACTGGCTAAGCAAAGGTCTAGACAGACAGAACCTGATCACCATGCTGTGTCTTAATTGAATAAGTAATGAGGGCTGGGCACTGCAATCAGCCTCCTTCTCCTTTGGCTGCCACTGAATACTCATTAGCCAGTTGTGAACTCCAGAGACCAGAGGCCATGTTGAGTGACAGCGACCCAGCAGCTTTCCTAGGCATTTGCTGTCACTTACACGAAGATGCAAATATAATTATCTTGATCAGATTCACTTCTCCTGGCAAATTTGTACAGGGAGTCAAGTAAATTTCCTCTCATTAAATCACAGCCTTTGGAGACTGCACTATTTCTCAGCCAAGAGCTAGATCCTGGAAGAAAGAAAGGCGAAAGGAAAAAGAAGAAGAGTGTGCTCCCAGCAGGACCTGTGGATGGCGAGAGGAGTGTGTCTGGAGCCCAAACACCTAACAATTCCTCTGAGCCGCTTGAATTTTCAGCGGGCTAAAGCGTGTGGAGCTTCCTGGTCAGCACAAAGCCTCAGCCTTGCCAAATGTTGTATTCCTTGTGTGGTCTGGATGACAAAGAATGTCTACGAGGTGTTTTCCAGTGTGGGAGCAGGTACTACAGAGAGGATTCTGGTTTCATCCAGACAGGAGACGAAGAATGCCCGTGTTCGTGCTGAACCTCCACTCGGAGTTAGCACACGTGTGGCAGTGGGTCAAGTGGGATGCGTACACTGTCACAGCTCTCACCTCTCTTGCTTGGGATTTAATCCAATTCAACTATACGACTCACAGAAGAAAGCAAGCACACAAGGTGTGTCACGTTGCCTATTAAAGCTGCATAGATGACCACCATTTCTCTGTATATGGTAAGCACAGGTAAAGAAATGCAAAATGCTTAAAGTGTCTCCTGGATGAGATTGTTTTTAAAGCTGGGAATTACTGGGAGAGAAAGAAGAGCCGATTTAAAGGTATTGGAAGCCATCCTAGTCAAATTTGGCTGGAATCCAACTGTAGATAACAACACAATCAGGAAATGATTGTGTAGTAGTTGGAGTTCTTTTAGTTATGTACGATGGAATCCTGGCTTGCCACAGGTTAAAAAGGAAGGAAGCAGCATTTGTCAGTGTAATGCTAGGAAGGTTCTTAGCTGATAATCTTCTATCGTGGCTGGATCCAGAGGCTTCAATGATGCTATCCAACCAGGGTTGCAGTTCTGTCTCTCTTCTTTTGGCAGCTCCTTTCTACTTGAATTTTTGTTCCTCAAGCAGTTTCTCCACATGGCAGCCTCCAAGGCCTCCAGGGCCTCCAGGGCCTCCAGCCTTGCCTCCTCTCAGCTGAGCCGCCCAATGGGAAAGCCACCTTTCACCCGATGTATCAGTTATCTGTTGCTGAGAAGCAGACTACCCCAGAGCTCAGTGGCCTGAAGGAAAAGCTATCTTCTCCTCACAACTCTGTGGATGGACAGCTCAGGCCAGGCTCTCCTGGACAGCCCTTTCTACCTATGCGTGAGCCCTTGGATTCAGTCAGGCATGAGGACGATGTCATGTGGAGTTGTTTGGTCTCAAATGGCTTCATTCATAAGTCAGTGACCTCTGCAGGAATGGCTTAAACAAGGGAGATGTCTCTCTACCTGCATGGCCTCTATCTGCTGGAAGGTTTTGGTTGCTTGTTGTTTTGTTCCAACATAATATTTTTGTTGGTTACTTGAGAATTTCACATAATGCACCCCAATCACACTCACTTCCCAGTCCTCCTAGGTCTGCCCCCTTATGACTCCCCTCCCCCAAAAAAACAGAAAAAACCCACAGGAGTCCAATTTGGGTTGCTCATCTTCTTCCTAGTGCATGGTCAAGCTAAGAGGGGCTAGCACCTTAAATAAAATTGAATCATTCCCCACACCCCCACCAGAAGCCATCAGTTGTGGAGAGCTACACTTCAGTATCCTTGTCAAAATTTTAAAGAGTTCTATTCCATGGCTTCTTATCTAGTCTGCTACTTTGGGGATGGGGGAGTGGGGAGATAGGAGTTGTCACAGAAGTCTTCTATGACTCTTTTTCTCAACTCTGAGTCTGCAGCCATCATAACACTACAAAAGTAGCTTCCTTACCCTTTACAATCAGTGAAAGCATGGCTCATGGACTTCCATATGGTTTCTGGTGACAGCACAGACTATGAACATCCACACGGCCTTCAATGTCAGCACATGCCACAGACTACAGCATGGTCTCTGGCGGCAGCACAGGCCACAAGACATTAACATGGCCTCTGGGGCCGAGGCACAGGCATCTATATGTTAGCTTGTTTGTTGTTTTTTTCCCCAAGAGACCCAGACTCTTGCTTATCGGGGAGCAATGTCTAAGACAGTGAGAACAGACTCTTCAAAGCCTCTCCACTCAAGGCTCAGGATTCACACTGTATCACTTCTAAAACAAGTCATAGACCACCTGGAACTCAAGAAAAGGATAACAAACCTCACCTTGGCATGGGGGTACTCAAAGCCTCATCACAGGGGCCACGTGGGATGAAAGACACCAGACAACTGTCCAGATTCCTGCCTCACAAAGCTTTCAATGTACACTACTCAAGTCACATACAGATCGAACCCTAGCCTATACAATTGCCTGAGCTGGGTGTAAGCTCTACATCTCTGAGAGGAAAGTTTTCTCCAGTACAACTGCTGCAGCTTTGAGGGGAAATCCACAGTGCACACGTTTCAGCTCTGAGAGGAAAGGCTTCCCCTACAGAAGTGCCACAGCTCTGAAGGGAAAGGTATCCCTGCAGTTGGGAGCCAAGAAATGCCACGAAATCACACCACACAACAAACCTCACACAAGAGATTTATTGGGAGGGAAAAACACAGGAGAGTGGCTGCCTCTGCTGGGGCAAGAAGTAGCAAAGAACCAAAGCAGAGGACAGACTTTATACAGTGTTGGGGGGTGCAGAGCTTTCCAGGATAGCCTGGGATCAGTGGGGTTCTGTGGCCTGATCTTGGGGCAAGCTCAGGGACTGGTGGAATTTTGAGCTCAGGGATTAGTGGGTTTTCATGCTCAGGGATTGGTGGGTTTGGGTAAGTTTTTTCACCAGGAAGTGGGCTCGGGTGTTTTAATCTACAGTAGGAGATGGCTCTGTCAGTAAAATGCTTGCTTTGCAAGTGTGGGTCCTTATTGTGAGCTCCAGAGCCCACATTTTACAAAGGTAGGGCATCATGAGCCCCACTTACTAAGGCTTAGAAAAACTGCTTGCTCAGTGTGCTAGCTTCACTTCTGTTGCTGTGATCAATGCCTTGACAAAAATCAACTGAGGGTAGAAAGTTTATTTCAGCTTACAATTCCTGTCTGTCACTATGGGGAAGTCAAGGCATGAATTTCAAACCTCTGGTCATGTCACATTTGCAGTTAAGAGAGCAGAAAGAAATGAATGCATGCGTGCCGACTTGTTTGCTTGTGTTCAGCTCAGTTTCCGCATGCTTATATAGCTCAGGCCCTTGTGCTTAGGGAATGGTGCCACCCATTCTGGGCTGGGTCTTCCTATATCAATTAATTTAATTAAGGTAACTTTTCCACAGACATACCCAGAGGCCAACCCAAAGTAGACAACCCCTTATTGTGACTCTATTCATAGGTGACTCTAGATTGTAGCAAGTTGACAATTAAGACTAACCATCACATCCAGGGACGAAAAGTTAGCAATGCTAGTTTGGATAAAAGAAAGAGCTCCCTGCCTCTCATTCCCACAATCTCCCTGCACCCCGACGCTGTGCTAAGCGTTGTTCTAAGCAATGTCCAGCTATTTGTTATGAATCTGACATTTAAATGTTAAAGAGAAGGAATAAGGAAATAAATGAACAGGCCACAGAAATTCAAGGAACGATGAATGTCATGAGAAAAACAAAAACATTATAGTCCGTGTGAAGTGTCTACATCTTGCCTTTAGTTTGGGTGACACCATGGTTGGGATGTGGCTTGAGTGTGTCCATGTGGCAATGTTGGGAGGTATACTTTAAGAGATAGGGCTTACTGTTTAGTGATAAGCTTATCAGCAAGCTACACTTAGAAGGAATTAATGTCATTCTCATAGAGCTCTAGTCAGGTCTCACAAGAGTGGGTTGTTAAGTAGTGGTGCACGCCTTTAATCCCAGCACTTGGGAGGCAGAGGCAGGTGGATTTCTGAGTTCGAGGCCAGTCTGGTCTACAGACTGAGTTCCAGGACAGCCAGGGCTACACAGAGAAACCCTGTCTTGAAAAAAACAAAAAACAAAAAACAAAACGAAAAGGAATGACCCTCACCCCTGGAGAGAACCCACTTCCTGATCCACCACACACCTGCTGTTTTAGGCACATCTACCATTTTAACATCATCTACCAGGAGACCCTCATCAGAAGGGAATCACCCAATCAGCTTCCAGAAATAGGTGCTTATAAACAAACCCCGTCTTTTGTGAATTACCCGGGGTAGTGGCTCATGTAGTCAACTTGATAGGATGCAGAATCACCACAGACACAAGCCTCTGGGAATACCTGTGAGGGACTATATAAATTGAGTTCATTGGGGTAGGAAGACCCATGTAAATGTAGGTGGCATTGTTCTATGGCCTGGAGGTGGGTACTACATAAAAAAAACAAAACAAAACAAAAACAAAAACTAGAAAGGTAGGCTGAGCAGGCGCACTTACCACCACTCTCAGCTACCTGACTCTGGAAACAATGTAACCAGCCACCATGCCTCCCTGACTGCTGCAAAGTTTTCCTCACCATGATAGAATGATTCCTTTGAACCACAAGCCGGAATAAATACTTTCTCCACTAAACTGCTGCTTGTAGGATATTTGTTAACAGCAATGAGAAAAGTATCTAATATCCCCAGCTTCCAGTATTTTGTCATAGCACCAGAAAAAAAATTTGACACAGACTGTTAAAGAACAATAATATAGCAATAGAATCCTGGGCTGGGAAAATGGCTTGGACAGTACAATGCTTGCTGCGAGAGCAAGAAGACCCAAGATTGATCCACAGAACCCACATTAAAAGCTGGGCGTGGTGACTCCTATTTTATAATCCCAGTCCTGGGGAGGCAGAAACAGAAGGATCCCGAGAGCTTGCTAGTCAGCCAAGTCTAAGTAAATCTGCAAGTGTCAAGACCAGTGAAAGACATTGTCTCAAAAAATTAAGTAGAGGTCAACCGAGGAAGACACCCACTGGTGACCACAGACCCCAAATGTGTGTGCACACACACAAACACACAAAAAATGATTGTATCAAAGAATAACTCATAGGCTTCAGGTCCCTGCTTAGATAACGAGTTAACTGGGCAAAATGATCTCTCTTCATCTGTGAGTGTAGACAGCGAGCCTGCTTCAGAGCATGTGGCATGAGTAAGTGCTTGCTGTATATGGTGGGCAGATCATGAATGCACAATCCAGGACAAGAAAGAACATTAACAGTGACAGCAGCATACATAATCTATTGTGTTCTCTCCTAAGTGCCTGGAAGTTCATGAAGTATATTATCCTGCTGTTTAACCCATGAGGAAAATGTAAATAATAATTTGATGTCAGACCATCTGCAAGGGAAAGCTCTAAAGGACTCATCCCAAGAGAGGACAGGAGGACAGGTCACAGCAAACTACACAGCCAGGATGGAGGGAGATCTGAGATCTGTCTGCTTCTCTCTGACTTTTCCTCTAACTAGGCTGCTTCTCTTTCTGCCCTCTGCTTCAGTACACGCAAGGGACTGGAGGCCAGAGTCCCCAAAGTCAGCAGAGCTTCCACATGACTAGGGGAAGGCCTCTGGATGCCCACAGCAAACCCTATCCTTCAGTCAGCTGAGCAGGTGTTTTCCTGGCCCCAGTCCCGGGCAGCACCACTGCTTCCTGAGGGAGCCTCAGCAGATGGAATAGCTGAGTAGCAGACACAGAGTCTGACCTAGCCACCCTGCCCCCCACCATTAGTAAACTTGAAGGTAAGAACAATTTGTCTGCTTGTAGAGCTGAAGGTTGAGTCTGAAGTCTGTGACCCGCCTTGACATCCTAGGAGATGAGTTTAGGTTTGGCCCGACATGTTCTAAGCCCTACTTTGATGAATATTTTACCATATTTCATCAAGTCAAAAAAATAAATAGGATTTCCCAAGAAGGCAAGTGAGAATCGGTCTCCACAGGACACACTTCACCCCTGCCTGCCTCGTTCTTCAGTTTCATCACCAACCTCCTAAAACAGGCTGGGTAGCCTATCACAAATACTTTTCACTTCCAGTACTGCAGTGCAAACTAACATCTAATGCACAGTGGAGCTGATGCTTCTGGGGCTGTTCCAGGCAAGAACACTGTGCTGCAGGTCCTTACTATGAAAGACCTTTCTCAGGGGCTGCATCCAGCAGGCTTCATCCCCATGTGAGCAAAGCTGTCGAGTCACAGGTAGAAGAGTTCCAATTTCTCTGTTTTAAGTGTCAAGCTATACTCATATGTCAAGTCATGATCTTAGGAAGAGAGTGTGTGTAAGAGAATGTGACTTGTAAATTGGACAGGAATCTAACGTACACTAACCACCACTATACCATTGCTCCATCAGAAACCCCACCAGCAAGCCCTGCTTCTGCCTCCCTCCAGCCAACCATTGGCTCAGAAACCAAGACCAGTGTGCAGCCAGCACCGAAGATAAGGAATCCCAGCAAACACCCCTGGCAATGAAGTCTGACAAGAGACACGGCCAGGGCTATATGTCTAGAGCACAAGAGAGTGGGAGAACGCTGGCATGGGCTGTACCCACCTTGAGAGACAGACTTAGAGGGGACTTCCTGAAGGAGACAAGTGGCCCTGTAGGAAGCTATAAATGAAAGAGTCGCCTAGCACTGGGAGGAGCAGCAGCTACGGGGGCCCCAGCAGGCACTAGTATGACACATGAAGAGCATACTCCTGGAAGAACCGGAGACTGGGTCCATGTTAGAAGATAGAATAAGATTTGAGACTGGAGAAAGGCAAAGGACTGCCTTCTATTGTGAAGAAAGATAGTCATCCTCAAAGAGCGTACCCTGAGATCTCAGGCCTCAGATGTTCTGAAACAGAGGGGCTCCGTGGTCAGCTGAGTTTGGGAAACCGTCACACTATCTACTCCTCGTGAACAACCCCTGAGCACACTAGCAGATGAAAAGTTTGGGGCTTCCATATGTTTACATCTATTTAAACCACCCCTTAACAAACCCACAGAAGCTGCCACGCAGAGCATGGGCTCCCTGTGACCATCCCACAGTGCACTGGAAGGCTTCCCAGAGGAAAGACTTTTCAAAGCACAGGAATGGCCTGGTCAAGCAGGTGCAATGGGAAGACATTCTCCCCCAAAAGAGATGCTGGTGTTTGCATTTTCCACAGATGTGTCACCAACTGGGATACACCTTCACCTACAGCTTAGCAACAGGGAGATATTCTGAGATGTGTGACCCCTTCATCTTTGTTTAACATTCAAGAGTATGAATGATAGCTGTGATGTCACTTGGTGAGTCCCTCTCATGGGAGAGTCATTACACATCTGACCCGTTGTTGACAACTACATTTAGGTGATCCACAACTGTACAACTCTCTCAGGAAAACCCAATAGGCTATAGCCAAGCACGGTGTTCCATGCCTGTAAGCTAGAGAACTAAAGCAGAAGGCTGGAGAGCTCCACACCAGCTTAGGCTACAGAGAAAGATTCTGCCTTCTCCCAGAAACAAACAACAACATGGGGGAAACTCAATAAATGTTTTGCTATTTTGTTGTGGCAGCAAATGCCCACACTATAATCTTCTTAGATGTGGGTCGCTCTCTTCCAACTCCAGCATCACAACTAGGCTGTCAGACTTCTATGGGAGAGTCACACATTCCTTCTCCCTAAATCCAGTATGTCCATCTGAAGGATTTAGTAGCTGCCCACTTTGTGACTTAACAGACAACGTAACAGCTGCCACTGGATCCTAGCTATGGCTTCTAAGTGGCTTCTAAGCTAAATGTTCTAACTTGTTCTGGATAAGGATAAGAAGCCATGGTACAAACTGCCCAGTCCCCATCTTCTTAGACTCCCTACTCCTTTTCTAGCAATTTATAGATAAGTTCTTTTCTAGTTCATCTTGTTTGTATTGTAGAAGCAAGACAATGCTTCTCACATTATGCTTCCCAGGCTATTGACCTTAAGCTGGGAATTCCCTAACACTTCAATACTGCCCCCTAAGCTCCTTACATAATAGTGTAATCAGATGCTTGACCACTGTGTAGTACAGACCACCATCGTCACAACTTTCAGTGATGGCTTTCTTATTGCCCCAACCTGTCCAGAGCCAAAGCTGTATGTTTCAAGGATTTGCTTCATGGCAATTCCCCACTCCACATATGCTAATAAGATCTCTTTCTAGAAAGGAAGTCACTTAGGAATTCCCCAGAATGCCGGGGGGGGGGCAGCACAGAATTAAAATAAGACCAAGAGTGTGCCAACATCCATAGCAGGAATGGAGGCTGCCACAGCTTGAATGTCAGTATCCCTAAACATTCATGTGTTGAGGGCTCATCAAGATGGCTCAGAGGGTAAAGGCGGTTGCTGCCTAGCCTGATGGCCTGACTTCAATCACTGGAACCTACATGGTGGAAGGGGAGAACTGACTCCGACAGCCTGTCCTCTGACTTTTGACAGGCATGCATACCATCACACACACACACACACACACACACACACACACACACACACACACACACACACCACCACCACCACCACCACCACCACATACACAAATGCACACATGCACACACACTAAATAAATAAATGCAATGATTTTTTAAAATTCATATATTGAAACTTAACTGCCAAAATAATAGTAGTACAAGGTGGAACCTGTGGAAGAAGAGTCTGTGCGTGGTACTCTCATGAATTATGTCAGTGATGGGGTTAGTCAGTTTCATTTTTTTTGTCTGTTTGTTTCAATTCACTGTGACAAAATGCCAGGAGAAACAACTTTAAAGGGAGATTGATTTCCACTCACAGTTTTAGAGCACTCAGGGTCTGCTGGCATCCTCCATCGTGTCTGGCCCTGTGGTACCCACATCATGATGGAAGAGCCATAGCAGCCAGGAAGCAGAGAGAGATAGACAGAGAGGCCTCAGAGCAAGATGTACTATTCAAGGCTATGTCCATCTCCAGTGATGCACTCCCTCCAATCAGTCCCCACTTCTTCCTAACCCAGCCAGTGTGAGCTGGTCAATAGAATGACACATGATGATGTCACCACCCTAATGCAACGTCCTCTCGATAGTGCCACCTTCTGAGGAATCAGTCTTCAGTGCTTTTTGGGGGGGAATATTTCATGTTAAAATCACAACAGTGACCTCATAAACAGAGATGTGAGGGAACAGGTGGTACCTTCTGCCATGTAAAAGAGGACACAACAAGACCATCTTGACACAGATGGAAAGCCCTCGCACAACACTGAATCTGCAGCATCTCAATCTTGGACTTGAAGAATTGTCAGCCTTCAGAGAAGTAAGAAATAACTCCTGTTGTGTGCAAATCCCCCAGATCAAAGTGATTTGTTAAGCAGTGTGAAGTGATTGAAGTAGGGTAATGGGGATCATGGGCTGAGTACACAGCATCTCCCCCGATCTCCTGCTGGCCAACCGTCCTTCTTACATACATTCATGAAAAGCAAAGGATGGCCTAGGAGCAAAGATAGCTGGGAGTATTTCTCTTTAAGGATAAGAATAGCAAACCAGCATGACCTTGGTCCTTTTTCACTCGTAACCCAACCCATCTCACTCATTATACCTAATCACAGCAGCTAGTATTATTAAATAAAATTGATAGATTGACACTAGGGGGAGGGGAGACACAACAGTCTACATAATGATTCCCACTGTGGCTTGGTTATAAATAACTCATAAAGACAGCTAGACGTTGTCTAGCAGACCCCAACTGTAGGAGATGCTGGAATGCTATATTCAGACAGACTGGGAAGGAGTCAGTTGGCTTAAGCAATCAGCAGGAGTTCAGTGTTCAGCTTAATGCCCGGGGCAACAGATGGCTTAAGAACATGGGAACCTCCAGTTCTTCCTCAGGAGATTTTGAAAAATGATATCCCATGACATGTTCACTGTGACTCCCAAAGAGAGTTCTTCTTGATACTGGATGTCCGGATAGCATGGATACATCTTGGCCAAAATATCTTCAGAAGGCAAGAGACAGAAACAAAACTATCTGCTCTCCTCCAATGTGATCAGTAGTCACCATTCAGCCATTCATTATTCATTCCGTTTTAAACAGTTTTAAAGGTTTATTTATGTGTATGTGTGCGTGCCTACTTTATGTACATCATGTGCATGCAGAAGCCCATGGAAACCAGAATTAGAGTGGTTGATGCCTGTGAGGCACCATGTGAGAACAGGGAACCAAACCCCAGTCCTCTGCAAGAGCAAGTGTTCTTAACCACTGAGACATTTCAATGAAAACTCAAGAGCTGCAGAGACGATAAATGATGTTTCTCAATCTGTGTGTCACAAGTTTCTTGGGAGTTAAACGACCCTGTCACAGGGGTCGGATATCCTGCATTTCAGATATTTCCATTACGATTCATGACGGTAGCAAAATTACAGTTATGAAGTAGCAACAAAAATAATCTTATGATTGGGCATCACAACATGGGCAACTGTATTAAAAGGTCACAGCAATAGGAAGGTTGGGAACCTGTGACATAGGAGAACGCAGTAGTTTCCTGAAAGTTGTGTGTTAAGACTGTGCAGTAGAGAAACTGTCTTAAGAATGGCGTGGAATATAAGAAGGTTGAGAGAAATGTGGGTGATGGAGAGTTGGCTTGTGGTGTTTCAGAAGGAAGCAAAGCCTCTGCCAGGGCTGTTTATGTAATACTTTGAGTTAAAAACCACTAAAGTGAAACTTGTACTTTTCTTGGATAATCAATACCGGTCAGCTGGGGCTGAAGAATCAGCTATGATTAAGAAGAGCGCAGCATCTTTAAGGCAAAAGCTCCTGGAACATGTTTCTTCAGGGTCAGCAAACAGGAGCTGTAGTCCAGAGGGAGCTGAAGCTGCACTTGGTTCTTGTGTCTGAAGGTGGTAATGTGTCAGAGTCTCTAAGGTGGAAATGGTAGAAAGCGTTTTGAAGGCTTGGAGGTCAGGATAGAAACCGAGGCTTAGCACTGTGAGATGCCATTGGTGAAGATGCAGCCACAATTACAGTCAAAGGCCCAGGATTAAAGTGGTTCTGGAGAGAAATTGAGGCTTGGTATCATGTGGTAGGGTCAGAGTCCCTGAAGAAATGCCAGGAGAGAAGATTGGTAAAGGTTGTAGCGGAGACCCCAACATTTTGGACATGCCAGTACCACAGGTCAACACCAAAGATAGCAGCAGCTGTGGCCTGAGCCTAGGAGACAAGCCATGTGTGCTGCCAGTGGCAACGCTGAAGAAATGAGCTCTTTGGAGCCCAGTAGCTTGTGAGTCCCTAAACTGCGACCCAGAGCTTCACCCTGTTGGAGTTCGGTTTTACTTTGCTCTACGACTGTGTCCTGGTTCTTCCCTCTTGGAATAAATATTCAACTTGCTATTTTGATTGTACAGGAAGTAATCCATAGTTGAGAAACTTTGGATATTTGAAATAAACTTTGAGCTTTGAACTCTAGTTTTTTTAAAAAGAGATTGAATTTTTAAAGACTGTGGCACTTTTAAAGAAAGTTATCCTGCTTAATATTGTGATATTAACATGACATCTTGGGAAGAAATGATCAAGGAAAGATTGTAGCTGAATAGTGGTCTATTTGTGCATCGAGCTACAAGGCATCAATTATGCTGGCTAGGTTTTACAAACTTGACACAAACTAGCATTATTTGGGAAAAATGAATCTCAATTGAGAAATGTAAACCACCAGAGTAGCCTGTAGGCAAGTCTTTGTGGTATTTTCCTGATTAATGATTGATATGGGATAGCCAGCATACTGCGTGTGTTGCTAACTCTGGGCAGTTGGCCCTAAATCATATAAGAAAAGCAAGCTGAACAAGTAATGAGGAGCTAGCCAGTAAGCAGCACTCCCCCATGGCCTCTGCATCAATTCCTACCTCGAGGTTCCTGCCATGCTTGAGTTCCTGACCCAACATCCCTCAGTGATGGACCATGACCTGGAAGTTTAAACTGAAATAAACCCTTTTCTTCCCAAGTTGCTCTTGGTCAAGTTGTCTCATGACAGCAACAGAAACATTTAGAGAAAAGTCACCCCTGACTAGACAGTGAGTTTAAGGCTAACCTGGACCTCAACAGACAAAGCAAAAAAAAAAAAAAAGCTAAAGCTCATGGGATCCTTCTCATGTCACCCCACTACACAGCTGGAGAAGAGGAAAACACAGCACGTCCTGGATCCTCCACACAGTTAACTGACTACCTGTCTAAGGTAGACTTCTGGTCACTGGTCACTGTCCCAGTAAGTGACGTCGGTGCCCTCTAACTCCAGAAAAGAATCCAGATGTTTTGGACTGGCATTCAGAATCTCTAGAACCCAGCCTCCACTGCCTCCATGTTTTGACTTCCTTTATGTAGCCGGCACTCCATTCTGTCTGTACTCCAGGGCTACACACAACCAACCAGGCTGCATGCAGAAAGCAGAGGTTCAGACATAAGAAATGTTATACAATTTAGGTCAAGAGACAGAAAAGGAGCTATAGGATTAAACTGCAGTTCACACCATGGACTTGCAATGAACTGCCCTAGAATCTGAGGGGGAAGGAAGAGAAGAGGGAAAGGATAAGGAGATAAATAAAAATGGAGACTACATCCAGGCTCTCCGAGTTATCAGACCTCATAGGCTATTAATTTCCATAGACAAGTTCCGGAAGCAAAGACTCAGTCTGTGGGTGGGTGCTAAGTGTTAAGAGCTGTGCTTCCTAACCATAGACTCATAGCACTCTCTGCTTTCTGTACCCAGAAGCCCAAGTGAAAGCCTACATTTCTTATGGTGTAATTTGATTCTGTTGTTAACAAGCTCCAGAAGCAGCATGAACAATTATCACCCAATATTCTACCCACTGGCAACATATGGATGAACTGAGTTACCGACAGACACATCCCAGGGCAGCTGAAATTTATGCATGAATTTCTCATGGATCAGATAAAACAACGAGTCCAACCTGCTACCTTCTAAAATGATTAGTAATGAATATTACTGATACATGTCATCAACAACACATAAAACTGACGGCCTCAAAGCTAGATGGGCAATTGCCAGAACTCCATTCTTCCTTCCCAACTACAGTAACAAAAGATGCTGGTGAGTTCCAAGCCAGCTAGGACTTTACAGTGAGACCTGCCTCAAAAAGAAAAGGAGAGCCATTGATGAAACTTCATCTGGAGGGGGAAATTGACTCCCACTATCCAATCTTCTTCATTGTAAAGTTTTGAGAGGAAAGATTGTTTCAATAAAAATAAATTTAGTGAGTTTTTTTTTAAAAGAAAGTAGAATATAACACGGAAAATGTCTTTAATTGCATCAAATGAAACTTATCAATGCATTTAATTAGCTCAGTGATTTTACTAAAAAAAAACAAAAAAAAAAACAAACAAAAAACAAAAAAACAGTTGCCAAGGAAAATTCATCAGCATTGATTAGTTAGTTAAATGTTTATTTCTAGAGCTGAATTGTGTCACTTCACAATGGCGGGAAAATCAGCCTCCATTCTTCCCACGGGTCTGTTCCCACACCTTTCCACCTGCTCACACGCTACCTTCCTTCAGGTTGATAGACTCTAGCTACAAAATAAAAGATCTTGGAGGCAGGTTCAAGACAGACACTAAGACAGGGATAAGGCATTTACACCACGGACAGAGCAGACAGACAGACATGGTGTGGTGGAGGTTACTAGAGAGTTCTCAGACTTCAGCACCAGAGAAAGAATGGTGAAGGCTCTGAAGAGGAATCAGAGCCCACTTGCCAGAAGCGGGGTCTCTTCTCATACCTGTGTGAGGATGAGGAAGCGTTCACAGCAGGAGACTACACCAGGCTCTCTGAGTCATCAGGCAGAAGGCAGTGGAAGGGTGGGGCACAGGTTGTGTGTGGCCAACATTTACTTTGATGTGAACTTACATCTCCATGTGAGAGATCCAGGCCTTAGGAGTTTCCTTAGCTAAGGGCTCACAGGCCATGTCTCAGGAAGGTGGCTACTGGGACTCATGAGAAGGGAAGGGAATAGAGTTTTGAATTGATCACTTGTACAGCAATAAGCATTTAGGCACGCACAGCACCTTCCCTCAACAGGTCTGCCTCTCATGCAAGGGATAAATTCCCCCAAGCTTTGTTAAAAGATTCCAGAACCTTGAGCACAGGTGGGACAGATGTTGCTAGGGACTGAGGATTCGCCTTGGAAGATAGGACTTTCATCCTAGAAGGGACACATGTTCCCCTGACACATCTGTGTTCCCATTCTTCCTCTTTTTAATTTACTACTTCTAGATGAACCAGACCCCCTTAGTTTCTAAGAGCCACAGACCAGCCTTAGTGGCAACAAACAGCCAAGAGAGATGAAAACTGTCTATGGTCTGGGGGAGGGCTTTCAGATGACAATGTCATAAAAAGTGATTAACCTAAAATAATTATTCATGATGAAAAGACTCAAGAAGAAACAAGAATAGATGTCTGTGCATGAGACATTCTTCCTGAGCTTCTAGGACTCAGGCATATGGCAGCACTAGCCACTTGTTAGTAGATATTGGGGGGGGGGGGGCGAAATCTAGGCACTGGGTTTTCCAATAAGCTAAGCCGGGCCATTTTCTTAATTATTTTTCTATTGCCGTAACAAAGCACTAGAACCAAGGCAACTTAGAAAGTAGGATTATTGTTCCTGAGGATTGGTTGGAGACCATGATGACAGAACAAAGGCATGGTGGCAGATACAGCTGTGAGCTCACATCATAATTCACAAGCAACAGGTAGAAAGAACACACTGGGAATGATATAAGTCTTTTGAAACTTGAAAGCCCATTCCCAGAGACACACCTCCAACAAAGCCTTTCCTTCTAATCCTTCCCAAACAGTTCCACCAACTAAGGACCACGTATTCAAACATATGAACCTATGGGGAACATTCTCATTCAACCACATTCCAACCCCTGTCTCCCATAGGCCAATTGCCATATTATAATGCAAAATGCATTTAGTCCAACTTCAAAAGTCTGAACTCCAAGTCTTTCCTGAGACTTGAGGCAATCACGTAGTTGTAACACCCTGTTAGATCAAAACGCAAATTACATCTTTCCATCATACAATGGTACAGAGCATATATTACTATTTAAAAGGGAGTAAAGGAAACAATGAGGAAATACTGGACCAAAGCAAGATTGAAGCCCAGCAGGTCAAACTTCAGTTCCTGTAGCTCCATGTCTGACGTCAGAGGGCTTTGCAAGACTGGGTGATTCAACAGAAATGTGCATGAGGCTTGGAGAATGAGACTAATGCAAGAATCTCAGAGTGGCAAAACCTGGAATGGTTCTAAGCCCTCACGCCATGTGGTTGAGAAATAATGTATTGGCTTACAGACAATTCTTCTAGTCTCCACCCAACAGCTACCTAGCAACAGCTGGAGAGAATGCTAGGCTACCTCAACTCTATCTCCTATTCTCTCTCTCTCTCCCACGTGTTCCCAGCTGGCCTCTTCCTCTCTCTCTTTTCTCTCTTTATGTCCTTCTCTGTCCCCTTTTTCTCTAACTATACCCCTTCCCTTCCCCGGAACTGTCCTCGAGCCTTATCATGTCAGGAAGCCAGAGGTGCCAGAAGTGTTTAGACCAAAATGTCTTTGCTAATGCTCTGACCAGAAGTCAGGGATGCCAGAATGGGTGTCTGGAAGGAGTTCCCTTTGATGGAAACCATGCTGAGAGCTTGACAGAAACCCTGAGGCACCTTTACACCTGGAACACAAACTGGTCTCACCAGCTCCTTTCTTATCCCCCCTCTTGCATCCAGCAAAGCTTTATTAACCCTGAGGCAGTGACTCATAATGCTACCCCACCCCAGGATCCCCCTGCCACAGGGGAGCTCTGACTTCTGTCTCTCACCCAAGTTCCCTACAACACTTCCCAAACCTCACCCTCTGTGGGCCCTGAATTCCATTCTTCAAATTTGTAAACTAAGAACCCATAAGCCAGTAGCTAAAGGCAGTTTTGGTGGCTTTTGAGTTTCTGGGCCTTTGAGCTAAGCCCACCAAGAGACATTCTTAAAGATAGCACCATATTCCTGTATTAAGACCTCTTAAAGGGCTAGCACAGAGGCTCACTGAGATGACTGTATCAGTTCCAGTGTGGTATCTGATAGGGTGTACAGCCTAATATGGAATGAAAGTGGTATAGTTCTCACGACTGGAGAGGAACAGATGACACTGGAAAACTGAATTGTTTCCTTACAGTCACTAAAATTGGAACCCAAGTCTTTTAGCCCCAACTCTGATCTTTGCTCTGTGCTTCTGGGGGTGTCAAAGTCACTTACCAGAATAGAGTGGGACAGCAAGTTCCCCCATCACTGGGAGTGCCACTCAGCTTGCATAAGGACCTCATAGAAGAAAAAAGCTAGTGCCCTGTGTTTTGTTTCAATACATTTTTCTTTATTTTTTTTAAATTTATTTTAGAGATTGAAATATAATTTTAAAATTCACCTTTCCCCAAGCTCTTCTTTGAAGCCAGCTTCCTGGCACTTAACACAGAAATGCCTGGCATGAAATACACACATACAAAAGAAGCCTTTGAGATGCTGTTTTGCCCCCCTTGGAGTTAGCATTTGTCAGTTGTAAATTATCATCCACCATGCTGCTTCCAATAGAGAATTAATCAGCAGGCTAAAGTCCTTGCCTATCTGTATATAATCCACCAAAAACAAATAGCTCTCAATCTAAACTCGGGCTCACTGTACCACAGAAGAAGCATCCTGGGAGCCCAAAGACCCAGATTCAATTTAATCACCTTAAAAAAATGTTTCAATCCCTCTGGGGAACTGTTCTGTATCCCAGAATGAAAGAAGTGGGCAACTTGGTTTTTGAAGCTTCTATGCAGTAACACCTGCCACATAACAACCCGGGTAAGGTCTCTCTCCATCTATGAGCCTGTGAAACTAAAGAAGCACAAGCTCAGTCAGTCAGTTCAGAAGCAAACAATGTCCAAGAGGACTTACTTTAGGTTAGGGAGATGGCTCAGTCTGTGAAGTGCTTGCCACATAAGCTTGAGGACCTGGGTTTAATCCTTGAACTCATGTAAAAGAGCTGGGCATGGTGGCATGTGCTTGCAATCCTAGCACTGGGAGGCAGATACAGAAGGATCCCTGAGCCTTACTGGCCAGAGAGCCTAGCCTAATTGGTGAGCTACAGGCCAGTGAGAAACTCAGTCTTAAAGGAGATAACAACTGAGTCTCTGACACACACACACACACACACACACACACACACACAGGGGAGGGAGATCATAGAGGAGTGATTGGAATGATTGATTAGGCTATGGCTTAGAGGTTTCAGTGCATGGTCACTCACATGTCACTTTGAACCTATGTCTAGGCAAGCCATCATGATGAGAACACATGGTAGAGCAGAAATGCTCACTTCATGGAAATTGGGAAATGAAGAAAGAGGAGGAACCCAGAGTCCAGCATACCCTTCATAGCACACCCGCAATGATCTGATTCCGCCGATGAGGCTCCATGTTCTAAAGTTTCCACCATTTCCCAGGACCCCATGAGCGGGGACCAAGACTTTAATACATAAGCCTATGTGGACATTTGGAATATGAACTCTCACAGCTCTCAAATATCCAGAATACATATATAAAGTATAGGACCTGCAGGGACTGGCTGCCATAGACTTCTCCCTTTATCATGGATCCTTGATAAACATTTTGGTGTTTTTTCTTATTTCGCCAATTCATTTATACATAAATATTTATTAGATACCTACTATATGCCTGGGCTTTTTTTTTTTTACATTCCTGATTTACAGATGAGAAATCAAAGACAAATTGTTCTAGCTTCACCTACTGATTTTCACCTTAAGGAAAAGCACCCTAGAGCTCTCCATCAGTGAGGACTTTCTGGATACTTGGGCAGGGAGATTTGAGCTGGTTTGTTTATTTACATCATCAACCACAAGGTACACATGCATGGGTGTGAAAGCCAGAGCTCAGCCCTGGGTATCTTCCTCAATTTCTCTCCTCAAGTTTTGAGACAGTGTCTTTCACTGGCCTGGAACTCATTAATTCAGTTAGGTTGGCTATACAGTGAGCCCCAGTGAGTCCTAGGCATCCACCTCTCTCCACCCACTAAAGACATGAGGTTACAGAAACATCCCAGCCCTCCCAGCTTTGAGGCAGGTACAGGATTGAAACTCTTTAAACTAGCACAGAAAGTACTTGGTTGACTGAGCCATCTCCCCTACCTTCAAATTCTCTTGTGTAGCAGAATGTCTAGGAATAATTCAAGTTAATTAGAGGCCTAGGAGTTCACAGATAACATCACCACCTCTCAGAGCCCATGCAGTATTGCAGCTGGACCCTTCAAGGTTGGACCAAGGCACGGAGATTTGAAGCACACCCAATGAAAGTGCAGCCCCAAGCTGTTCCTCAGGTGTGACTACACAAAAAGCACACTGAAAAACTTAAAGCTTAGCCCTTGAGCCTCAAAAAATAGCACTCAACCATTTCGGAGTAGGTTTCTGACACCAATATTTTAACCTCTGATAGTTCCAAGCGGCACATAAGGGAGGGACAACTGATAGGCTTAGACTGGCAATTGCTTACAGCATAGCACTCACCTCATCTTCCATGTCCATCACAGACACTGTTTATCAATCAGTCCCTTACTGCTACCAGCTGGAATGTAGCCCTAGAGTCTTGAATATCACAGGCCATATCCAGCCATGAGACCAAGTTGACTTATACACCAGAGTAGATTTCAACCTGACAAGTCATGGTTGAAAAGCATGCTTCCCCAAAGCTCTGAACTATCAAGACTGTCAAAAGGCTGAACCTTTCCACATGGCCCATCCAAGGGAAGACTTAGCCTTCCTTACCAGTGCTCTCATGACTTCTCTTTCCATTGTGGAGCAGGTGACAGGGATGGTTTGCCAAGTGGGATGGTCTGCTAATATAGGAGCTAAGAACTGAATGTGCTGAACTTCCTGGAGTCCCTTACCTTGAAGAACAGTTAAGATTAAAGAACCTCGGGGCAGAAGGATGGCCTTGTGGGTAAAATGATTGCTGTGTAGGAATGAGGAGCTGAGTTTAGATTTCCAGAACCCAGATAAAATCAATGAATATCTGCAACAGGAGGATTCTGGAGGACACACCAGTCATGTAGTCTAGTCAAATCAGCTCCTTATATTCAGTGAGAGATCTTCTCTCCCCTTAAGTTAGGAGAAGCAATTGAGAAAGACATTCCAACAATGTGAGCCTCTGATCCCCAAACACAGAGACAGTTACACCTACACCACACACACACACACACACACACACACACACACACACACACACACACACACACACACACACACAGAGGATTAAAGACCCTGTGGCCAGACTGCCTGGGTTCCAGCCTTATTCTGCTATCCATAAGTTGTGTGAGTGCAGGTAGGCTGCCTCACCTACTAATGTCTTCACATTTACATCTGTAAAATGGCCTAACAAAAGCACCTACTCTGGGACATGAAAGTCACAAACTCTATGCAATTACTGAACCATGATTGCTGCAAACCCTGGCACACACCCTTTGATCTATGGTCTCAAAGTTATACTGACCTACTGACCTCCTTTCTCTTCTCTGGCCTGGCAGAGCATTTTCCATTTCCAGACCTTGGCACCTGCCATTCCGTCTACCCAAACAGCTAGCTCTTCCCCTTCAGAGACACCACCCTGGATTACCCTAAATGTAGCCACTTCTGTTTCTTGTGTGTTACAGCCTTTACCACTGCCTGATGAGTGTCACAGTGGCGATGGCCCAAGGCAACGCAATATGAGCTTACCTGAACCCACTAATACTAGGTTCTAAGACAGCAGAGAATCTGACAAGTGACTGTAATTCCCAGTAAGTAAGATTGTGCTAAGCATTGAGATATGGAAACAGTACACAGGAGAAGTGATGACTGGGGTGGGGGGGGGGGGTTGTTCCACAGTCCTCATGAAATGGGTTTCATATAACACAGACCTCTTTAAACTGAGACATTTCCCCCCATATTGGTTTACCACTACCTGTTCTATAAAATAGAATTGTTATCTCTTAATTTCTAACTTTCCAAGTTTCTCAAACTGTGCTCCTGTAATGGAGGTCTGCAGAGAGAAAGAGAGAAATAGGAATTCCAACCAAGAAGGATTCTCAAGGTCAAAGACACTGGGAAATGATGTTTGCACACTTGGGATTCAGGTGTTCAGAAAAGGCTCTCCCAAGCTCTAGCGGGGAAATAAGCATTGAACCTGAGTTTGTTGTGTTTCCCAGGCTCTACCTGTGATCATCCCATCATTTCAAAGTTAACGATCAGGTCCTTCCATTTACAAACGCATCCAGAGAGTGAGATTCAGAGAAGGCCAGCGGCTCATTCAGGATTGTGCAGCCACCTCCTGAATCCTGACACATTTCCCGGTGTACATTTCCCAGCCCCTGCCTGTGCCCCAGTGATCTGCTCAGCTGTGGACTTGCAAGAAGTCAAAACCTGAACACAGACCTCAGATGCCAGGATCAGTTTGACAAAGATCACAGGGCTCAATATACTCAGAAAGGTTTGCTTTCGGCCTCACCATTCCAGAAACGATTCATTCAACCAACATTTATTAAGAATGATGTGACAGGCACTACACATTTTACAGGGAACAAGACACGGCTGTTCAGAAGAATCATAATACAATTATCCATAAGGAAACCAAAATTGATTGAACTGTCCTTGAGAAACTGTTTTTTGGAGCAGGGGCATGTAGGAGCTAACATGCACATTTCATTTGCTTTCGCTACTTTTTAATTTTTTTTTTTTTACATTTGTGTCTAATAAAATCATACTGGAATAAAGAACACTTTGCTGTACTCGGTGCAGGGAGGGAAAGCAAAAAGACAGGTGGGCTCCTCTGTGAGCCCCTCACCCTTCAAGTTCATTCAGGCATGTGTTACCTCTGGCTTTCCGCATGTAGACTGAAGTTCATTCCATTTGCTATTGCCTGCAAAGAGACTCATCTGCTTCAAAGCAGGACTTCAGTTTTGAAGCATGTCACATCCAAAAGACCCTAGAAAATGTGGTTTACTGAAGCCATGTCACTCTGAAACACCCCAGATGAGAGATGGAGAAGATGAATTAGTTATGTTAGGTGGTCTTTCTGATGAGCCAAGAGTATCTGTATACTAGCAAGTAAGACCTGCTGGTCTAGCAAGCAGGACCATTGTCTCCTATAATTCTAGAAGACAGTTCCAAAAGACAAAACAAAACTAATTGCATTATAGGCTTGAGAATTCCACATCTAATACTGTGGAGATGAAACTAGCCTTCAGTGGGTCCTGAAGGTATGACTGACTGACTAAGAAAAAGAAAGCTAAGAAGTCAGCAGTTCCTCAAGTCCCTTTGTCCTGCACGTTCCTTAAGCAAAGTTGCTCAGAAAACAGATGTGTACTCCAAAAGCCAGCTGTCTTTCAAGAGCACTGGCACTTGTGGTTTCTCTAGGAGTAACACTGAGCACCAACTGGCAAAGCAAAGGTGACTACCCCCCAGCCTCAAACGAATGCACTGTGCGCTTATGAAAAACCACAACAAATTGGGAAGAAATCCCGGTCACAGGAAAGATCCCTCAACCTGCACTAAAGCAGCTGCCAGAGCACAGGGCTACAGACCCAAGTCCCTAGAAAGTCACAGCCTGCACCAATAATTGCCACTCAGACCTGTCATTTAAAAAGCAACCCAGGTGCAAGTCACAGAACAAGCCTTTGTTAGAAAGGGTAAGTTGAGGTGTACTCTTAAAGGACCAGGTTCCACTTTCTCATCTCTAAACCGGTCTCTCTTCTTTGTCCAGAATATCTGAGTTTATTCCAACAGCCTCAGCTCATTTTCTCAGCTAAGAATCATTTGGTTTCTATGCAGCAGGACTACAGAAAGCGTACCCACACTGGGAGTGTGTGTATTTGTGTGTGTGCATGCATTTGTGCATGCTTGTAAATATGGCCACAATTGTGTAAGCTCATGAGGGTGTTTCTAAGCAGTTTTATGGAAACAATTGGGGGTGAGAGGTGAGATTTTGCCTAAGGAAACCTCCTCCTCCTCACAGTCAAGCTCCCAGACAGCCTCAGCAGCCAGGTCACCATCTGGCGTTGTTGGAGAGATTTGAGACATGTGATCGAAAGGCCCCTCCTCCTCCTCCTCCTCCTCCTCCTCCTCCTCCTCCTCCTCCTCCTCCTCCTCCTCCTCCTCCTCCTCCTCCTCCTCTCCCACCTCCCTGTCTCCAGAGGACACTGCATTTGGTATCATGTGGACGTAGGCAGCAGCGATCTCCTTGTGGAAGACTGTGTCTTGGTTGTAGGAGATGAGTTCGTTACTGATGTTTACCGTCTGCACCGGGGTCCGGAAGCAGAGGTGACTGCACCCCAGCAGCTGGGCGAACACCTTCCGGAAGTCTGCATTAAAGGCATAGATGATGGGGTTGAGAGAGGAGTTGGCCCAGCCAAACCAGACGAATATGTCGAAGGTGGTCTCGCTGACACAAGGGAAGCCAGTCCTTGGGCCCTGGGCATCTCCACTGCTGCAGAAAGGAATCATACAGTTCAGGATAAAGAAAGGCAACCAGCAGCACACGAAGACCCCCATGATCACCGACAGGGTTTTGAAGACCTTGGTCTCCTTCTTGATGGACGCTCGCAGGCTAGGGTCAGGTTCACAGGCCCCACGGCTCCGGCAACTCTGAGCATGCTCAGCTGCCCTCTCTAGAGAGGAGATCCGGCGGATCTGCACCTGTGCAATGCGGTAGATGCGTGTGTAGGTCACGATCATGATGGCCACTGGGATGTAGAAGCTGATGAGCGATGAGGAGATGGCATAGGTTCGGTTCAGGCTGGAGTCACAGTTTTCCGTTCTCCCTTCTAGTTCCCAGCTTTCCTCCCAAGGTGTTCCATTGGACAGCAGGCCCTCTGGGCCCTTGGAACCTGCCTTGTCTCTGTGCCAATTGAGTTGGACCGGGATGAAGGAGATGAAGATGGACAAGGTCCAGGCCAGGGCCACCATGACCAGGGCTACACGCTGGGTCATCTTGCGCTCGTAGCGGAAGGGTCTGGAAATAGCCCAGTAACGGTCAACGCTGATGATACATAAATTAAGGATGGAGGCAGTGGAGCACATGATGTCAAAGGCCACCCAGACGTCGCAGAATGCCCCAAAGGGCCAGTACCCAGCCACCTCAGCCACGGCTTTCCAGGGCATGACCAACAATGCCACGAAGAGGTCTGAGACAGCCAGGGATACAATGAAGATGTTGGTCATTTTGGCGCGCAGGTGGCGGCTGTGGACGATGGCAGCACACACTAGCACGTTGCCGAGCAAGGTCCAGACGATTAGGAGAGTCAGGAGACCAGCGGTGACCACCTGCGCGGGTCCCAGCGGGGCTGCCGAGCCCCTGGGGGAGTCTACCTGCGCCAATTGCCTCTGCAACCCCAGCCGCTCCCAATGCGCGGTGCCGTTGTGCTCAGGAGGCAGCATGTCGCTCTGGGTAGCTCAGGCTTGCTATATGCGGTCCCAACTTCGCCCCTGCGCCGCGCAGAAGACCCCATCAGGCACCCCACAGGGTGCTCCGGGCCCTGCCGCTGACCGTTCCCGGACCCGAGGTGCGCTCACCCTGCACTGCTTGGAAATCCGTAATGGTGACAGCCTTGAGCGTCTCTGGTTCCCACAATGGGACAGAAAGCGACCGGTGCCTGCAGGCCCCCGGGGCTGTGATCCGGACAGCGGCTGCCGCTGCGTCTGGTTCTGAGTCTGAGAAACGCAGAGCTGCCACCAACGGAGGCGGGGTCCGGAGTCGCGGGCACTGGGAGATATCTCTAGCGCGGTGGCTTCCACGTCCCGCGCGCCCGCCCCTATCAGCCTTGCTTCTGCGACCCGAGCGCCCTCCCACCTGCGCCCTGGCATCGTGACTCTCTGCTGTCTTCTAACAACTTTAGAGGCCACATACAGGTTCGAAGAGTGGCTCCAGTGCCACACCCTCGCCCCAAGCCCAGAAATTAACTTCTCCCAAACACCAGGTGCCTCTCCTGGACCAACTCTGGATGGAGAGGTGGATCGCAGAGGCCTCTAGACAAACCAGAGGCTTGGAGGAGAAGGGGCCTTCGATGTCACAACCTCATCACGAACCCCTATTCTGGGTCACAGGACTCTGAATTCTCTACTCAGCTTTTCTGGTCCATGCTTTCTTCTCCCAGAAGGAGAGATAAAAAGGTCTCCTTCCTGGGTGCGCAAGGATTTGGGAGAGTTACCCAGAAGGTGATCAGGTGACAGTAGCCCCTAATCTCACCTCCTCCCCTAATGCCTGGGACTCAGCTGCACTCAGGCCTCCACAAGACCACCCCTCCCTTCTCTCCTTTCCTAATTTCAGTTTACTGAAGGGGCGGGGGAGGAGGGGGCTGGTGATTCAGTGCGTTTCACAGAAACTAAAGCTGTAAGAACCCAAACTGGAGAAGGAAAGGGGGGACTGTGGGGAAAGAGTGGAGAGAGAGCAGTGTTCCCCGGGCTTAGCAGACCTCTCCCACACAAGTCTCTCAAGATGTTCCTGCCTCCCTGGTGTTGAGCTCAGATGAAGTGAAAGCAAGCAAGCACCTGAAGGTTGCCCTTCCCCTGCAGGTGTTGCCTCCTAGTCCAGCTTTTTGCCCTCTACCCAGAAGCACTTGGCACTTTGAATAGCTCCCGGAGCCCTTGCTTCTGAACCTCATATATCCTTGCACCTTTAACCTTGCTCCCAGTTTTCTGCTGGGGGAGACAGACAGACCACCTGTCCCAGTGCTAGAGCACAAACTGGACAGTCACCCTTCACTCCGGCCTCTCCTCTCTGCCTCTGGTGGCCTTGTCTCTGATCTCATTAAGGTGTCACCATCCCAGCCTCCAGGTGCTGACCTGCCCTGGTCCCACACCCACCCTCCACTCAACCATAAGCAGAGTTCTCTTTATGCTTCGTAGTTGGGTAGATTCTAGCATGGTTTCTCCTGGCTGAGAAGTCCCCAACAGCTCCCCCAAGAAGCTGGACCTTTGGTCAGGGATATAGGATATCTCATCAGCTTGTGCTTGCTTGTCTCTGCCCATGGCTTCTATTGCTTCTCCTGAGGTTCCTCCAAATTTGACCTGTGTTTGGGAAGGCAACAGTACCACTCTTAAGAAAGATCAGTCACCACAAAGCTCAGATGGCTCAGATGGGGATTTCCAAACCTGAGCTGACCTCTGCCACAACCATGACATCCTGGAGGGCAGCCCCACATGATGCTGGAATAGAACTTTGATTGTTAGAAATAGGCTCAAAGTCCAGCCATTTATTGAACAACTACTAGATATGAGGCTGTAGTGTAGATACATGGACAGACAGATGGAAGAGAAGCATGCAGAAAATGGATATCTATGAACTTTCAGGCTTGCAATATGGTGTATGTTCAATGATCACATTTATATTTGTTCTCAGATGCATTAGAAATCTGCAGCTCCACCCATCGACACCCAAGCACTTGCTGATGGGAAGGGTAGAGCACATGCATGTCACAGATGGAAGAGGTTTGCATAGTGAAGCGAGAGAGAACCAGATCAACAACGGACTCTGTTTTCCAATGACCACAGAACTGCTGTTCATGTCGGGGGCACAGCTACAACCTATAGATCTTGCTTAGGCCTTGGGGACACAGGGAGAATCACAGACATGCTCCTTCCCATCTGGGCCTTGAGTCTAAGAAGAGACAAATAATAATAAGAGGTTTAGGCTGAGGGTATATCTCCATGATAGAGAATGGTATTAGCATGCATGAGCTCCAGGGTTCAATGCCCAGCACCAAAAAAATAATAGCTGTAGAAATTTAACTTCAAAATAAGTCAGGTTTGGTTAGTGCTAAGTGTTATCCAGGAAGCAAAACAGAGAGTATCTAGACTGAAGGGACAAGCTGCTTCAAAAAAGCTTCTCGCCAATCAGAGAGATGAGAGAGATTTAGTGAAGCAAATCACTCTCGAAGAGAAGACAGGCTGATGCAAAGGCCCAGAGGCAGAACGAGCTTACCTGAGAAAAAGCACAAAAGTCAGCAGGGCTCTTATAGCACAGTTTCCAAGAGAAAGCAAAGGTGTGAGGATGAGAAGGGGGTGAACCCTGTTGCCATGGTGAAGACACTGAACCGTGTTCTAAGTACCAGATGACTGCTGTTTAAATCTCCAACCCTCCCTTTTAACACCATCATCATTATTTTGGATGCACATGGCCATCTGCAACATTCATGGCAGTCTCCATCACCCTTCTCATGAGAGTCAGCTCCAGCCATCCTTGGACAGACATCATGGTGCTCCTTAACAACAGTGATGGCACCGGACTCCCTTGCTGCTAGGTGGAGGCTGAGTGTAGCCAACAGCATGTGGCAAGGTCTCGAGAAGGTATGCAGCTAGACTTAGGTCTGACCTTATCTCAGTCCTCTTTCTCCAGGGACGTCCTACCCACCATCAGGAGAAGTGTGAGCCATGAGGAAAGGCTGCATGAAGACCCTCTGGACTCTAGGATAACTGAATTCTCAAGAACACAGCCAGCACTAACTGCCAGCTGAGGACAGACTGGCTCAGACATTCCATCCTGTTCTAGCCATAGTCACTTTGGCTTGAGGCTGGTTGTCATGATCTTGAAGTACCACTTTCCAAACAGAATTTTCCAGCCTCGGTGATGGGGGAGGTATAGAAATGGCCCCACATACAGGGTGGTAAGGACTGCTTGTCTGACCCAGCATACAATGCAGAGAAGAGCTGAAAGTTATTCTGCTAAGAAGCTAGGCTGAGGACTGGGATGAGGCTTGCCTCTACAGTCTTTTTCCCTATTTGCGGTAGAAGAGAATGAGGCTCAGACAGGAGCAGAGCAGAGCAGGGAATGAGGGAGGGAGACAGAAAGAGACAGAGACAGACAGAGAGAGTCTGAGAGACACAGAGAGGCAGACTGACAGACAGAGAAGCAGAAAGAGACAGAGACACAGGGAGACAGACAGAGAGAACAGGGAGAGAGAGGCAGAGAGAGAAACAGAGATACAGAGACAGACAGAAACAGAGACAGAAAGGCAGAGACAAAGACAGATACAGAGAGAAAGGCAGAGAGATAGAGGAGAGGAGAGAGGAAGGGAAGAGAGAAAGGAAAGAAAAAGAGATTATCTTGCATTTCAGTCATATCCCTGGTCTTTGCAGTTATAAAAGCCGATAAATCACTTTTGGCTGAAGGGCATTTTTAGAGGTTCAGATGCCACCCGCCATCCAAAAACTCACCCATGCGAGGTACAAAGAGTGCTCAGGGGCATGAGAACAAGAGGTTGACTAAGTGTTAGGCTGGCAGGGTGGGCTGAGCTGACAGGAAGGGACAGCACAGCTGGAGGGCAGGTGGAATTCACCAGCATTTCTGCACTAGGGCATTAGGCCTAGCAGAGGGAACAGTATACGCAAAGGCTCAGAGACATGAGTGCGGAAAAGATTTCTAAAACTCTCATGGTGTACTCTGGTATCCAGAAGACAGCTCAGCTTCCCCTCTGTGGTGGAGACTTTATTCACAGGGTCAGATCATATAACCTGGGAGGCTTGGTGTGCATTTCTGCAGGCATCTTCCAGGTGCAATGGTTTATGCCTGCTTTGGTTGATCAGTGGTTTGATTGGAGAGGTGGCTCGGCTGTCATGGCACTTGCCTAGCATGCATGAAGCACTGGTGCTGCTGGGGGATGGTGGTGGTGGGATTAAGGAGATAATGGCTTTCCTGGAAGAATTATGTCATTGGAGGCAGGATTTGAGATTTTAAAGACTGGTGCTATTTCCAGTTCACTCTCTCTGCTTCGTGTTTGAAGACTAACATGTGAGCCTTCAACATCCAGCTCTTGACACCATGTCTGCTACTTTCTGTCACGATTGTCTCATCACTCTGGCACCCTAACCCAAACAAACCCTTTCTTCTCTAGGTTGCCTCAGTCATGTTTTATCACAGATGTCCAGTGTCATTCTTGCCTTTGTCATGAGTTTGAGGCCACAGTGGGTGTCTTGAGACCCTGACTTTTAAAGGGGTTGGGGAGTGCATGCATGCAGGGTTGCCTCTGTTTTCACCTTACTCTTTCTCACCAGAGTTTAGGGGGGGAAAGCTGAGAACCAGAGGCTTCTTTCAGTGTTAGGAGACAGCCTCATTAGGGCTCTCAGGGCTGGGTCCAAACAGCTAAGTGGCTCTAAGCCCTTCCATTTATCCAGCCAGAACCTTGCCCTCAGAGGCTCGTGTGGGAAATGGTTTTCTCCTGAGCTGGCTCCTACAGAACTACACACTAAGGACATTCGCTGAGCATCCAAGCCCAAGGTGGTCTCCCCACTCAAATGCTCGCCTGGGAATTCATTGATCCCTCTTTTGAAGAAGTGTCTTAAGTGGATTTATTCCCCTGATATAAAGATCATGATTCAACACTGACAGGACAAAGAGAGTAGGGTTCATCCCCAAGGACTCAATCCCCAGCCCCTCGACTCACCCAGCTTGAAACACGGGAGCCTGTTCTGAAAAGAGGAGAGAAGCCTTCTACACTGTCTCAAGCCTGGCTTCTTTGTCTTCTGACAAAGGCGGGCCATATCTGGCTCACCCTAGCTCAGAGGCAAAGAGAGTCCTGGAAATCATTCGGCTTTGCATATGCTTTTCATACAGTCAATGCAACAGTCCACCCTATCCTTCGTGCTTCATGCTCCTGTCCTATAAAAATGTTGTCCAATCTCCCTCTGAGGACTTGGTTCAGATCCCCTGTGTGCTCAAAAAATAAAGCTTTCATTTTTAAGCTTCTGTATCAGGTAGTGAGTTTTCTCGGCTTCCATTCTGGACCCAACAAAAGAAGTTTGGTGCATTCACAAGGCAGCGTGGTGTAGAAAGGAGCCTAGGCTTAGGAGCCGATCTGAGGTACAATCCCTTCTTTTAAATTACCTGACTTGAAACTATGAGCACACTACTGACCTCTCCAAGCCCCCGGTGTCTCATCTCTAAATGGCAACAATACATTACTATGCCGTGCATAGGAGGCATGGTCAAATAAGAGGCTATCCTTAGGAAACAGCAAGTGTCTAGTTCAGTCACGCTTTGCTACAACAATACTGTGTAACACACTGACCCGGGATCTTGACAGTTGGAAAATCACAAGCTGTATTTCCTGCTAATGATTCGCAGCCAGCAGGAAAAGCTTTACCTCAATGAGGGTTAGGTTCTGTTTGCTCTGTATGTCTTCCCCCCCCCCCCCGGGACAGTAGCTTCCTGGTGTTTGTTCTTTTTCTTGATGCTTGCAGCAAGCCCATCCTGACCCCACATTCACTTAGAGCCATGGATGGAATTGTGGGCCAGTGTTTATCCATTCACAGTCCTTAACAGGGAGGCCAACGTTGGCTCACTGCTCCAGAGATGTTGACAGCCAAACCCTTGCACCCATCTCCTCTGTCGTTTTCTAGGTTGGGTCCTGGATGCATTTGTAGTCACCACTGCCCAGCATCTTCTGTGGGTGAGTGCCTCCCCTCCACTTGGGGCTCTCCCACTATGACATTTCTCAAAACCATGTGACTTTCTTCACACTCCCATCATTCCTCGGGACCCTGTTAGTTATCATTAGCTTAATTAATAAAAATTACTCATTTACCCCAAACATCTTTTTTTATTCTTTAATCTTTTTTTTCCAGTCCAATCGTTATCCCCCTCCTATTCTGCCCTCCGACAGTTCCTCATCCTATTCCTCCTCCAACCCCCTGTCTCCATAAGGATGTCCCCCCACCACACTCCTACCCCACCAGACCTTCCCACTCCCTGGGGCCTCAAGTCTCTCAGGGTTAGATGCATCTTCTCTGACTGATCCAGACCTGGCAGTCCTCTGCTGTATATGTGTCGGGGGCCTCATATAAGCTGGTATATGCTGCCTGGTTGGTGGCTCAGTGTCTGAGATATTTTGGGGGTCCAGGTTAGTTGAGACTACTCGTCCTCCTACAGTGTCGCCCTCCTCTTCAGCTTCTGCCAGCTTTTCCCTAATTCAACCACCGGGATCCCCAGCTTCTGTCTATTGGTTGGGTGTAATTACCTGCATCTGACTCTTTCAGCTGCTTGTTGGGCCTCTCAGATGGCAGCCATGCTAGGCTCCTGTAATAGTAATAGTGTCAGACCTTGAAGCCTCCCCTTGAGCTAGATCCCAGTTTGGGCCTGTCACTGGACCTCAGGGGAAACCTCAGGCTCTTCTCCGTTTTTGTCCCTGCAGTTCTTTTAGACAGGAACAATTCTAACCGCAAACATCTTAACCACCAGTCACCTCCCATTTTCCCAGCCTTGACTCTGGCCACACAAGGTTCCCCAATCACCTCAGTGGTCCCCACTGTCTTAGTCAGGGTTTCTATTCCTACACAAAACATCATGATCAAGAAGCAAGTTGGGAAGGAAAGGGTTTATTCAGCTTACTCTTCTACATTGCCGTTCATCACCAAAGGAAGTCAAGACTGGAACTCAAGCAGATCAGGAAGCAGGAGCTGATGCAGAGACCATGGAGGGATGTTAACTTACTGGCTTGCTTCCCCTGGCTTACTCACCTTGCTTTCTTATAGAACCCAAGACTACCAGCCCAGGGATGGCACCACTCACCATGGGCCCTCCCTCCCTTGATCACTAATTGAGAAAATGCCTTACAGCTGGATCTCATGGAGGCATTTCCTCAAGGGAGACTCCTTTCTCTGTGCTAACTCCAGCTTGTGTGAAATTGACACACAAATCCAGCCAGTACACCCACTTTTTTCAGCCCATGTCTTTTTGAGTCCTGGACTCTACCCTTGCTCTTGTCTCTAACTGAAAAGTTCTACCCTCTCTTTCCTGAATGGAGGGGCACTTCTACTTGTCCTTAAACCCTGTACCTATGCCCAGTCCTTCCTCTAGGCAGGCAGCCACCATCTTTGGACTTTGGCAGCACACAAGCCCACCACTGTGCTGTAACTGAGTCCCTGAATGCATCGGCACCATACCCGCATGTGCCGTTACAATGGGAAGTGCTGAATGCTTACTTCTAAGCTCTGTGCAAGGCAAGGATGCCCATGATCACCACCACTATTCAACACTCCCACTTCTGTTCAAAATAAAGCTTGAATTACCACCAACAGCAATTAGATATGAAAAAGAAACAAGTATACCCAAGTTGGAAAGGAAGAAGTAAAACTATTTCTGTTTGTATATGACATGGTCTTATTGGGGAAGACCCCCAAAGATTTCAACAACAACAACAAATAAACAAACAAAACAAAAAACAAAACAAAACAAACAACAAAAAGAAATCCTTACCGTGGGACAAAAAGGAATAAATTTCATGAAGAAAGCAAGAGAACCCCACATTCAAACTGTAAGCTGTTGATGAAATTGAAAAGACCACAGTATGATAAATAGCATTAATTGGTACAACCTAGAACCCCCAGAAGGAGAGTCTCAATGAAGGGTTGCCTAGATGAGGTTGGTTTTTTTGTTTTTTTTTTTTTTTAAGCATATTTGTGGGGCTTGGCTACATTAATTGAGGTAGAAAGACGTAGCCACTGTAGGTGGCACCATTCCCTAGGCAGAGATCCTGGGCTGTACAAGTGTAGAGAGGAACCTGAGTGTAAGTAATCATGCACGCGTTCATTTTCTCTTGCATGTCACTAGTGAGTCCCTGCTTTGACTTTTCTGAAATGGAATTGGAAACCAACTAAATAAAGCCTCCCTCCGTCATAGTTTCTTTTGTCAAGGTGTTTTATCACTGAGCAGAAATGAAGCTAGGACACACAATTACCTGAGAGGTGCTCTGTTATCATGTATAGAAGAATTAATATTTATCAAAATGCATATATTACTCAAGACAACCCACAAATTCAGAACAATACCCATCAAAATCCCAATGGCACTTCTCATGAAATAGGTAAAGGGACTGTAAAACCCATATGAAAACCAAAAAGACTTCAAACAGCCCAAGCAATTCTCAGAAAGGAAAAAAATGGTGAAGGTATCTGTCTTAGTCAGTGTTCCATTGCTGTGAAGAGACAGCATGATCAAGGCAATCTAAAACATTTAGATGAGGGTTTGTTTCCAGTTGCAGAAGGTTAGCCCATGATCACCATAGTGGGAAGCTATCAGGCATGACAGTGGAGCAGTAGCTGAGAGTTTTTACATCCTGATCTGCAGGCAGCAGGTAGAGCATGAGATTGGGCTTGTCGTGGGCTTTTGAAATCTCAAAGCCTGCCCCCAGTGACACATCTCCTCCAACAGAGCCACATCTACTCAGACAAGGACTTACCTCCAATCCTTTCCAAACAGTTCCATTAAGTGGGAACTAAATATACAAATATATGGGACTATGGGGTCCAACTATCCAACCATCACAGTACCTCCCACCACTGGACTGTAATTGAATCCCCTGAATGCACCAGCACCATACTCACAGACGGCATTATCAATGGGGGACGTGCAGAGCGCTTTCACACTCCCGACTTCATATCGCTTTATACAGGAATGTGACTGTGGAGAGCGTATGCTCATTAAGTACAAGGTCCTGGGCCCTATCACCAGTGTCAAAATAAGTTCATTGAATAAAACTATATCACAAAGCCAGAATCATGGACACAGTGGACTCCTGGCTGAGAAACAAGCAGAGGCCAGTGGACCAGAACAGAAATCTCAGAGAGAAACTCGAACTTGTTTTTAGCAAGGATACCAAGAAGACACCCAGGAAAAGGACGGTCTCATGGGCAAATGATGATGGAGAAACAAGATTCCCACACGTGGAAAAATGAAACAAAAAAAAATCAACTCAGACTTCTAGAAAAGAGGGGAAGGCTGTCTGGCCAGGAACTCAGTGTGTAGAACAGGCTGGCTTTGAACACACAGAGATATACCTGTCTCTGACTCCAGAGTGCCAGGACCAAAAGTAAGTGCCACCACACTTGGCTGGCTATGACTTCTTTATACGTCACCCCAAAGCTCATGCTACAAAAACAAGAGAGAAAGCACCTCAACACCAACAGAAAGTAAGTCACAAGGTTAAAAGGACTATAAGCTGGGGGAATATTTGCAAATCATATCTGATAAGAGTTGATAGCCAAGATTTAAAGCAATTTCCTATAGGGTGGGGTGAGAGGAACTCATCAATTTTAAAAGGCCAAAGGACTTGAGCAGACTTTTAGGCAAAGGTTATAAAAACACCAGGCAGCCTGCAACAGCTGCACACATCGACATCAGGAGGGCACCAGTTCTCAAAAGGAAAGGAATCAAAGAATTGCTGTATTGGTGAGGGTGTGAATCAGGCAACCTGAGGCACTGTGTGTGAGAGATTAGCAGGGAAGCCATAGCAGAAGGACGTGTGGGAGGCAGAGGCAGGCAGCAGCCACAGCTCCTGAGCTTCACCACATGGAGAGAGACCTGAGAGCAGGAGAAGGACTCTCAATTTGGCTATGGGCACACTGAGTTTAAGGCCCTCCGAGTACTCTGTTGGCATGGGCCAGTGTGGAGCTGAGATGCAAATCTAAGGCTTGACAATGTCCCGATGCTAAGTGAGCCCTTGCTCCTAAACGGGACCATGCAGAAGAACAAAGTGAAGAGCCAAGAGGCCCTTTGGACTACCAAAGAACTTCAACAGAAAGTTCGGAGAGCCCACATACACAATTCAAAGAAAGGCCAGAGGGCAGGGCCAGTCTGGAGGATGTCTTTGGGGTCACCCCTCACTTTGCAGAGAGCCTGAGTCACAAATGGTTTGATTCGTGCCTCAGGTCACCCTGCTTTGGGCACAAACTCAGATCATAGTTCCTGAATTCACCTCTCTGCCATTTCTATTTGTGTCTGAGGCACAGAGAGTGGGGCAGGCTGCTTCTCTGCACTTGCCCTAACACTCTCAGAGGCAGAAAGCAACCAGTGTCATGTCAGCATCCTGGAGGTGAGGACCATCAGAATGAATCTTGCTGGCTAAGATGGAGTGGAAAACTACATGAAGAGTCTTGGCTATCCCTCCTAGCCTTCACTAGCAGCTGGCCTCCCTCACCTATGACACCTTAACCTGAATCCCTTCTCTGACTCCACTTAGGGTGACATAGCACCTACTCAGTTTCTTTAATTTAAGCCTGTCTGTTGGGTGCATTTCCAATTTATGGGTTCTGAACAATAGACAGATTCAGCATGTGGGTCACTCTCTCTCAGGCTTTCTGGACTGTGTGAAGAATCAATGGAGCAGGCTGTCTGAGATCAGCACTGCCCATCTGCACAGAAACAGCTAGTGCTACTCAGCCACCCCTGAGGCTCCTCGGAATTGTACTTGGAACTACGGTAAGGCAGGTAGACTACGTGTAGGGCAGCCTGAGTGCCATCCCACATCACTTGATGACCCTCTGTGGAGACCTCTACTGACAGTGTGTACACCAGAATGTCCTGAGTGCAGAAAGTGATGGCCACAGCAGCCGAAACCCAGCCTCTAGACTGAAGTCTTTTTCCACACCATACCAGGCACTTCCTTGAGGGGCCATCCAGCTCCATACACACCACCTGAGTGGAGAACCGAGCCCTCTCCACAAGATGCCACCCCTGGCCCCTACTGACATCTCCTCTTCCATCAAGGAGACTGCACAGTGGCCAGATTCATACTAGGGTCAAAAACCTCATGCATTCCTGTGATTCATTCATAGCCACTGGTCCAAAGGAGCCTGTCATCCTTCCTCCTGGGTACACCCTGGGAGGCTCCACTTTACTGTCTATAGAAGATGAACCATCTGCTGTCCTTCTCCAGCCTAGCTCGTACCACGTGTTCCTGTGGACACAGCTGCCCTCTGCCACACTGGTGCTCTGTGTAGCTTAGGCTGAGAAATACACCAAGAGAGCCTTCCTTTACCAGCTATATCAGATCAAGGACTGCTCAATATGGAACTGAAGAAGTGCCTGGTAATTCTACCCCACTGCTGTTGGGCTGATTCAGGCACATCTGAGAAGATTCTGGAAGACGCTGGACAGCGAACACGCGGGAAATGACAGCCAATGGGTGAGACTCACGATGCCCTCACCAGTTCCTGCTTCAGATGCCCTCATTCCCAGACAGGCCTCTCTGGGTTGGAATGCAAGGGTTCTGAGGCTGATTAATGGAGCGTGGATAGGCTGGGTCAGCTACAGGCAACAAAGAAGCCTGGTTGATATCACAGTGTCACCAAACTCTGACCTGGGGCCAAATCCATCTCAGTTCTTCCTTTATAAGTTCCTATGGACATAGCTTCATCCGTTCACTAAAGCCCCCAAGTTCCCCTTCTCACTAGAAGGCAGAAATAGCCCACAAAACCTAAGAACTTTTCTATCTGACTCCATATGAAAAAAGAGTTAGCCATCTCTGGCTTAAATACTGATATTGCTTGATCAGGTCCCCTAAAAAGAACTTGAGTAGAAAGTGGGTCCAGGACGGTGTCCTTGAGGCCCCAGTCTCCTGTCTTCTCACAGGTTGGTCTTACATACAGGTGATAGCTGCTTCATGATTACACACTAACTGCCCCAGTGACTCCCTCCCACAATCACTTTGGGGTATGAAGACTGGTGACCCCCCCACACCCGTTTCCTACTTAGGGATGAAAATCCTCCCCAGGCTGTATCCAGCAGAGAACCCCTCCTCATTGTCCAGACTATGAAATGTTCTTTCATAGGCTAGACTCTAGGAATATCTCTGCAGTAGTGTGTGTGTGTGTGTGTGTGTGTGTGTGTGTGTGTGTGTGTGTGTGTGTGTGTGTGTGTGTGTGTGTGTGTGTAACCATTCTTACTTTGCAGGCATAGTTTGCCACCCCTTCACTCCATCTCCTCCTGGAACCTTTCTCATGCATCTCCCATTCTGTACCCTCCTCCAGCAAAGATGGGCTTACTGAACTTTGTAGTCCCTGAGCAACAAGTCACCTCCCTGACCTAGCCAGCAGGAGAGCCGACCCCAGTCTCTGAGCTTCCCCTGGCATGAGGCCCAGTCCCAGACTAGCTATCCGCAAGCCATTTTCTTCCAATCGGGCTGAGAGCGCCCTCTAGCGCTTGGAAGGTGCATGCAGGACTGGACCCGCGAGCTGCAAGCCTAGACCAGCAAAGGGACAGAAGGAATGTGGCGTGGGAAGGGGCAGAGGTGAAGTGTCCGGAACAAGGGCTTTGTTTGGGTAGAAGATGGTCTCTCCTCACTGCAAGGGATATCCACCTGCTTCTGGTCTCAGGTTTGCTTTCAGAGCTTGAGAGAGACGGAGTAGCTGACAGTTCGTCCCCTCTAGGTCACACTTCCCCATAGCAAGGCTCCCTTCCACAGCACAGAGCCAAACGTTTTCTGCCAAATCTAGTTGGTGGTGGTGGTTTTTTGCTTGTTTACTTTTTTTAACTAGGTGAAAAGTGAGGAATTGTGTCACTTGAGCCAATTATCAGGCCTGCTGATGAACACACGATTCTGAGGACCTAACAGCTATTGCTGCAGTTACCCCACTTTGAGGATCTACTACCTCAGGGATCAGAGTACACCTGGCTCAGACACCCACCTCTCAGCCACCATGAATGAGTGTTGAAAACCTCCTGTGGTAGCTTTGTCCGCCCTCTTCCTTATTCTCCTTCCTTTTAGATGTTTTTACTATAAAACATCTCACGCGTATAAAAAAAATTACCAAGGAAACACAATGGCTGCCTCTGTCTGATCTTACTTAAGAGTGAAAATATTTGTGGCACTGCATGTACTTGACCCCTGATCTCCACCCAGCACCATCCCTGCCCACGGCACTGAACTTGGCATTCCATTCTAATGTATCAGTAACTTCCTACTGCACGGTGTCTCCCAGAGCATTAGTGAGTCCAGGGTTGTCCTGTCTGTTTCTAAGCATCTTGTTGGTGGCTTCATGCTGTCTATACTTCTGTGCTATGCAGTTTTTCCTTGAACATTGTTTGAGAATGGTCCACGTTGAAAGACGGAGTTCTGGGTCTCCCCTTTACTCCTATGGGTACTCTGTAGAAGCAGTCCACACAGTATCCACACTCCTGACAAACATCCAGGATGCTCTTCACTAAGACCTAACCACTCCTGAGCCTGTTTTAGGAGCCTCTAGAGGTCTGGAAATGCTCAGTCTTAGGAAATGTACATCTCCAGCCTTACCCAGTGTACTGACTGGTTTTGTGTCAACTTGACACAAGCTGGAGTTATCACAGAAAAAAAGAGTTTCAGTTGAGAAAATGCCTCCATGAGATCCAGCGATAAGGCATTTTCTCAGTTAGCAATCAAGTGAGGAGGGCCCCTTGTGAGTGGTACCATCTGTGTGCTGGTAGTCTTGGGCTCTATAAGAAAGCAGGCTGAGCAAGCCAGGAGAAGCAAGCAAGCCAGTAGGCAGCATTCCTCCATGGTCTCTGCATCAGCTCCTGCTCCTTGACCCGCTTGAGTTCCAGTCCTGACTTCCTCTGGTGATGAACAGCAGCATGGTAGTGTAAGCTCAATAAACCCTTTCTTCCCCAACTTGCATCTTGGTCATGATGTTTGTGCAGGACTAGAAACCCTGACTAAGACACTCAGCATTGCCAGTCACTCTAACAGGCTGGTTTCTACCAGTTCATCTCTCTTCCACAGCCACCATGGGTCCACTTTTTTTCATACTGCTTTGACTTGGACATACATATGGTGTCCCCAAGAACGCGCATGTTGACGGCTCTGTTCTCCATGTGGTGACGGTAAGAGATGTGGGACCCTCTGAAGTAGAGACTAGTGGGAGGTGGTTGCATCACTGAGGGTGTGGCCTCTGTAGGACCAAAGTGGTTTTTCCAAGACAAAGAGTTAATCCTCACCAGAGCATTTCTATAAGAGGATCCTTCACTTTCCCTTTACTCAGACTCCCTGTCTTGTCCTGCCACCTCTCTCTTTCACTTGGTCCAGCCACAGTGCCATGCTCCAGGGCAGAAGCAGAGCCCACCCATGTCGATTGGACTTTAAACCTCCAAAACTGTGAAATAAACAAACATCTTTTCTCAATAAATACCCAGTCTCGGCCATTGTGCCATACATACACCGTAACAGAAAACAGACCAGTGTGTCTTACCAATTACATGTGTGGAAAACTCATTCATCACTGCCTTAATTTGTGTTTCCTTTAGAATAGCACCAAGAGTCTAAAGCTTGGATATTGTTCACCTTAATTATTCCCCTGAAAACTGCCTCAGCATGAAGAAAATGACCCTTTCCTTAGCCTTACCAAAGGTAAGACAGAAAGTTTGATGAGAACCACTGTCCAAGTTGCAGTTTGGGCAAGGAGAATCACTCCTGTAAAGGTTGCCCCTAAAAGTCCCTGAACCCAGGGAAGCTGTGCTGACTTGGCTAAGCTCTAACAGTTACAGCCCAGTCAATCAGGCCCAAAGTCATGGCTCCTTCCCCCTTCTTGGCAGAAGCCTAAACCCAGAAGCTGAAGCCTCCAGGCTGCTGAAGAGGAGTCAAGTTCACGCCAACCAAAACTCAAAAATGCAATCTCATGCCATGATAAAACAAGACTCCTTAGACGAGTTCAAAAGCTCACAAATAAAGGTGCTCTCCCTGGTGCAGCTTGGGATAACGACAACAAAAGAAAATTCCTGAATGTACCAGAACGTCCTAAGTCACTGATGACCAAATAGAGTGGTATAAATTCTCCTGGAAATGGTCCCCAAAGTCGCCCATGACCATATTCCAGTGCCATGAAAAGAGAGCCACAATGATGCTTTGACTGCACTGCATTAGTTAGCAGAGTCCTGAAAGGGAGTCCCCGCAGGGGAGGGGTTGCTGAGGACCTGAAAGGGCAGCCAGGAGGGCAGAGGTCACTGGGAAGTCCCAAGGTGATTCTTATGCAGGCTAAAGGGTAAGAACCAGGGCCATGGGGATTGGGAAGTGGCCTGGCCGAGAGGCATGTAGAATTAAGTTACATACAAGTTCAACACATACAAGAATGACTTTGTTCTACGGTGTGTGTGTGTCTGTGTGTGTGTCTGTGTGTGTGTGTTGTGTGTATGTGTGTGTTGTGTCTGTGTGTGTTTCCTGGTAGCTGCCTAGGAACTTCAAGTTAATAGCCATTGTGCCTGGATCATTGTCTCAGCCTCAGGACGACTCCTGTCTGAGACCAAAAGGTTGTTTAGGGTCGGGCTTTCCTCTGTATTGTAAGGTGCTCAGGGATATCCCTGGTCTCTACCACTAGGTGACAGCAGCTCCCATAGTGTGAGCAGCTAAACATGTATGTAGATATCACCATGTGTCTTCTGTGGACCAAGACTCCAGGCTGAGAACCAGTGTTCTACAAGAAAGGTCTTCTAATTTTTAGAATTCATGCCTATTTTTAAGGCTTTCTCCCCTAAAACAGATATAAAGTGTTTTGCTCATGTAAAAAAAAAAATGTTTCCATTGCTTGTCGAAAAACAACCCACTTGGATGTAGCTGTATTTACACTAGCATTTCCAGCATACTCAACTTATTACAGTTTCAAAATAGTTACGAAAAATCGCCTACAAAGACTTATTCTGGTGTCGGTATTCCTTAGGAGACTTTAAAATGTTTATAAGCTTTGAATGTGGCTTCCTAATGTCACATATATGAATGTTCCACAGTATCCATAGGGAACCAGTCCCAGGGACCCACGTGGATACCAGAACCCACAGATACTCAAGTCCCCTAGCAACAGGGTAGAATATGCGCAGAGAATGTGCATCTCCTTCTGTGGGCTTCAGATTTTCCCTAGGTCATTTAAAACACCTAATAAGGGCCTGGAATATGGCTCACGCAGGTGGTACGTAGGCCCAGGGTTCAGTTCCCCCAGGGTTCAATTCCCCACAACTGCATAAAACCAGCAAGTTTGAGAAAAGCCTAGGTAAGATACAAGACTCTGTCTCAAAACACACACAGGTATACACACACACACACACACACACACACACACACACACACACCTCAACACAATGCAAATTCCACATAAATGGCTGATAGGTTATATAGTTTATGGGGAAATGACAAGAAAAAATTTGTAAGGGGCAATTCCTTTTCTAAAGCTTTATTTTTATTCATGGTGGTTAGCACACCCTTGCATGTGAGTGCAGGTGTCCCCAGAAGCCAGAGAAGGATATCAGTTCTTCTGTAGCTAGAATTACAGGCAGGTATAAGCCAACTGAGGCCATACTGGGAACCAAACTCTGGCCCTTTTGAGGGCAGCAAGCCATCTCTCCAGACCCAAGACCCAATTCTTAAAAAGCATTTTCTAGGAAAAGTTGGCTGAATGCAGTTGTGGGGTTAATGGATATGTGAGGCCAACCCTCTCTTTTAAAATGCAATTTTAAATAAGAGAAATGTTTTACAAATATGGTTGGCTTTTGCAGGGCCGCTTAGGAAAGCAAAATTGTGAGCACTCTAAAATCAAAAAAGGCAAAGGATGTTAATTGTGGTACATTCGTTTGAGATTCTGACAGCAGTGAAATGATATTTGCCAGGAATTTATGACAGTGTAGAGAAAGGTGTCATCATACTGTCAAATAGGAAAGCATGAAGATAAAATTAGAAATGTCAGGTTATCACTAGCAAGTACAACAATTTAAAAAGCCTCCAAGTCATCACAGCCGAAAGATACACCATGATGTTTCAAAGTAATTGTTAACTATACAACATGGGCCATTTTCCCTGTCTCCTGTTCCAAAAATATTCAGATGTTCTATGTAATAAACTGGATATAGATGTAGCAAAAAAGAGAACATCAATTTTTTTTTAGTACTTCAAAATGATCACAAATAAAAATGAACCAAAAATTTAGGGAAGGCCATGTGTTTGTATTAATCTAGAAACACTCTCATGCAGTTGATCAAAAGTAATTTTGTTCCAAAATTAAACCAGCTCAAATATTAAACTACAAACTAAAATGCATTTGTTTCCAAACCCAGTAACCCTAAGCAGGAAAAAAAAAATGTAAATGGTTCAATACACAGATGGCCAGGAAAAAGTTGTACACAGTCGTATAAATTAGACAAGAAATGCTTGTTATGAAAAAAAATTCCATCATTTCCCACCCAAACTTGAATCACTTTCTTCTAAAACACAAGGTCTCAGCCAAAGAGCGCAAACCATTTGGGATCTGATCGGGGTTGGCTAAGGACGGGCTCCGGCTACCTTGTGCAGCTGATGTAACTGCTCGCTCTCACCCAGGGCTCGGGCAACTCCAGACAGTCAAGACAAAAGGCGTCCTTCCCGCCTTTGTCAGACGGTGTTTGCTCAGCCCTGCCCTTCGCAGGTGGCGCAGAGCCCCCTTGTTCCCCAGGCCCTTCTCCTTTCATGAGGACTAGAGCTAGATCTTACAATAGACCTCAAAGAGGGCAGCAGCTGCGTGCATCCGGTAGAAAATGGAAAAGGGCATGGCCAGGTTGACCACAATTATCCAGGGTTCAAAGCCAAAGACAATTTCCTCCAATCCGTTGTCATACTCGGGACGGCAGCCAAAGGCAGGGGGGATCCAAAGCTGAAAGAGAAGAGGCAGCCTTCGTCTCCACTTCACCACAAATCACACCACGTTGTGCTGCGGCTTCACTGGCAAGGTCTCCAAGGTGCATGTGTTCAAGGCCTGGGCCCTGGCTGACACGTTACTTCAAGTTAACTAGATACGAGGGAACTAACTTCATCAGTGGGCTAACCTAGGATAGAATCATAGCTGAATGGACTATTACATGGTGAGAAACAGAAGAAGTAGGCAGGTCACTGGGGATCACTCTGATGGATATATCCCATCCCCAAACCTGTATCTCTGTCACTTTGCTGCTGGAAATAAGCTGCTCTCCTCTGCACTTCTACCATATTCTGTCACAGACCTGTAAGCAACAGACCCAGTCAACTATGGACTGAAACCTTCAAAAATGTGAGGCCAAACGACCCCTTCTTCTCTGGAGCTGTTGTCCCAGTATGGAAAGGCTGGCTCTATGACTAGAAGCTTTCAAGACAACTGGGGTCCCCACTCAAATTCCAGGCATCATGAATGCTGACCCACTGTGAGTCACAATGGCTGGGGTGATTGTACAGCATTCCTCGTCTCCATGGGAACCAACAAATCTATGAGCCATCACTGAATTCTCTCCATCTGCCATTTTGCACTCGGACCCAAGTAAACTCATCCATTTCTCTCCATTGCAACAGCCAAGGCACCAACTCAGCTTTCTCATCTGCAACTTAACTCTCCCTAGGGGGCGCTGATGAGAGTGACCAGCAAAGGAAGTCAACAAAACTTAAAACAATAAACGGATGCTCTTGTCACTCAAAGAACACCGTCCTCTATTCCTTCTCAGCTTCTTTCCCTCTTCCTTCCTACTGACCACTCTCAAGGATACCTGGGCCCCCTCTATGGCCCTGGGTCCTTTCTCTTAGTGCATGGTTTGTTCTGTCTCGCTGCCCTGGGCTAGAGCAGGCAGCCTCTAGTTTAGCTGCCCTATTGCAGTGCTTACGTCACAAAGAACAGGGGGAGGTTTCAGGCCAGCAGCCAATAGGAACTCTTGTTTTCCACCCAGCGACCCACAATGGGCTGAAGCCAAATCCCCAAAGGGAAGTCCTGTAGCCTACAGTCAGTCTAGGGTCCTGAGCAGTCTGAGCTTTCTGCTCACTACCTGGAAAAGCTATAAGATAAATACCTGGTTTCGGGTTTCTCTGGGGTTATTTCTTACACGTCAGCAAGTGACTAATACATCCGCCTTGGTTTTCATCCCCACGCAGAACTCTCTCTAGTGTATACCCTAACTCACTTTTTTTCTGGCATCTTGGGCTTTCAAATGGTTTCACCCTTCCATCTCAGACCTTTTCCAACCGACTGCCCCCTCTTCTGCTCTTCATTTGCTCAGATTCTTTATGAGTTTGCCTTTCTCCTTGCAAATGCCCTCTAGGGCTGTCACCTAGGCCTTGGTCGTAACCACCAGCTGGAGGCCTTTGACTCCCACCTAACTTCCCTCACTCTGGAGTCCTGCACGTATTTCCCACTGGCCACTCAAGTGTTTGGAGCACATCTCAACTCACCCTGCCTCTCCCATTTCTCCTCTTACCAGCATCGCCTTCCTCCCAGATGCTCGCCCCAAGCTCCAAGTGCCATCTGTGTCTTCCCTCAGCCTCTCCCACATCACTCCACCACCCAATGCACAGAGAGATAGATGCCCTAGTCCTATGAGTCTCCACCTGCATGCAGCCAGTCTATCCCCCTGCTGGCCTTCCTTTTTCCACTCTATCCTAGTGGTCCAGTTCCACCCATTTGCCGGGAATGGGAGGATTTCTTGTTTGTGTCACAGTCCCCATGCCTTGTTGGGGGAAAGGTGAGGACAATGTTGGTTGGTTTAAAATACTGAGGGCTAGGGAGACTGTCAGCCAGAGTGCCTGCTGGGTGAGCATGAGGACCACATAGAAAGCCTGGCTGAGAGGCATGTGCCTGTAACCCCAGAACTGAAGGACTGTGGTGGAGACAGAGGACCCCTGGGGATCATGGGCCAGCTAGTCTAACCAACTGATTAGCACAGGATTCAATGAGAGATGCTGGCTCACAAAAATATGGTAGTGAACAGATTGAAGAAGACAGCATCAACTTCTGGCTTTCACACACTTGGAGAGAGAAAGAGAGAGAGAGAGAGAGAGAGAGAGAGAGAGAGAGAGAGAGAGAGAGAGAGAGAGAGAGAGATAACAGCTTGATGAAGATTACCGAGATATTGCAAAGGAACAGAAAGGCCGTGATGTTTCTGAGCAGCTTCCTCTTCATGCCACCCTGAAGGAAGTCCAGACATCGGGTTGTCCCCGTAGCTCCTTCCCAGCCAGCCTCCTGGTCCTCTTTCCCACACCTCTGCTGCAGACACAGATTTCCATTGACAGCAGGTGACCCATCCCCAGCCATCCCCTGGCTCCCAAGACTGGATGCAGCCAATGCGGCAGCCTCGCCACTGCAGACAGTAACCACACGCAGAGTGCGCACATCTTCGGGGACCCCCTCAGGCTCGAGGTGCACAGACTCGATGATGAAAATGTTCTGGACATACTTCTCCACGATCACCAGGACTGAGTAGGGCAGGTTGTACCAGGTATACAGTGGGCGGGTCTCAGCACAGGCGATGGCCAGAATGGAGCCCCAGGAGAGGAGCCAGGAGCCCGAGGCCGTGGCCACCAAGAGGTCAACATCCAGCTTGCGGGCCGGGTTCTTTGACTCATCCAGAGACTTCTCATCCACCCTGTAAATCCAGCTTCCGACTAGCCCCGCGGCCCCCATCAGCAGCAGCACCGTGATAGCATACAAATAGAACATGATGAGAGCTGACTCGCTCTTGGACTTAGAGCGCCCGATGTGGATCATGTACACCACAACTACCGCAATGGTGGCAGCCAGCACTGTCAGGCCCAGCACCGAGCCCACCAGGACCCCGTCGAATCTACACTGCATCTTCTGGTGCCTGGAGCTGTCCACCCTGCGCCCAATGTTCTTCCACAGCACATAGAGCATGGTCGAGGCTAAGATCTGATACTCGATGTTGAAGGGGTACAGATAGTAAATCCCATGGGAGAGGGCAGAGCAGAGGGCAGGCGGTGTGCAGTTACACTGTGGCGTGTGGTCATCCAAAACTAGGGCAGTGGGCAGAGCACAGAAGACAGTCATCAGCACAGGCAACAAGGAGACTAACAAGCCCATCAGCCTGGACCTCTCACCTAGAGCCAAAGTGCACAGGAGCCATATTTAACATCATGTTTAATGCCATGGCTTCAGAGACAAAGAAGCTAAGACTCACTCCTGAATAGCATCAGCCACTCTCTATCCATATGTGAGCATAGAATGACACTATTATGAAGATTATCATAGAGATTTACTGGTCACCACATAAAGATGGACCAGAACTACCATTGAACTTCAGAAGCAGGCTGCTACAGAGGGTTGAGACTATGACACACACACCCACACCCAACCCACCCACCCCCGTGTAAGAGAGAGGGATGTCAGGGATAGGCTGATCCATAAGCAGGAGAAATATCCCCAAGTATGTGAACCAGAAGGGTAGCAGCAGTTCTTTCTGGTGGAAAGAGGCACAGGTTTGAGTTTTCTTCTAGATCTTACTTCTCTGTGCTAATTTTCTCTGTGAATATAGTGTGTGTATGTGTGTGTGTGTGTGTGTGTGTGTGTGTGTGTGTGTGTGTGTAAGATTGTGGTTTTCAAGGCTCTGTGGGAAACGCCCCTTCTAATTGGTAAAGGCTCTCACCTAACTGCCGCTAGCATGGCATGAGATAACTGGCAACTCTCGATCTCTCTGCCCGTGCGACTTCAGACACATCATTCTTCAGTGGCTCAGTGGCTCTACCCATTAATAGTGAATACTGCCCACATCAGAGGAAGGCCACATCAGAATTAATGAGCCTTGTAAAATGCTTAAAGTCCTGCCAGGTGGTCAACAAGTGCCTAATAAAAGCCAGGAAGTGCCTAATAAAAGTTTGCTTCTATTATGAAACTGTCACTGCTCTGGATGCATTACCAAAGAGGGAATGGGGCCAAAGCAGAGTGCTGTCCCCACCAGAGGGCTATAGGAGTCACTCGGGTAGCCTGACATAGCCATGTGTCTGCCCAGCCCCACTCACAGAAGGCTACAGCCAGAGAATCTTTGGAAGCACGGGATTCTCAAGTCGTCTTACTTTACAAAGAGGAAAAGCGGGCCCAGAGACGTTGAATAACCCCCAAAGTCCACACAGCTAGCACTGATGAGGACAAGAGACAAACTCAAGTCCTCCATTTCCCATTGCACTGCGCTCCACTCTGCCTTTTTAGTCCATGTGTTCTCAGGCAGATGTGGTGACATACAAGCTCAAGAACTCCAGGGGAAGATGTGAGGATTAACCCCAACCCCCAAGCTGTCTCCTCAGCAGAGCGAAGGAAGTTAAAGATGAGCGAGCCTAAATAATGAGCCAAATGCAGTCAACTAAAAACTTTCACGTGCACACAGGCTAGGTGAGAACTCCCCGGAGCTCTCAGACCAACCTCTCAGAAGAAAGATTTGCTGAAAGAGGCCTAATTAAAATGCGAACAGAGAAAACTGCCAATCTTCCACAGTGGAAAATAGGCACAGAGGTCTCCAGCCAATGGGCTGTGAGAGACAGACACCCAAATGATAACTCTGGGCTGCCACATGCCCAAGCCAGGTGAAACCTATCATTACCCCCTTGGAGAAGCAGAATGAAGGCCTGTGGGGCTAGAGAAATGGTCCACGGTGGAGACTATCCGCTCAGGTGGCTCCCTGGGGACCTGGATGGTCCAGCAGGGGGGAAGGCTTCCTCACCAATAGTGATGTTGCCAAAGCCCAGAGTGATCAGCCGTTCCTTGTGCTCATTCAGCTGGTGCTTTGACTCGTTCAGGACACTGTTGGCCCACAGCAGCAGGTTTGTGAACACTGAATGGATCACCCCGAACCTGAAAAGCACAAACACCAGACACGTTTTCTCGAGTGGCCTTGGGAAAGTGCCAAGCCCAGGGGTAAGACAGAGATGTCCCATGAGCATGTGCACACACACACACACACACACACACACACACACACACACACACTTCTCTTCCTTCGGGCATTGGTCCAGGTGGCTGAGAGTCATAGCATCTGCCTTCGCCCTGAACTTGCCTGTCTTCAACACACAAGCTGCAGGACATCAGAGACACTACATCTTGGGAGCAGGGATACAGGGAGTACTAAAAGCAAGCAGCCATGCACAGAGCCCTCTCCTTCTCTGAAGGGGATACAAATAGAGAATCGTGACAGAGACAGGAGGGTCAGTGGACTGTGGACAGCAGGTACACCCTCACTGTTGGCTGACCAACCCAGAAATTGCTAAACATTCCCTCTGCTTTCCCACCTGTCCTTAAAGACACTAAAACAACCCGCACGCACTGGCTCATGGCTTCTTTTGGACCTAGCCTTGGCCATTCTTTCTAGGGACGTATAATGTATAATGTCTGGTCAATTACTGAAAAGCTTCTGCTTACTTGATGTAAGAATGACGGTATAAGATATAAGACAGTAAAAGCCTGTTTGTGGACCGCTGTTCCTTTCAACATTATTGCCTTTAACAGTCATGAGCGAGGATGTGAAGGCTGAAGCTGTGTCCATCATCTTGTGATCGTGAGCCAACCAGCATGGGATGAAGCTCCAACCCACGGAGGACGGCAGAGTGTAACATAGAAGAGTGTCCAGGTGACACTTTGAGCTTCTGGAGCCCCAGCTAGGCTCAGGAATTCCCCCACTGTCACACCTAGGATAAGTGGCCACACTGGAATGATGGGAAGAGTCTTAGTCCAGAGTCTTGCCACTACCTCTAAGCCACAGCACCCCATCAGGAGAAGGGCACTGGGAGGCGGACACTGGACTCTAGGGAACAGAAGAGACGGGAAGGGCACATGCTCTCCATCCAATTCATGACCACTGTGAATTCCCTGCATCCCAATGTGGTTGCAGGTTAAAGTTGTATCCATCTAGGTAGTTCCCAGGCAGTCTATAGGCACAGCAGCCTGACTGGCTAGGGGAGACATCCTAGGTAGACTTGGAAGGAGGACCTCAAGGCTGCTGCAGGTACGCCCTGTTTTACCCAGGGGCAGCCCTGTGTGCTTGCCTATCCAGCTTAGAGACCAATTTATCCATGATTCACTTATGGGAAAACATGAGTATCTGTGGCCCAGGCCCTCCCTACCTCTCAGACCCTGAATGTCCAGCCCAGCAGAACCTAGACCTCGAGAGCCAGAGCAGGCAGTACCTTTCTATGCAATATGGCCACCCTTGACATCTACCCAACAGCTAGAACTAAAGCAGAAAAAGACAGACAACATGGGTGTCTGTCTGTCAGCCTGGCCCTGTGCCTGCCTCATTGCTACAGCTCACAGCCAGCTTGCTCTAGATAGCCTAGACAATGCCATTACCTCTGGCAGGTGGCTTTTCTTTTATTACAGTGCACACAGCTGCTCTTGTCTCCCCTCTCCTTGTTCCATGCAGCACTGCCCAATCCTGAGCCTGCTGAAGCCACAGAGGCAATGTGAGGTCGCCAAAGATCATGTTGTTTGGCCATGCATCACCCTAAGAACAATAGCCTTCTAAGGCCACTTTGAAAAAAAAAAGTCCTCAAGCTAAGGACACATGTCGTCTCCCAGACCTGAGCCCTTCCCCACGCTTAGTGCCAGTACACAGTGGCAGAATGCATCCCGGGAGTCATTTCTGGTATCCGTCTGTGCTTCTTAAGATGTGTGAAGAACCTCAGTCTTTCTCAACTGCATGTCTGGGGAAAGATGGATGGAAGCCTGAAAGGAGCATTTCCCCACCTGCAGGAAACTTTCCAGAAGCTACTGAAAAAGGAGCTGACAGGATGGAGGCGTTCATTCAGCTCCTGCAGGAAGCTAACAGGATCAGAAGCCCACAGACCCAGCCAGAAGTGTTGGCACAGTAACTGGGAACGGTGGGGACTGTCAGCAGGTGAATCCACCCCTTCCTAGAGGAGCACCTGGATTCAACCCTAGCCTCATTCAGGACACATACTTCGGGCTACCTCATCTTCCACTCTTTCTAAAGATGTTGACATCTAAAATCTAAGGGTGGTAGAAATTCAAAATGTTTTCCATCTTGCTCAACACAGTAGCAGACAGGAAAGCCTAACTTCACACTGAATGGGTAGAGACCATTTGTGATAATGGCCACAGAAGCCTTTGCCTAGGCTGATCTCAAATCAGTATTCCTACGTAGCCAAGAATGACCCTTGACCCACTGACTCTCCTATCTCAGACTTTGAATTTGGGGTTACAAACAAGTGCCACCATGCCAGGTTTATTCAGTGCTAGTGATTGAGGCCAGGACCACGAATGCTACAAAAACACTTTGCCAGTCCCAAGAGTTATCAGTGATGGCTTTTGCAGGCCCTGGATCTCAGTGACTACCCCTGCCCTTGAGGGAACCAGGTGAGCACATTTCAGCCACAGCCTACCTTACCCAGGTGGTGGGCCTTCCTGACACCAAGGTTAAAGATCACTGCCAAAGAACTACATGGGCTACAGGGTAGATGAGAACTCCATGGTGCCTCTCACACAGCCAAGGACAGACAGCACCCACCTCACAGCACCAGACCACTAACCCTGTGCAAACTGGAGAAACAAAGCATGTACTTGGTAGTAGACTCAATCTCTATGCTTGCAGCCTGTGGAAGTCATTCTACCCAGTGGTCACAAGTCAATCAATCTGCTCAAAGCCAGTGGCCATCTCAAACGCTGGAAGGGAGGAGTTGAGTCCTCCATGGAAAGGGCACATGATACTAGATCTTTCCATAGAGCAAGTGCTGACTCCTTAATCCATCATTGTTTAGCCTGCCCTTAGAGAGTTCCCCCCTCTTTCTGGACATTCTTCCCTTGACCACATAATAACCAGAGAGAACTGGTAGGCTCAGCACTGGATGGACATGGGTCACGCACGTTGTATCAGTTATCCTCAGAGGTAGACCACCTCCCTGTTCCCCAACTCACAGCTGAGTAAACTAAGGGCCATGAAAGGGAAGTGGGTGGTGACAGCAGAGTTCCCACCCCCATTCTTGTCTTCCAGGGATGGCTTGGAAGGAACTGAAGTACTAGGGGAGTTTTCTTTGCTTTGGGGACAGAGCAGAAATCTGCACTCAGGGTTTTTATCCCCAGGCAGATGCCAGTCTTGAGTCTGGTTTGTTCTAACATCTAATCTAAACAAATACCAACCAACGAATAAAGCATTGATCACAGTTTTTACCTTTCCAGTGTTTTGAAAGACATGATAATATCCTTAGCGTGACCCCAGAGAAAATAGACCTAGATGGAAATAGAGGAAAATACATTAGTGGGGAAAACGCTGTTCTGTTTGCACGCATGAGAAGTTATAAAACTGGAGGAAAGCAGATGGCTCTCCTCATCCCAGCAGAGCTGCTCTACAGTGGGAATAGTGATCCAGTGAGAAGCAAGGTGGGGCCTCCCAAGTCAGGAGGAAAGGGTGCTGCAATTAATTAAGAACATCTGCTGTGGGTGCAGATCTGTATTTGATTGAGGGTGTCTCCTGAAAAAGAGAAAAATGACTGGTAATAACTGCTGTGGATGGATCTGTGCTGCAATTGATTGAGAATGTCTGCTCTGGGATAGGCATATGGGCATCAGTCTGTCTGTCATGAAACTCACTAACTTGGTTTTTTTTTGTTTGTTTGTTTGCTTGCTTGTTTTTATCATGTCTGTCAAGTTTTATCCAATAATTTCCATTGAACAGCTACTTTGTACCAGTGTTCAGAAACCAAAGGCTGAGTACTTTCAGTGAAGTGTAGAGTTGGTTTGGGTTGGGCTCCTTTTGACTTCCTGTAGGCCCCTGACTATGCCATCACTAAGAATACAGAAGAGGCACAAATGTGGGCATAGCCTATCTCCCTGTGGATCTGAATGCTGGGACCAGGAGTGTTTCAGGTTCCAGGGTCAAATGGGTGGCCCTGGTTAAACAAAGCAATAACCAAACCAAAATAAAAAGGCAGGAGACTAGGAGGGGACTTGGCGGAAGAGAAGAGTGTTACTGCAAGTGTGAGGGGGATCAGGGAAGGGGGGAATGAATGTGATAGGAGTGTGTTATACACATGCAGGAAATTGTCAGAGTATAAATATGATTTTTAAATATCAGAAAATTTGGGTCAAGGAAGGTTAAAATAGAAGAGGAATATATCACACAGGAGACGGCTCAATTAGTGAAGTACTTGCAGCACAAGCATGAGACCCTGAGCTCAATCCCCAGGACCCACATAAGAGCTGACTCCCCACGGCCCACTGGGAAGACAACCTAAGTGAACTACCAAACCCTAGGACAATAAGAAATCTACCTCAAAACACAAAATACATGGTGTCATAGTTAGCATCAGCTACCAACTTGACACAACTCAGGGCCGCTTGGAAAGTGGAACCTCCATTGTGGAATCCCTTCCATCAGATTGGCCCATGGCCATGTTTGTGAAGCATTTTCATAATTGCCAACTGATGTAGGAGGCCCCAGCCCACTGTGGGCGGTGCCATCCCTAAGCAGATGTGCCTGAGCCATAGAAGAATGGTAGCTGAGGGGAAGGGAGTAGGTAAGAGCACTGGCGGCTCTTCCACAGGAACAAGATCTAATTCTCAACACCCAGATGGCAGCTCACAACTGCTTATAACTCTAGTTCCAGAAGTCTAATACTCTCTTCTGGCTTCCAAGAGCACAGACAACCATGCAGACAAAACACTCAAACACATAAAAGAAGTTGTAAAGTAAGTAAGCTAGAGAGACTAAGCTAGTGAGAAGTGTCCCTCCATGATCTCTGCCTCCAGGTTCCTTCCTTGAGTTCCTGCCCTGCCCTCCTTCAAGTGGACTATAACCTGTAAGCCAAATAAGACCTGCCGCCAAGTTGCTTTGGGTCAGTATATTTTGGTCAGTATGTTTTCACATCAACAGAAAAGCAGAATAGAACAGATGTCTCCTAAAGAATGTGTATACTCCTAACCATACATACACACGCATGCACATACACATGCATACACACACACACACACACACACACACACACACACACACACACACTGGCATGTTTATGCTCAGAGTAGCAATATTCCCAACAATCAAGGGGAGGAGTCATTCACATGCCACTGACAGATGGACGGATGGACAAAATGTGGTGTGCACACACAGTGCTATTTGATTTGGCTTTCAAAAGAGAGGAAATTTTCTATTTCATGCTACATACAACAGGAGCCAGCCTGAAAACATGAAGTAAGTAAACCAGCCACAAGGGAGCAGAGGAGGTAGGGTTGCACTTGTCTGTCTATGTTGCTACTGTAGTCTGTGTCACAGAGACAGACAGTAGAACGGTGGTTCTGAGGCGTGCAGGGTGGGAGATTGTTCAAGGAGCAGAGAGTTTCCATTACAAAATGAGAAGGTGCTGGAGGTGGATGGTGGGGATGGTTAAACAGTAAAGTGACCATGCTTAATGCTCCAGAATAATCCACTCAAAACAGTCAGGACTCTAAGTACTGTGCTCTGTGCTCTGACCACAATTTAAACATGAGTAGATTTTATTATAAAAAGTATCTGGTTTTCATTCTTTAGTTATCTTGTAGCAAAGCACACAGTAAGTGTGTCCAATAACCACAGAACCCTCAACTGATTGACTTAACCAAATGTTAAGTTTGGAAAATAGAGATCTCCACCCACCAATGTGGATATTAAGAAAATAAATACTTCTGCCTAGGCCATTCCTCTTCCTATAGCCCTCAATGGCTCACAACTTCCCTGCAGATTGGCCCCAACCTCTTGGGAGAGGTCCTCAGCTTCCACTAATACTTCCTACATACTAGTCCTATGCAAAGTCCAGTTCCTGCTCAACACCTGGCATCACAGCAAGGCCTTGCAGAGGTACCAAGGTTGTCTCCTCTTCCCAGATAACTCCTGTAAGGCCCAAAGAGAGTAAGGAACTTACCCAAGGTCATACTAATGACCTCAGGTCAGAGTCCAAGCTTAGAAGCCTTAGCAAAAGCCATGACTCCAGACTGAGCCACTGCCTGTCTCAGCTCCCCCAAGCCCATGCCTCCTCTCTCACCTCACGTGGGGAACGATCACTTATCTCACAATCTCCTGCCCCTGTGACTATGGCTCACCACATGGCTCCAGCTTAGGACAGTGCCCTGGCAGACATAGTATCCCACCTCACACTGGCCAGATACCCTCTCTATGCTCTGCCACCCAGATCAGGGCACCAAAGCCATACAGAGTCCAGTCACAAGATTTCTGCAGTGGATGAAGGACTATGTCTGAAGCTATCTGAAGCAGATGGAGGTCCGCATTTGATTGAAGAAGCCGCTGTGTCTGTAGGGCTACACATGACTGAGAATATTATTTCAGTAGCATTGAAAGGCCAGGGCTCTATTGAGACTCTTTAAGGAAAAGTATTTCCTCCTAGCCAAGGGAACAAAATCTCTAGCCTGGGTGGAGAACTAACATTGCAATCACTAGGCATGAACCCAGCTTTGTCTGTCAATAATCGCCTGGCCAAGGCACCACTCTTCAGGAAGGTGGGTCCGCTTTACACCATACTAAACATATGGGAGGGATAATTATTCCTGTAATGAGATGATGTACTTTTTCCTTCTCAGAATCCCTGCCCTGTGTGGTCACTAGAACTACAACCAACAGGGCTAGGTTAAGTTTGTCCATTTTTTTCTAAAGTACTTGGAAAACTATAACGTCTCTCTCTCTCTCTCTCTCTCTCTCTCTCTCTCTCTCTCTCTCTCTCTCTCTCTCCATTTTCCTTCTTTTGGATACTTTCTTGGGACTCCTTACTCTTCCTCTGAAGCCTGCTTCCTCATGTAGCTGCTTGTTGGAGACTGTCATTTGGCCTAACTCAAAAGTCATGTTTTCTTCTCTCTTCCTCTCCACCTCCCTTTTCCTGGCAGCCGCCAAGCCTCGCAGCTTGCTGGCTCTGTTGTTTTTCTTTTAAATTCTACTTAAACTGTCTACACACTTTCTTCTGAGTCTTTTCTTAATTTCTTTTATTAATGAGACTAAGAACCCTGAGAAGGGATCCTAATTTAGCCAGAAATGTGTGTCGTATTCCTGATGGGTTCCCCAAAATCTCCACAATCTGAAGTCGATGGAAGGTTAAATTTGACTGAGAATGTCTGCTGCAGGTGGGGAACAGTTACTTCCTCAGAAAACCACAAGATTAGTTATCATCTGAGATAACTCGGACAAACCTGGAGGACATTATACTAAATGGAATATGCCAGGAACGGGAAGACAGACAGCACACAAGCCCACCATATATGGAATCTCAAAAATGAAGGCTTGAATACACAGTAGAACAGAGACTGAGTCGGAGGAGGAGTGGGATGATGCAGGCAAGGAGCCCAAACTGGCAAGCATGGAGGACCGTTGTCTAGAGAGCTGATGGCCAAGATAACGGTTACAGCTGGGACATTGTGCTGTCTACTGCAGGCTTGCTGACACTGGCTTGTAGGTGTTCTCACCACTGATAAGACCAAGAAGGGACACTGAGGCACCAGCTATAGCAATTTTCTTGACTATAATCACCAACCATGTGCTTATATGTGAAAACATCATTCTATCTACTTTAAATATGTAAAGTAGAGAAAGAGTAAAAGATTGATGATCTAGCATCCATTCTTATGTTAAACCATGTTTGCTATTTATTAGCATGCTAACTGTCCATAGCTATGCTGTGCAGTGCACTTCCCACTTGTACAGTGGGAAAGCACATAAGCTCGCTCTCTCTCTCTCTCTCTCTCTCTCTCTCTCTGTGTGTGTGTGTGTGTGTGTGTGTGTGTGTGTGTTTCTCTCTCTCTGCCTTTCTCTCTCTGTGTGTATGTCTCTCTTTGTCTTCCTGTGTCTGTCTCTATGTCTCTGTGTGTGTCTCTCTGTGCCTCTGTCTCTGTGTCTCTGTATCTCTCTGTCTCTGCGTGTCTCTCGCTGTCTCTTTGTCTCTGTCTCTATCTCTGTGTGTGTGTGTGTGTGTCTGTCTGTCTCTTTCTCCGTCTCCCTCTCTGTGTCTCTCTGTCTCTGTCTCTCTCTGTCTGTCTCTCTGTCTTTCTCTGTCTCTCTGTGTCTATCTTTCTGTCTCTCTCTGTCTCTCTTTGTTTCTCTGTCTCTCTCTCTCTCTCTCCCTCCCCCCCCATGCGTATGTGTGTGTGTGTGTGTGTGTGTGTGTGTGTGTGTGTGTGTGTGTGTGTGTGAAGGGAAAACTTTGTGAAAATGATTCTCTCCTTCTACCTTTCCATGGGTTCCAGGGCTATAACTCGGGTCTCCAGGCATGCACATAAGTACCTTTAATGGCTGAGTCACTTCGCTGGCCCATTTCTTTATGTTGAGAACATTCCGAGTCTATAGTTACTTGGAAATAATCAGTTCATTTCTGCCATCCATAGTTGCCCCCTCTGCTGTGCTGCAGAATATTAGAAGTTATTGCTCCTGTGCAGCTACCCTCTGTACCTAGCAGTTACCCCCTCACAAGCCCTCAGACACCTACAGCCTTCCCAGGCTCTGGCAGTCACTAGTGTTCCTTGCACTTCCACATATCAGCCTTTTCCTATCTGTGTATAAGTGAGAACATAGTGTTTGTCTTTCTATGCCTGACTGCGGGACGTCACGCAGTTGGTAAAGTCCCAACCTAACATGCGGGAGGCTTTGTGTCCAATCTCCAGCACTCTGTAAAACAAAGTATTGACCTGCAGGCCTAGAATCCCAGAACTTCTGAGGTGGAAGCAGAGCCATCAGGAGCTCAGCGGCTTCCTGGCCAATCTGAGTTACATGAGGTCTGCCTTCGTAGTGGACTGATTCCATTTAATGTAACTATCCTCCCGTTCCAGTGTGTCACTCTTGGGGTTCCACTAGGGCTGTGGTTGACTACTATTCCATTGTGGTACAGAGCATCTTTCACCATCTGTTCATCTATCAATGGACACTGTATTTGTTCCTTGCATCAACTGGACCACAGTTCCTGATAGAAACAGCTTAAAGGAGGAAGGTATGTGCCGGCTCAGTTTCATAAGGTCTTTATCACATCATGTCAGACCAGGAAGCAGAGAAAGAGACTGGAACCAGGCCAGACCCAGTGACTGTGCTTGTAGCCATCAAAACTCCAGTCCAGTGACCTGCCAAGGCCTACCTTCTAACGATTCTATAGTCTCCAAAAATAGCACCTCCATCTGGGGACGTAAACTCAGTACATGAAAACACTTTGTGTATCCTAAGTGCTATACAGACTCTGGCCAGGCCTTTCCTTATTAGGTAACTCACAGCTACCAGTGAGCCCCGCTGAGATCAGATGTTACACCAGGGTCTAAGAGTCTCTGCAGTCAGGAGATATGCTTACCTTTCTATGCCTAACTGTGAGATGTTGCACAGTTGGTAGAGTTCCAAACTAATGTGCAAGTGTTTTCTGCCTGTAAACTATGTATTTAAAGGTCATCTATCAAATCCTTACTTCTTAGAGAAATTGAGTTTGTTGTCCATGCTAAAAACAAGAAACTCATGCTATTCTACAAGGTTCCAACCCACAAGAGGTGAAACAAAAGAGTCCCAGTGTTCCAGAGAAGTGACAGGACCAGCTCATTGATGACCAGCCCATTCCTGATGGGAGCCACAGAAGCATGCTAATTTTGACTCCTGCCAGCTAGATGTGTTGATGTGGGCTGTTACACACCTCAGGACACACTGCCCAGGAAGAGAGACAGCATGAATAAACACCAATGGTTTACCTGCAACAGTGTATGCACTGCATGGGTGACTGGGAAAACTCCCTCCGTGGCTGACAAGCACTCTGAGAATCCAAAGAAGTATGCGACCTTCAAGCATCCCAGGATAACGGTGATGAACGCGAACAACGTGATGCTTCCTAGGAGAGACACACGTGTGTTAGCATCCCATGCAAATTACATAAGCCCTGGAGCATGTGGGTGAGAGGTAGGCACCAAGACCATACAGCGAGAAACTCAGCACCCACAGGCGAGAGAATGAAACTGGGACTTCCTTTATACTGTGTGCAAACATTAACTCAAAACTATTCAAACACTCAAATATCAAAGTTAAAAAAGGCAAAACCATTAGGAAGGAAAAAAATAAAAGAATGCTTCTTGAGATTGAATCAGGCAATGAGTTAAATCAAAATGAAAAGGTGTGTAACCACAGAACACTCTCAACCAAGAAAGAGGGCTCCAAAGCTGGAAGAGAATATTTGAAAAATACCTTTTGTGGTGATTACGAAAATGACCCTCATTGGCTCATGGAGAATGTCACTATTGGGAGGTGTGACCTCGGTAAAATGGGTGTGGCATTGCTGGAGTGGGTGTGATCTTGTTGGGGGTGTGGCCTGGTTGGAGGAAGTATGTCACTGGGGGTGGGCATTGTGGTTTCAGAAGCCCTAACCTGGCCCAGTGTCACTCTTCCTGCTGCCTGCCAATCCAGATGTAGACCTCTCAGCTATGTCCCTAGCACCACGGCTACTGCATGCCACCATGCTTCCTGCCATGATGATAATGAACTAGTCATCTGAACTGTAAGTCAACCAATTAAATGTTTTCCTTTGTAAAAATTGCCATGGTCATGGTGTCTCTTCACAGCAATAAAACCCTAAGACACTTTCTACAGAGCCATTAATATCTAGAGTATACAAAGACATCTGCAGTATTAAATCATCCAAACAAACTTGAACAGACATTTCTCCAATGCTAATATTAAAAACAGTCACTAACTACAGGAAAAGATGCCTCAAACCACTGAAAATTAAGGAGAGGCAAGCCAAGACTAAGAGACACCAAGTCATCCCTGCTAAGATTGGTGCTATATTTGTTAAAGATTTATTTAATCATGTGTGTGTGTGTTTCTGTGTGTGTGAATGTGCACCATATGTTTGCAGTGCCTTCAGACCAAAAGAGGCCATCATATCCCCTGGAACTGGAGATACGGATAGTTGTGGAGTCCTGGGAACTAACCCTGATCCTTTGCAAAAATAGCAAGAACTCCTAACCCCTGAACCATCGCTCCAGCCCCTAAAATAGATGCTATCAACAAACGAACAACAAGGGCTGGGTAGTTGGCCCGGGTTTGAAGCACTTTGCTGGGGAGCATGAGGACTTGACTTCAGATCCCCAGAACCCACATAAAAACTGAACATGGCTGCATCCCACAGATGCAGAGATGGGAGATTCAGATAGCCAGATCCCTGGAGATTGCTGGCCAGATAGCCTTGCCTATTTGGTGATATAGTAGGCTAGTGAGACACCTATCTCAAGCAAAAGGGGACGGTACCTGAGGAGTGACACTGAAGGCACCTGCTGTCTGCTGACCACATATATGCATCCACATATACACAATTTCATATGCAGAGGTATAGACACACACATGCACACGTACACACACACACGTAAATAAAAGTGAACTAGAAAGTTACTTTCTTAAAACTCAGTAGGAATAGTGTCTCTACTAGCAATCAGAAAAGAAAGGCCTTGCTGTTAAGAGCTGTTTCTTTATATTGATGATTTTTATTGGAAAAGAGAAACAAAAAAATATGCATATAGAGAAGTCTGTCCAGAAATTACAAAACATGTTTGGAGGGCACTGGGCAAATGCAAATCTGAGCAAGAAAAGCATTGATGTTGGACTTGTGGGCAGTGTCTGAGCTCCCAGGCCCTCCTGGCATCGGTGGCACGACTCACACATCCTCTCTCACGAACAGAGGAAACCGGATCACGTGTGCTGGGCACTGAGACACGAAGGTGGGAGCCAGTCAGGATCGATCGAATTACAAGACCATCAAGAGAGGCCTCTGGTGAAATGCAATGCAACAGCCCAGCTCACTGCCGCAGCTCAGAGCCCTACAGAAATGATGAGAGGTCAAGAGGTCGCGTTTTGTTAATCCTGGCAATCCCCCAGGGAAATCAGAACCTCTGTAAGAATGGAGATTCAATTCCAATGCTTTCAGATTAGTTGATGAAAAGGTTCTTTCTGATTTAGGGGGTAAAATAATAGTAACAGGACAAAGTAAGGCAGCCTGGTTCGGTGGCAAGAGCCAAGCCCTGAGCTACGGGACCCTGGGCACCAGGCAGGTGTGTGTGTTTCTAACCCCAGCCTCAGTTTCCCTATCTATTGAATGAAGATTGTCCACAATAGTGATTTATAAACCTGAGCATACTTCAGAGTGCCCTGGAGAGAGAACTGATGAAGTTCCTGTTGCTGGCACCACACCAGTTTCTGAGGTGGGGCCTTGGCGCCTCCAACAAGTTTCCCAGGTGGGTAGGTGAGCTTGTTCTGGGTCCCCAAAGTGATGTAATGTGTCTATGATTGGCGGGACATTGGTTCTGCCATGAAACCCTCCGTGGTCCTCTTATTTGAAGTTCTCCTTTCCTTCCATGCATCCATTCACTCGTCTTCTGATACAGTCTGAGGACTCTTGCCGTCTGGGTTTCGTTGTAGTCTGTGTGTGTCCCAAAATACGTGTGCTGGTAGCTCAACTCTCACTGTGATGATGGTGGGAGATAAGAACCTTTAAAAGGAGATTGGACGGTGATCTAATCTGAAATACATTGTATACATATGTGAAATTATCAAGGAGTAAATTTTTAAAATATAATTTAAAAGGCAAGCATGAGGGTATAATGTAAAATATATAATTATAATCATAATTAAGTGGGAACAATAGTCAGACATGAAAACCATAAAGCAGCTGAGAATGATCCAGATTGTCTCACTTACTAGGAAGCAAGGTCAGAAAGATGGAATTAAAAATGAAATGGGGGAATACGCTCTCTATATGACTAAGTGGTTAATGAGAAGCTAGGGGTGGGTGAGGGAAGGAGGGGAAGCAGGCAACAGAGAGAGTAGGAAGGGAATATCACTATCAGAACACAGGATTTAGAACAAAGAATCCTTCACACTGCAAATGGTAAGACATAATGAAAGAGGAAAATGTAACAGTGTTGCAACTCAATAATAGACCGTTTAGCCAGGCAGTGGTGGGGCACACCTTTAATCCTAGCACTTGGAAGGCAGAGGCAAAAGGATCACCATGAGTTCAAGACCAGCCTTGATTACATGTTGAGTTTCAGGCCAGCTAAGGCTATATAATAAGACCCTGTCTCAAACAATTACAATAACAATTTACTTTTATATGTAACTACTACTAATTAAAAATAGAGCAGTAATGTTCAGAACCATAGAAGGGGTGTGTGTGTGTGTGTGTGTGTGTGTGTGTGTGTGTGTGTGTGTGTGTGTTTCAGAGCATATAGGCAAAATATGTGAGATCACAGAAGAATCAAATCACACAATTTCCTCTTTGTGTAAAACTTTGCCTCAGCTGAAAACAGAGCATGTAACTTTTCTGTCTCTAGAACACTGAATAGTGTCAATCATGCCCTAAGAGGCAGTAAAATGGAACATGGCGGAGAGGCTGCCTACTGTCAAATCCTGTTTTCTGCCATTTATCGATTGAGACCTTGGGCATTCATATAACCTCTGTGCCTCACTTTCCCAATCTGTAATGTAGGGATAATGATTATAAATATTTCCCACAATGCCTTGGGGTGCTGAGAAGACTTGGTGAGTCATTCCATAGAATTCCCCTGGAATCCTCAGAAAGTTCTATGGATAGGACATTGCCTTTGATACCCTCTCTTCATTCCACTGAATGGAATCAAGTTGAATGTCAAGCACCCTCGGGTGGAGTGGATGGTTCAACAGGTAAAAGCACCTGCCATGAAGCCTGAAAACCCCATGTAATAGAGGGAAATCTCCAGAACCCATATAACAGAAGGAAAAAGCCAACTTCTGCCAGTTGTCCTCTGACTGCCACATGCACGCTAGGGCGCACGCGCACACACACTGTAAAAAAATAAAAACAAAAAGATAATCAACTAGCTATATTACTTGACAATAATCCAAGATACCCAACCACCTATCTGCTGCTGGCACCAAGACCTCTCTAGGAGTCTAGGGTATTGAACAGGTGGACAGTCCCAGAGTTAGTCTACCTCTCTCCTCCCTGGAAAGACGCTCCCAGTGTATCATGACCAGCCATCGTCTGGCCGCCACCTGAGCATGCATGCTGGGAAGCTCATAATCCCTCACAGTGTGTCATCCGTCGCAGTAGCTAGTGCTTAGGTTTGAAAGTGCATCCTTATATTGAAGTGCAGGATGCCTCCCAGAGCCCTTCATCCTCTTCCCTGGAGCTTCTGGCATGATCCACCCTCCATCTACTCACTCACTGTGGTGGTTTGAATAGGAATGGCCTCAATGGGCTCATATATTTGAATGCTTGGTCATCGGGGAGTGGCACTTTTAGGAAATGTGGCCCTGTTTAAGTAAAGTTGGCCTTGTTGGAAGAAGTCTGTTACTGGCGGTGAGCTTTGGGCTTTCAAATGCTTAAGCCAGGCCCAGTGTCACTCTCCCTTCCTGCCGCCTGCAGATCCAGATGTAGAGCTCTCAGCTACCTCTCTACCACCATGTCTGCCTGTGTGATGCCAGGCTTCCCACCATGATAATGGGCTAAACCTCTGAAATATAAGCCAATTAAATGTTTTTCTTTATAAAAGTTGCTGTAGTCAAGGTGTCTCTTCACAGCAACAGAACATTGACTAAGATCCTCACCCATACACCCGCCCATACGTTTCTCCATACATCAACCCATCCACTCACACATACACACACCACACCCCTCCATCTACCCATTCACCTATACATACACCCACCAGTCCATCCACTCACACATCTCCCCATCCATCATCCATCCATCCATCCTTTCATTCACCCACCCATTAACCACCCATCACACATAGCCTCCACTGATTCAATTATTCTACAGATACCATCTGGCCCTCATTACACATTAAGCCTGATGCTGGATCTCAGGACACCATGGAGAGCATATTCAGGAAATGCCTGCACCTTCAGGAACTCACAGTCTGTTCATCCTGACAAACAGTAACTGGCTAATACAATCTCCTGCAGGATTGGTGCTGGACAGATGGTAGGCAGGTGTCATAAGAACAGCAGCACAAGAGCTGCAGTAGCCTAAAGGTGGCAGGAAAGGTTTTCCAGATGAGACTTGCTTGTTAAAATCCCAGGGCTCCTCTGAAGCTGACAGAAGACCTATAGCATTTCCGACCATGGGGCTGCCACACCCTTCTGTCTTCTGTACTCAACATCCTTTCCTGCCCCTGGGACCACTGTCCTACAAATACCTATGAGACCTCTACAGTCTTACTTCCTTTCCAAAGAATGCTAAACCCTGTGTGTAGGTTATGGCTGTAAGAAAATGAACACATGCTGCTGCTAATCCCTAGCACTGCATAAGCCAGGTGTGGGAGTACCTGCCTGTAATCATGTGGGAGGTGGAGGCAGGGGCATTAAGAGTTCAAAGTCATCCTCAGTACATAGGAAAGTTGAGCCCAGCCTGGGATACACATGAGGGCCCATCTTTTAAAAAGAAAAGGGAAAAGAGGAGAATAGAAGAGAAAAGCAAAAGATGGGGGGAGCAGAAGGCAGGGGAGGGTGGGGGAAGGAAGACGAGGTGAGGGCAGGGGAGGAGAGAGCAGAGAAGGGAGGGAAGATGGAGCTAGCAAGACTTAACCATGCTTCTGGAAGAGTCTCAGGATCAGTCCTACCTTCCCAGTGTGCCCAACTCCCACTCTTACCTGGGTGCACCTATCTCAATTGTCCTCTTTCTTAATAACCTGTGATGGGTCCATATGAACGATGGGACAAAGCTAAGGTCTAGTGCCTGCCTTGTTGAGTTCCACAAAGTTGTCTCTGGGAATCGCTCTCTAAGCACCCAATCCTTTCCAGACTCCTCGTCTGCCCCCACCTTGTGCGTTATACTCCTGACTCATTTGTTTCACAGTAATAATGTACTTACCTCTCTCCCTTAGAAGCTCTTGTAAGCAGTTTATACACACAAAGTCCCTGGTTCTCCTGATAACTTGATATAATAGACAATAGCATAATCCCCATTTTACAGATGAACAAACTAAGGCAGAAAAGTGAAGCTCTAGGAAAGCTTCTATGGAAGCCATGCTTCCATCCATCGTTGTCTGCCACCTTCATCATCTTTCTGCTTCTTGCCCACCTCTGACCACTCTGTACGAGGCCATGCCAGGCGATGCAGCTCTACACTGAGAGACCAGCAGTGCAAGGCAGTCAGGGTAGGCTCTCACCTAGGCCCCTGAGTAAAAGTCAGTTTGTCATTGCCCCAGCAAACATTCAAGCATAGCAAGGCTTCCTTGACCACTGTCCAGGACAGAGGTCCAAGATCCTCCTGCTCAGAAGAAAGAGGGAAAAGGGGAGCCAGGATGTCACCTGTCTGTCACCTGTACTGTCATGCTGTTACCTAACCCTAACCCTAACCCTAACCCTAACCCCACCCTAACCCTAACCCTAACCCTAACCCTAACCCTAACCCTAACCCTAACATCACACTCACCATGGGGTTATTTCCAGGGACACAAAGCAAGCCTCTTCCTGAAGCACTGTCAGGTCACCAGACAGCGACACCACAATCTCAAGACCCTCCAGACGTGGGAAACTCTGCCCTTAGGAAATGAAAGCCAGCACAAGAGCACACAACCATCTCTAGGACGTCTCTGGAACAGCCCCATTTACAGAGACAGAAAGCAGACTGACATCTAAGAGAAAATGGGAACTGATGCGTCGGATCTCTCTGTGAAGAGGTGGCGGTCCACCTGACATACTCTAGAATGAACTGGGAAGGGAGCCTTGATGCAGAATTGTCTAGATTGTCTGTGAACATGCCTGTGAGGAAACTGAGTTCATTGAGCTTGGTAGACTCAGTCTAAATGTGGACAGCACCAATTTGCATGCTGGACTCTGGACTGAATGAAAAGGAGAGAGACAGAGAGACAGAGACAGAGTCAGAGAGACAGGGAGATCTCGAGCTGAGCACCAGCATGCAGGCATGCCTGATTTAATCCATTGTTGTCTGCTCTTCAATGTGGATGTGGCCAGCTAGTTCTTTGAAGTTCATGCTGTTGTGACTTCCCTGCCAAGAGGGACTGTAATCTCAGTCTGTGAGATTCTGAGCTAAATAAATACTTTCCTCCTTCTGTTGGGGTATGTTATCACAACAATGGTCAGGAAAGCTAAGACAAAGTGCTAAGCGCACTCCTCAGCTGTGGAGCTGGCAGCACACACTGAAAGTCAGCAATGGAAAGGAGGCCATGAATTTGAAAGAAAGCAAGGAGGGATACATGAGAGGGCTTGGAGGGAGGGGCGGGAAGGAGGCTATGGACCCTCAGAAAAATGGACATAATACTACCTGAGGACCCAGCGACCCAGCTATACCACTCCTGGGCATATACCCAGGAGATGCTCCAACATGTAATAAAGACACATGCTCCACTATGTTCATAGCAGCCATATTTATAATAGCCAGAAGCTGGGAACAACCCAGACGTCCCTCATCAGAGGAATGGATACAGAAAATGTGGTACATTTACACAATGGAGTATTACTCAGCTATTAAAAACAATGACTTAATGAAATTTGCAGGCAAATGGATGGAACTTGAAAATATCATCCTGAGCGAGGTAACTCAGTCACAAAAGATCGAACAGGGTATGTACTCACTGATAAGTGGATAATAGCCCAAACGTTCAGAATACCCAAGTTTCACTTTACAGTAACTGCTGGACTGAGAGTGAGATCCCAGATGGAGGAGTTGGAGAAGGGACTGAAGGAGCTGAGGGAGTTTGCAGCCCCATGGAGGGAGCAACAGTGTCAACTGGCCTGACCCCCCCCCAGTCCTCCTGGAGGCTGGACCACCAACCAAAGAATACACATGGAGGGACCCATGGTTCGGACCACATATGGGCAGAGGAGGGCCTTGTTGGCCATCAGGGGGAGGAGAGGCCCCAGTAAAGGGGAATGTCAAGGTGGGCGGTGGGTGGGAGGTGGAATTCCCTCATAGAGGTGGGGGAGGGGGAGGGGATAGGGGGTTTCCAAAGAGGAGACCTGGAAAGGGGGAAACATTGGAAATGTAAATAAAGTATCAAAAAAGAAAAAAAAGTGAAGCAGGAAAAAAAAAAGAAGAAGAAGAAATCAGCAACAGCAACAGCAGTAGCAGCTGGGATGATTATATTATACATTTAACAAGTAGAAGAAACCAGCAGCAGCAGCAGCAGCAGCAGACCAGCACCAGTTTTCTTTGCTTCAAATGAGAACTGGGACCATCTCAAGCAGTGGTACAGGCTCGCTATGCCAGTGACAGGGATAGAAGCCCAAGCAAACAAAAGCATCTGGAGAAGCTCTGCCTACAGGAAAGCAAGACTGTGGATTAAGATGAACCTCTAACCTGAGATGCAAAGTGGAGCTCCAGGTGAGGTCTCCGATTGCTGTACCTGCCCTGAAGTCAGCAGATGACAACTGGGATAGATAGCAGGAACAACCGGTCCTCCGACCTAACAGTCTCCCTCTCTCCCTCCCTTGGTTCTTCCCCTCCACCCCCATTTCTTCTCCTTCCCCTCTTCCTCTGTTCATGGCCAACCTGCCTGATGACACCAACACACACACACACACACACACACACACACACACACACACACACACACACTTTCAGTGTGTCACTATGGATAGCTTCCTTCTAAGCAGGGACGTTTGTGTTTCCTGCCTTTGCCTTTGCGGCTTGTCCTACGACCCCCCTAGACCAGCCTTTCATAAGCAGCTCACATCTGTCTGCTTTCTTCCAGTCCCTTAGGAGCACTACTAATCTCAGTCCCCATGAAGCCTATTTCCTGTGATAGCACACTGGACAGAGGTCTGGAAAAACCCAGGATTAGATGTGTCTTGTTTAAAAACAAAAACTGAACATCTGAATTGTAGAATAAATTCAGGGATGATCTCCCATTCACGAAACAGCTCTGGTGGGCTGTGATGAGTCTGACATCCCAAATACACTCAATAAGTAAGCTTGTAACCAGTGTTTCCAGAATTTGTGTTCAAAGAACTTCTGATCTTAAGACAGACAAAAAGCAAGGGGGGGGGGGGAACAACAAAAACAAATAAAAAAAAACCCTCCCAGCGTCATCCCATTCTGAGCAGGCTAGCAATGAAGAAAATCAGATTAACTGGTAAAAAGGCTGCTCACTGGCTGCACAGGGGGCAGGCACAGGCTCCGAGGCTACCGTCATCCCTTCCAGAGGAACTCCTCCCTAAGTCATCCAAGATGGAGTTAGACCCATTAATAATCGGCAGCAACATTGCTACCAATTATTTAGGTGGATCAGTATTTTTTTTATTGCAAAGAAAATAATTCATCCCTCACAGGAAGTAGAATGGAATATTTCCTGCTCAATAGAGGTACCTTGCAGATCAAACCAAGCCCTACAATTTCCCATAGAAAACCTCAGTGCCTGGAGTTTCAGGGCAGGGGTCTCTATCCCAAAGCATGAGCCTCAGGACACTCCCCTCCCCACCCCCCATACAGACAGGACTGGGACTCTGCCACAAACCAGTCTATCCAGCTAAGAGTCCAAAGGAAACCTCAGTCCCTGCTGGGGCCAAGGTACTTCTTCTTGGCACCTTGGTAATGGTAACCGACTTTTCGCTCCCAAACTTTCTGCAGGAAGGGCCAGCTCATGGTCATCTTTTTGCTCCTCCCCATGAGGTAGCTGTGATTCTCATCTAACTCATGTGAGGGCTGGAGCTCAGAAAGCTGAAGGAGATGGAAGTGGGGAGTGTCTTTCAGGCCAGCTTTGCACAGCAATGGGCCTCCCTGGGATGGGTACATCACTATGGAGCAACTTCCAAAAGGGTCCACACATCCTACTGTGTGCTGCTCTCCCAAGTGTCACCTGGAATCCCAGAGAACCCGTGCCAATTCCCCCATTCTCTGTGGTAACCCCCCCCCCCCAGCCTCACTCTGGCCTTTATAGGTTCCTAGGCCAGCCACTCAACATTCTTTGAGGTCCTGGCCTCCCCTGGACTCTCTGAGCATCTGGACACCATGAGCCCTCCTCCTGGGTACCATTTCTTGAGGGTTTGCAATTTACTCTGTGTTGTTTTCCATCGGCCTAGCCTACTTCATCTCTACAGGCTGTCTGGAAGACATGGAGTGCGTCCACAGGGAAACCCTGGTCTGTGCTCTCACCCTGCTTCTCCCTCTGGCTTCCAGACCTTGAGAAATAACAGGGCCGGTCAGAGAGAAGAGGAGGGAAGAATGGAGGGAGGCTTAAAGGAAGTAAGGAAGAGGAGGGGAAAAGAGGAAAAAGCTACAGGGAGGAAGCAAGAAAGGAGGAAAAGGAAGGTAAGAAAGAGAGACAGGAAATGAGGGAAGAGAAGAAGCAGAAGTCAGGAGCAGGGAGAGGCTGAAGAAGAGCTGAAGGGAAAAGAGATGGAGGAGAGAGGAGAAGAATGAGAGAGAAAGGATGCTTCTTCTTGGGAAAGGGTTAAAACGTCAACATCCTGGGGTAAGAGTACCAGTCCTGTCTATGGGAGGGGGAGCCCTCAGCTGCCATTCATAATTCACAAACCCACGAGCTCCTTCAAACATCCATTTTCGGGAATGTAGGCAGTTTGTGGTCGTGTTCAATTTTCTTGGATGTCTCTATTCAAGGCAAGAGGGTGATTCTTACGGCAAGGGCAGTTCTGATGCAAGGGCGCTGTGGTCACACCTTTGCATCCTTATCTTATGGCTCCCTCTGATCCAGTACCCTCTGCAGAGGCTCAGACTGGAGCTGGGGTCGTAGAGAATTTGCCTGAGGTCAAGTGTGCAAAAACTGGGAAGCGGCCTCTAAGGGAAATTACAGTCTAAGATGAGAAAGTGGGAGGAGGCACCTTTGCCCTGGATCCTGTCTGCTCCCTTTGCCCTGGATCGCAGTCCTCTCCCTTTGCCCTCGTGTCTCTGGCCCCCTTTGACCCATTTGGGTCTGTTTTCAATATGGGCAGCCCCTCTTGCATGAAGTGAGGACGTCCCTCAAGACTCCCCTCATCCTCTTGGCACCTCCTCCCAGCCAGGCCGATGTGGCTCTAGGACCAAGCATCACAGGCTCCCCCCAATGGGGTGAAGAGGCAGCCGCCTGGAGTCCAGGCCACAGCAAGAGTGGGAGTGTGGTCAAGAACACAGAATGGAGCAGTAGCATATGCTTCAGACTCAGGGAGGCCTTAGCTGTGGAAAGGAGGACAGAGAGAAGGGTGGAAAAGCCTTCCAAGAGGAGGAACAGAATATGCAAAGACCTTGGGCCTTTCAATGCCGACTGAACTGAGAGTCTTTGACAGCCTACAGCTCAGGATGAGGGCTCGAAAAGAGTTTATCTGAGGCCAGGTCATAGACGCCTTGAGCGCCAAGAGGGAGAGAGTGGCCCGCAAGCCCAAGTCTGAAACATTATAACAAAACTTTAAGTAGGGAAACCTTCGAGCAGAGCCTAAGGTAGACTAGGGAAACTCGAGAGGAGGGCGGGAAAAGAGATGAGGTATAGAGCTAAAGTTCGCTCTCAAGAAGAGGCGTGGAGGGCGGCCGGGCTGCACTCACCACGGAGCCAGCGCGCACCCGCGTGCGTGTCCTTGGGGCGGATGAGGCGGCGCTGCATGTAGCTGCGACCCACGTACCACAGCATCCAGAGCAGCTGCAGCAGCATGAGCGCGGTTAGCACGCACAGCAGGTCGCTCTTGCCCACACCCGTCGCGTGTACCGCCCAGGCCAGCAGGAACAGCAGCCCCGCCACGAACACGTTCAGTCCATACTGGCTGCTCAGAGTCTCCGCCAGCTTCTGCGGGACGCTGGCGCCGCGCCGGGGACCGAAAGCTTGTGGAGACCCCCGGGCTAAGGGAGGCGGGGGCGGAGGGCGTGTTGTGATCCCCGATGGCGCGGCATGCGAGGAGCCTGAGGATGCTGCGGGAGAAGAGGGCGCGCCGGAGCCCCCAGGCATCTTCCAGTCTGGTCCCCAGGAGGCTGCTCCCGCCCGACACTTTGCTTCTGGCTCCTGTCCTTTCCCCACGCCCTCTGGGCACCAGGCGGACTCGCCAGTGCCCTCAGGTCCTGCTCTCCTTCAGCACTCCCAGCCCTCAGTCGGGTCCCAGACGCTGGCCTCCCTCCCGGAGCTCCTGATGTCTGCTCAGGTCCCTGCAGCCCGTTGCCCCTGCCTCTGAGCCTTGAGCCCTGCTGCACCTCTGCCTTGCCTGTGCCACCCGCACTCCACCCCCGCGCCCAGCCCGCCTACCCCACCCTGGCTCCCCGGAAACGCGGGACTGCAACAGGTGCCGCCCGTCGACTCCGGGGCTGGAGGGGAGGGGTGGGACACCAGGGGACACAGAGTCGTGGGAGCCAGATCCGAGGGTTGCTGAGGGCGTGGCTGCGCCAGGGTTGTGTCCCAGACCCCTAGACTTTTGGGTGAGCCCGGAGGGACCGGATCGTGCTTGGGTACTTCTCATCTGCATGTCCTAGTCCCTGCGGTGGCTATCTCCTGGGTGCTTTTTGTCTCTCTGCCCTGGACCTGTGAGTGTGTCTGGCTCAGAGTAAGAAGCAGGGTATAGGCATCTATGGGGGTCTCTCCGTTTGTCCCTTGTGGGTGCCTGTGTGGAGACCTGAGAGAGAGCCTCGACGATGGCTGAGACTGGTGCCACTACACAAGAAGTCATCCCTCCGTATCCTCTTCTGGAGATGCTTCCAGGGGGAGCGGAGCAGGGAAAAGGGTCCCTAGTGGTTCCGTAGTCTTGAGCGTCCAATTGCTTCCATTCTGAAGCTTTTCTCCGAGGCAGTCCCCTAGGAGCTCCGCTCCGGTGCCAAGAGGAAGCGCAGCAGCGGATTTCTGCGAAAGAGCGTCCTACGGTTGACCTGACCTGGAGAGCCTGGAGCCTATCAGTGTGGTGCGAGAAGGCAGTGGGGAGCAATCAGGACATCAGGCCTGGAGAGGGCAACGCAGGGCAGAGCACAGGTCGAGACGCCCGCTCCGCCTTGGTTTTAATGCTCTGCTGTAGCTGGTTTCAATTTCTTCATATTTTAACAAGGAAACCCACGCTTTTTATTTGCACGACACCCAGCACACGGACACAGCACCCGCTGGTGATGACTGCTCCAGGGGGATGGAATGAAAGGAGGCAAGACATCTTGGGCCCAAGGAGCACTGGAGACTTGCCTCGCCTTCATCATTAAATTCATTTGTTCATTCACTCAATTTATATATAGGTAGTCCACACTGAGGTATTTTCTGCACTTAGCCCAGAGGACTCAGTAAGGCTAGGGCAGTCCTGGAAGCCAATGGTCAAGATGAGATCCTACAGCAAACAGCTGTTTCCTGGGTGCCCCGGGAAAACTAACCAGCGACCCTAAGGCAACCCAGTCCTTCCAGGAGACACAGGCACCCCAGGAAGCCCCCTTCCAAGAAGGCTGGGAGGCTCTCAGGAGGAGGCAGCATCTGCGCAAGCACCATGCCTTGAATAGCTATCCTGTGGAAAGCAGGATGTAGGTGTGGAGAGGGGCTTCCATTGTGTGCAAAGAATGATTGAAATGACACCAGCGTTATGCCTTCCCAGGTAAAGACATTTGACACCAAGCCTGTCAACCTGAGTTGGATGCCCAGCCCCGACATGGCAGAAGGAGAGGGCAAATTCCTACAGGTTTTCCTCTGACCTCCATAAGTCCACAGTGATATGCACACACACATACTCAGTACATAACTAAATAAATAATTGTAACCTCAAAAGCCCACCAATGTTATCCTAGACAGTCCCAAACCTACGTCATCCTGTAGATTCCAACGAGCCTTTGGTTGCCAAAGAACTGGATCTCAGAAGAAAACCTGCAAATGTATCCTGTCACCTTTCCTGCAAGCCTTTCCCAGCATCGTGGCATGGTAGCTGGTCACTGGCAAAGTCAAAATAAGGTTGTTTTCCTTCTGAAATGATGTTCGAAGGATGGAACAGTTCTGTGGCTACTGTAGAGCATCCCTGCTCACCTTCATGCAGTTTCCTGATCCTCCCATGCACGGTGGTGGGGTAGGCATCAAAGTAGGAAATCCACACAGACAGAATACTACCAACTGCCTAAGAAACCTCACCCATAGGTGGCTACTTCTTCTCTGTGTCATTTCGTTTCCTAAAGAGATCTTTTAGTAAACACTAAAATGGCCTCTGAGCTAATACCATGGTCACGTGGGTATATACGGGGGTGCACATACATGTGCATATGTGTACAGGCCAGAAGACAACTTTAGGTGTCACTTGTCCAGCACAATTCCTGCTCCCTATTCTGTCTCAACTTGTCACATAGGCTAGCATAAGTATTGAGTGAACCCCAGGGATCCACTCATCTCTGCCTCCTCAGTGTGGGGTTACAAGTGTGTGCCATCCTGCTGTGTTTTTGGTTTTGTTTTTTATGTCTATTCTGAGGATTGAGCTTAGGTCTTCATACTTATGAGGCAAGCACTTTACTAAGCTAAGGCTCCCAGCCCAGCCCATGGTCTTCTTCATTAATGTGTGTGCAATCTCCTGATAATGAAACATCCATAAGTAGACAGATAAGAATGTCAGCAACAGCCTGATGGGAGGTCCTGTGTCCAGGCCAGGAGGGAAAATCCCCACTCCCTCCATGATAAAAGAGCCTAACACAGCTCGACCTCTCCCAAGCAGATCCCCAGAGTGAGATGCCCAGTGGGCAGCTTATTGATGGGCTCAGTGTAGCTTTCTGGGTATCAGTTTGCTAAACCACCCAACACTGCGGATTCCTGCTGGTCATAGTTCTTTTGAGGTGCAAGTTTTTATACAGTGTCCATTTGGAGATCCATCTCCATCCCTCTTCCCCACATGTCTTAGTCTTCAGATCATTCATCTTTCCAAGTCACTGATCACTGAGCCTCCAGAACCCACCCATGGCCCTGGGCAGGTTTCTGTTCTTTACAGTTCTTTATTCAGACAAGACAGACCATAGTACATACCAGTCAATCATTCTGCTCACAGGAAGAGCTACTATTTCATTAGAGTCAGCACTAGGTGGGACTGTAAGACTGTAGTTGTCCAGTTTAAGTTGGTGCCATCTTGCCATGCAGAAGCACCTCTAAACATGGCCTGAGCTGCTTCTCTTCTCATGAGACAGTGTCATATTACTGTAGATGTGGATTAAAGAATTGAGGCCATGAGGCAGGTGTCAGTCTGGGAGCGATATGGATCACCTGCAGGTCTACTTGTTCTATGTCTTACATGCCACATCTGCTTAACAGACACCACTGTGTATGTACAATCTTGTGGTTGGCTAGATCAGATAATATCAGCTCACAGTGGAAACTGTGGTCCTGTGGTCACTTAATTCTCAGAAATAGGAGAGAAGTTGTCGGATGGAAAATAACTTAATCTGTAAAAGGCCATTTTTACTCTACAACCCTTTAGATCTGTAGCGTGATTCTCCTGCTGATTCCTGCCAGACCATATCCAGCACCATCTGCCAAAGCTACCTCATGTGTCCTTGGCTTTGTTAGACTGCAAGATCCAAGTCAAAGCAGCTGGAAGTACAGGCTGGTGGACTATAGAGTCACCATGTCTCTGTTACCCAGTCAGAACTGGGATGCAAGTCAGCTGGTCATACATGTATTCAAGGAGGGTGGAAGCCACAGCCCTTCCCTTTGAGTCTGGGAAACCCAAGCTGCCCCAAGGAGAGGTCAACAAAGAGTGAACCCCATAGCCAGCACCCACCAATGAAGCATCTTGGAAGGGGCTTGTCCAATCTCAGCTGAGTCTTGCTCCTGTAAGGCAAAAACAAGGTGTCCCTGCCAACTCCTGCTCAGATTTCAGATTCCTGAGCAGAATAAATGGTGGCCGTTGTTTCAAGCCACGTACATTAGGGTGTGGTTTGTTATGCAGCAATAGATACCCGGAACATACAGACGAAAGCAGGACTGAGTCCAAAGATCAGATGAGACCTGGGAGGCTTGCTCTGGTGACCCCTGTTGATGGGACACAGGGCTGTGTAAGGAAAGTTCTGATGGTCACAAGAGTGATGGTGCAAGTGTTGGGGGCAGTGAAGGATGCCCTGGATATTTGGTCCCCGGCATGCTGGGCTCTTGTCTGTTCATTCCTGCCAGGGTATGAGCTGGGAAGGACAAAGCATTTCAAATCCTTTGTGACTCCTTTGTATCACACACATGAAGGAACTCACTACCTGCACTTCACATGCTGTAGTAAAATTTGTTTTTTACTCTCAAGGTTCTGTGGCTCAAGCTCAGGATTTTCTACATGCTAGACAAGCACTCCACCACTGAGTTATGACCCCAGAGCTTTTTCAAAATTTGAGACAGGATCTCCTAGGTAGCCCAGGCTGGCCTTAAACTCAAAATCTTCCTGCTTCAGCCTCCCAAGTAGCTGAGACCACAGACATTTATCACCATACCCCCTGTAATTTATTTTCAAGAGAGGAACAGAGATAGAAAATAAATAGGAAATTCTTTGGTGGTTTTACAGTATAGGGAGATCAAAGAAATAGGCCTCATTGAAGAAACATGAGAAAGTTTAACATGATGTTTATCTGTACGTGGAAAAGCTTACATTTGCATGCTCACAGGAATGGCTCTGTCAATGCCATGGGGGCTGAACTCCAAGTAAAGGATACGAAGACTTGTAAACTGGCCATGGAGGCAAAGACCTGTAATCCCAACATTAAGAAAGCTGAGGTGGGAAGTTTATAAGCTCAAGGCCAGCCTGAGCAAGTTCAGGGCTAGCCTGAGCTATACAAGTCTCAAACTACTGAATGAGGGAAAAAAGAAAAACTACAGCTATCCTTAAGGCTCAGAGTGTTTGGAAGTGAATCCCACTCCAAGGGTAGAGAGAGAGTTCCTCAGCTAGACCTGCAAGCCGCTTGTGAATTCATGGTCCCTTGTGGAATACTCAACACTCTACTGTTGGACTCGCCCATCTTCTCACCCTTCCCTGACCTGGGATGGCTCTGCTGCTCTACTCTAATTCCACTTCCCTTGGGTGAACAACAGACTACAGTCTCAGTTCTTACGTATCTGGAGACAACCGACTAGAATATTTAACTCTTTCCACTTCAAGGAATGCTGAGCTAAGACTCCCAAGAAATTGTAAACACTGTAAAAGATTTTTTACAAACATTGCAGGCAATGCAGCTCCATGCTGGAGTACTCACCTAGCATGGGTGAGGCCTTGGGCGCCAGCTCAAACTGCCAAACTTTTTTGTTTCTTTTTAAATAAAATGTATTCATTTATTTATGTGTATTGGTGTTCCATTGGTGTTTTGCTTGCATGTATGTCAGTGTGAGGGTGTCAGACCCCCTGGAACTGGAGTTGTAGATAGTTGGAAGCTACCACGTGGGTGCTGAGAATTGAACCTGGGTCCTTTGAAAGTGTTCTTAACTGCTGAGTCATCTAGCCAGGTAGTAGTGGCGCATGCCTTTAATCCCAGCACTCCGGAAGTGGAGGCAGATGCTGGTGGTGGATCTGAGTTTGAAGCCAGCCTGGCCTACAGAGCCAGACTTTCTGTAGCCTCAGCCACAGAAGCCCAGCCTCCAGCCTCTCCCCAAAATGATCCTGCTTGCCACCTTTAACAAGATCTGCTTAAGGAGACCCAGGCTTCTTTTATTTTGGGGAGTGCAGTATGTGTAGTATACATGTGTGCACACATGCTCACACGCGTGAAAGCATATGTATGGGTATGTGGAGTGTATATGTGTGTGAAGGGTTAAGGTTAACATGGGGGTCTTCCACTATGCCTTATATGTGCAGGCAGGGAGGGCCTCTCTACTGAACCTACTACTTGCCTTTTAGGGTAGTCTGGCTAACCAGCTTGTTCCAGGGATTCTGTCCAACTCCTGAACACTGGGACCACAGGTGGGCTTCCACCTACCTCTGGCTCTTGTACAGGTTCTGGTTAATCCAAACTGCAGCCCTCACATCTGCACAGCAAGTGCTTCTCTCCAGCCACACAAGGCTTTTTTTCTCTATAAAGCAGATTCAGTCAGGAACATTAAATCGTGCTTCCGGTTTCTTAGAAAAACCAATGCCTCCCAAGTCAGGTCCCAGAAGACTTAGGGAAGTCCTCATCTGGTTTCCATCCTTGCCAACTAAGTGGCATTGTTATCTGGTGTTTCCGCCCATCCTAGCGCCCTGGCTTCTCCAGGGCTGCCTCTACCCAAGGTGCTCACTAGAACCACCCAGGGGTGCTTCAAGCAAGACAACAAGGCTTGAATCAGAGTCTGAGTCCCAGGAGCAAATGTCAACTTGGTCTTCACAGTGACTGTCAAAGTCAGAGCAATGCTTGATTCTGTCACAGTAATCGCCTTGATAAGCAGAACTTACAACTGTTACTTTCAACATTCATCACTCACAAGGGGGTGCCCTCCCTTGGCTTGTTTAGATGTGGTGAGATGGCATGACATCACTCATTTCTTTAGTCCTTACAACAAAAACAAAGGTTGGGGGCTGGAGAGATTGCCCATCAGTTAAGAGCATACACCAATCTTGCAGAATACCAGAGTTCAGTTCCCAGCTCCCACACAGAGCAGTTCACAAATGCCTGAAACTGTGGGCATCTATACATAACCCCTTGACACCCACACACCATATGCATAATTACAAATAAAAATAAGCATTTTTTAAAAAGCCCCAGAAATTATACTCGTAGGAGTTTAGCATGGTAAGTACGAGGCATGATTCTGTGTATGTGTGTGTGTGTGTTTATATGCATATTTGCTTATTTAATATATTAGAGATTGAAACTAGGGCTTCACGCATGCCAGGCAAATATTCTAAAGGCCCAGTCTTTTTGCTTTCTGAGACAGGAACTAAGTTGCCCAGACAGGTCTTGAACACTTGAGATTCTCTTGTGTCAGCCTCCTTAGTAATTTCAGGTAGTGCCACCAGGCCTGGCTCACATGAAAGCATTAAATGGTTTCTAAGTAACAGAGTCTTCTCCCTACCATCTTAATTGGCCACAGTATTTGTTCCTTGGCCACCTGGGTTTTAAAACATAGATTAAATTTTAAAAATTCAAGCCAGGCCAGTTTGTGTGAGTGACTATTAGAACCCATGTTCACTAAGAAGGCCGCACAGCCACTCCACTGGTAGGTCAGCTAGACAATAATGTCTAGCTGACTCTGGCCTCAGCCTGGGTCACTCTATTCTAAATGAGAGTCTCCACACACCTCCCCACACACAGTACTACGAACTGGCTTGACTCTGATTACAGCTGAGCCCTCATAAGCCTGTTTCTCTTTCCCTCTTTACTCTTGTTCATTGGCCATGCCCCTGCTGTGTGCCAGACACGAAAATGGGTGCCTTACAAACACTGTTTCTACTTCTCTAACACCAGAGAAAAGTATTATTCTGGTTGCAGTTTAAAAATTGGCAGTCCTTCAGTTAAGTGTGTGGTGGGTATTGTGTACCCAAATCCTAGTGGTGACTACGTCAGTCACTTCACAGGAAAACAAATCCACGAGCATCTCTGTGTCACAATGCTATGGCAGGCATCATGGGAGCCTACAGAGCACAGATACCACTTGCTACTGAGTCACTTAAGAACAGGTTTACCTACTCTAAAAAGAGGTTACATTGTTTCTAGTTAACTCTAAACAGGAACAGCAAAAAACAGAAGCTATCCCCAAATTTGTATTAAACAAATGCACAATAAAGTTATAAAAATATTTTATTGATGTTACAGAAAAAAATTATACATACTTAAACATTATTAAAAGAACATAAGTTGAAAAATGTTAAAAACCCAGTAACTTACATAATGGTAAAATCCAGAGTAACAGGAAAGATGCTTCTGTTTGGTCCTCTTACCTAAAAAGCTGTGACAAATATAAGCTATCCAGTGACTACTAACGGTGACAACACGATTCTGTCATGCTTGCATCCAGTCACCTATACAAGGGCAGCTAGCCTTCAAGTAGAATGGGCCAGAGTCTGTAAAACTATGGGCATTGTGCTCCTGTGATGAGCCACTACTGTCTCTAAAACCTGACAGATTAACACTCGATAGTTACTACTGTCTAACACAAACTGCTGATAATCAATCACTTATTTTGAACACCGGAGAGAAAGATCATTTATTCTGATTTCGACAGCAGATCTAGAAAGTCACAATTTTCCTATGGAAACAACGCACTTTGGAGACACTAGTGCACACTGAGCTTCTCCATCATGTCAGCAGACAAGCTGGACGCTTTGTTCACTTTAAATGGTCATGTTCTTAAGTCTGCAAGAAAACAGCAATTATGTGCCAAGTAAAACATCCTAAGCTCATGAATTCCCATTAAAAACAAAGTATTGTGGCTGGAAAGATGGTGTCATGGTGAAGAACACTGGCTGTTTTTGCAGAGGGCTGGGATTCAATTCCCTGCATCCACATGAAAGCTCACAACTTTTTTAACTCCAAGTCTAAGGGATCCTGTGCCTTCTTCTGACCTCTATGGGTACCAGAGACACATGTGATACATATTTACACAAACAAACATATATACAAACACTCATGCACACAAATATATATTTTAAAAAGAAAACAGGACAATCTGAATGACTCCCAGCACCACAATGCTCTCACCACCAACCATACACCAGGCACGTGGAAGTCAAACGCACCCTAACACTTCCAAACAGCCAAACGGTCAGAGCCCAAGATCTCCAGCCACTGGGAAAGGGGGAGGGAGGAAGGTGGGAATCAGGGTCAGTCAAAGCTGTGGGGATAGAATGATACAGGGACTCTAAACCTCTTAAAGTGAGACATGCACAGGAACAAGGGGTCCCATAGATCTCACTGGTCTCTGAACACAGTGCAATGTGTCAGTGTGGTGACGGCCAGCAACTCACCTCTGACTGGCAACAGCAGGATCACGTGCACCTCTTCTTTCTGGTCACATTCCCCACTAAGGGCCATAGGGTGCACACACTCCATCAGCTGGAACACCCTGGTCCTGAGCCCCACTCACACTTCCCTGAGTCTCACTTCCCCTGTCTGCAAATGGCCCTGTCAAGTTGATTTTCTCCAAGTCAGATGTAAGTGGCATGAGGGGGAGGAACTATATTGTCTTTTCTACCCTAATGACCATTCTTAATATTCTATGCACTTATTTAATAAATATTTATCAATACTCCCAATCAGGCAGGGGCTGGTCCACAGTGACATATAAATTCTCTAAATAGTATAAAAAGGGCAGAACTTTTTAAGATTTGTTTTTATTTTATGCACATGAGTGTTTTGCCTATATGTATGTATGTACAACACATGTGTGCCCGATGTCTGTGGAGGCCAAGGTGTTAGGATCTCCTGGACCTAGAGTTACAGAAGGTTGTGAGCCACAACTCAAATGTTAGGAACAGAAGGTAGGTCCTCTGCAGAGGAACCAGGGATCTTCACAGTGAGTCATCCCTTCAGCCCCTGAAAAGAACTTTTAATAAGGGCTAGGGTACCTACCATTCACCCAATATCTATAGAAAACGGCAGAATTTGTCCAAGTTGGGCAAGATCACCATTATTCCCATACCACTTCTAAGAACCATCCAGCCAACAGTCATGCACACAATATAAAATGGCCTCACATGAACTTATCCACATTAAGACACACATGCTGTCTTTATGAGTTCTTTGAAAGGCATAATGCTGACTCTGAAAAACAAGCCCTTAAAACTACACCTTGGGAAGGTGGCCCGTCCTCGCAGCTGTGTTCAGTGGTGAAATGCTTCAGCACAAACCCAACAGGAAGTGATTCCCAGGCAGTCTGTCAGCGTGCTCTCAGGAAGTGACTGCAAGATGTTTCCACAGCTCACTGTCAGAAACAAGCATCTTACCTGGAGCCTAGCCGAGGAGTGAGATGAACATCACAACCCCCATAAACTGGGTGAACAGCAGCAAGGGAGTGAAAAATGACCACACATTCCACAGAGCCAGGTTGAAGCTGAAAGAAACCAAAACCAAACAGCTGAGAAGCAAGTGGATGACACAGATACACTGCACTCCAGAGTCTGGAGTGGGAGCTTGACTTGAGAACGTCCACACATGTGGGTCTTTAGACCCAGCACCATGACTGATGGGAAGGAGATTTCTGCCTGTGCTGATAGAAGCTGCATGGTGACCTGGGGTGACATGGGCCTCTTGCCCTTAGCATGAGGAATGGACCACAAACTCAAATGGCTGCAGCCTGCGTTATCATCTCAGGCATTATCATGGGAAAAAGGTGAAACGACTCTTCAAATAGCATGAAAAAACAATGCTGTACATGATGCTATAAACTCTTCATTGCAAAAACTAGTATTCCTGTCACCAAACCAAATAAAACACTTCCTAAAAGCAAACGAGTTTCAATGACAGAACTGAGAGAAGCAGAAGCTACCAGGGAAACCATAAGAACATTAAATAAACTCTCCAGACAGCTGTGGGCTTTAATATGTAATCCTGGATAAAGAGATGTTAAATAATCACAAGTACAGGCCTAAAACTAAGTTGATGTTACTTGGGATGTTCCTGCTACAGAAGACAAAGTAAAACGGCATCCTTGGTCACCCTCGCCACGGAATACCGACCTCACTGTTAGAAAACTCTAAAAGCGAAAACTTAGTTTTCTCTAAATTTTTGGTTATTTACAAGTTTTTCTTCAGTGAGCAAGTATTACTTTTTTTCTCTCTCTCTCTTTTTAAAATAGCCTCTTCTTCACTGAGCATTTGTGAATTTACAAGGTGGATTCATGCTGGCAACAGGGAATGAGTTGAGCATTCCTGGCATGTGCACACCGTGAAAGACATGTAAACTTTAAAAGGCACAGCTACTTCCACCATGGATGCACTAAAAGCTACACTGTGCCCCTAGACACACGGGAAAGCACGACAGGTGTCTCTTCCTACCTGGGGATCATTAGCTCCAAAATCTTGCAGAGACAACAAGTCTCCAAATGCTCAGGGGCTTTATGGGGAGCACTGCATCTGCAGACCACCTGCACCTTTCCCCACATCCTTACGCCAAATCCCTAGGATTCTTACAGTGCCACACACTGTGAATTGTTGCCCAAGGCACTATTACTCAGTTGTGTAAAGAGCAATGGAGAGAAGAGGACTGAGCATGCTTAATACAGATGGTATTCACTTTGGGGGACAGTGGCTGGAGAGGCAGCTCGACCACTTGGGAAGAGCCTGATGCTAGGTAATAAAGCTGGAGGAACGTACACTTGGGGGATGCACAGACCTCGCCTCTCTGGGTATATGTACACACATATCAGCCCAGCAGAGAGCAGGGAGTTCTTAACGGCACCAACCTTAAACAGCCTGGCTGTGTGGCCGCACAACAGATACACTAGGATTCAGTTACACAGTGGAGTGACAACTGGCAATGAATAACTGCTGGGAGAAAAGTACAAGGGAACAGCATACGCTGCATGTGTACAGTTAGATATTAAAGACTGGTGACTGTACAACCAAATTCTCTAAAGTCTGTCTCCAAAACTCAGACAAACAGAACAGTGTTTATGGGATGAAAAAAAATGGCAACAAAGACAGAGCAGTGTCTGAACTCGGCAGGAAGGCACAGTGAAGAAGGGAAGGGTCAGGGGTCACCAGGACAACAGCTCCACCCCTCCACAACCTAAGGCAGCAGCACTCGCCTCATGATTGCTTCACTCAGCTGCACTTGGTTTTCCCTTTGTGTGTCTTATCCATCACAAAGAAAAACACTTAATAAACTAAACACAGAGTATGTGCAGATGTCACCTTCTCTGTCAAAGCAGATTAAGAGAGAAAGAAATTGAGAAGAGATGCCCCCTAAAGAACGGAGTATCTGGGTCCCCTTTTCCCTGGTACCCCATGCTGCTTGATTTAGGTTCTGGGTCACATTCACCATTATTTGAACACAAAGCGATTGCTTTTCATTCACATTTAATAGCCACTCACCAAATCCCTGCTGCGATGAAAGTTGCCGTTGTAATGGGCACCAGCGTAGGGTACTTGACATCATATTCTTCAATCCCACGATACCATTCCAGATAGACTATGCAGTAAAATGCAATTGACAGGCTGACAAACAACAAGGCCCCGCCAAAGAGAAACCAACTGTGGAGACAAGGAGGAAGAAAGTAAGTGTCGACAGCGCTGGGAGAAGTATAGATTTCAGTAGCCTTGGCTTGGTAGGGGGTCATGCCTTTTTTGCCTCTAAGAACACACCATTTTAAGGCCAGGCCTGTGCTTTTAACTTTCTCTCATCCCCACAGCCCTGGCCCAGTGTCTAATGTCTACACTGTCTCTGGCACTGGAGGGCATGTGGTCCCAAGCCCCCCATTTCATGCTGTGGCTGAGCCAATACATCATCTGTGTGGGGCCATTTCTAATGCTACTTCTCTCCCATTGAAGTCCTAGGAAAGCCTAATGAACAGACACACACCTAAAGCCCTGAAAAGTCTACCTTCCCAGCAAGGCCTCACTAAGCCACAGTCCCAGGCCCTCCTGGCATCCTGCCCATCACCTGCCAAGCAAGCACCATGAAACCTGGTAATGAGTCTGCTATAGCAGAAAACAAGCTGCTGAAATCACAAGTGCCCCTGCCACCATGCCAGACCCATCCTGAGCTCGACCCAAGCCACAGTTCACAGAAAAGCAGCTGCTGAGGTGCCATTTTAGGTACTTTGCTCTCTCCCAGCAGGCTCTAAAACAACAGAGAGATGAAGTTTGCCGGCTGATGAAAACCGAATGTCAGCTTTGTCACTGACGGAGCTGAGGGAAGAGCATGGCTTTGCGGTGTGCAAACAGCTTTTGTTGATACTCAGTCCCACACACAGACTTATTCCTGGTTCTAGACCACGAACTTCCACTTTGTCAGTGTGGCCTGTGTGAGTGTGGAAATAAAAGCCTGCAAAGTGAGCAGTTAGCCTCCTTCAGGAAGCAGACATCCAAGAGAATGGTACTGGGTTCCAGTTCTCCATCTAAAACTCACTTAGACAAGTCACATGACCAGGTCATGTGGGGGTGGGGAGGTGGGAGGTGGTATTTTTTAAAAAATGCTTCCTCATGAAAGATAGAACAGTCTCTTTCTCAGGATTTAAATGAACTACTTCACCCTTCCACCTGAAGACTTTGAGGACTGTATTTCCCATGATTCAGCAAGACCAAATCCCTGTCTGCATCTTTTATGGGTCTACTGTTATGTCTAGTTACTGTTCTTGGCACTAAACACAGTCCTCATGTGCCACCTCAGACATCACCTACATCTCTCCCTTTTCTGATACCTGGCAGCCTCCACATTAGTCACACATGATGCAGAACTTCTGCTCCATGGTCAACTCCTGGGATGAGAGAAGACAGGATCTGCCCTGGGATGAAGGGCTATTTGACACTAGGAGTCAGACCAGCTCCCGACTCCTCCCCCTGACCTTCAAGGCAACTAACTCTGAGCCACACCCTCTAATCACACCCTTGTAACTACTCTGCCCTAACTACTCTGGAACACACCTTTCTCAGGCCACCGTTCCCACTCCTCCTCTGGTTCCCAGGCCTTCTCCAGTCTTCTGGAGGCACAGGTAACAATTTTAAACTGCATACATTCAAGGTAAAGTGGTATAATCTACTGTATGCAACATAGTAAAATGACTACTAGAATCAGCTTACTGATATATTCAACACATCAAATAGCTAACTCTGGATATATAAGGGTAATGGAGGGGTCATGAGAGGACCACATAAGATAGGAAGATGATAATTAAGATCTCACATACACTGTACCACCAAAACTTAATAGGCTTATACGTGAAAACCTGCACCCTTTGGCTAAAGTGTCTTGCTTTTTTCTATATCATGAGTAGTTGCTTCAACATTATGTCTGATAGACACTAACAATGCCAGAGGTCAACAATGTGCGTGTGTGTGTGTGTGTGTGTGTGTGTGTGTGTGTGTGTGTGTGAGAGAGCAAGAGGTCAACACTGGGTGTCTTCCTTGGTCACTCCCCATCTTGTTTTTGAGACGGTCTCTCACAGACTCGGAGCTCACTAATTTAGCAAGACTAACTGGTCAATAAGCCCAGGGATCCCCATCTCCACCTACCCAGAGCTGCGATTATAAGCACCAAACTGGCTTGTTTCCTTTTTTTCTCTGTTCATTTGTTTGTTTTCTAATGTAGGTTCTGAGGCTCAAACTAAGATCAACATGCTTATAATAGCAAGCACTTTACCAACTGAGTCATCTCACTATCTCTTAACTGTTTTGAGAATTCAACCAACAAACTATAACGCACAAAACAACAAGGTTTTTTGTTCTTTTCTTTCTTTTTTTGGTTATTTGAGATAGTCTCACTAATGTAGCCCTGGTTGTCCTGGAACTCAATGTGTAGATTAGGCTGGCTTTGAACTCAAAAGATCCACCTGCCTCTGCCTCCTAAGTGCTGTGATTAAGATCACTATGTGTCACTATGCCTGGCAAAACAAGATTTTCTTACCTATTGGTGTGAAAATTTTCTTTAAAGGTTTTAAAGAAATCAACATAATAGGTCACAACGATGGATGCCAAAATCCAGAATCCAGAATGAATGTTAAGTCTTGGAAGAGGTCTCTCCTTTTTCTCAACAGCTGTGGGTGTTTCTATAAAATAGGGGAGATTTTGAGTTATGAACTTGCCCAGTTTTTTACACCAGATGAAGTCATCTCCTAGAGCCTTGCAGTAACTAGAATCCCGCCCACGACGACAGTGCCAATTCCTTCTGTCAGATCATCAGGATAAGTGTATATGTAGGGGCAGAGATGTCGCCCAATGGTAGAATACATCTTCCATATGCATGAAGTCTTGAATTCTATGCCAAGATCCAACCAAACAAATAACAAAAATGGTAGATTTACATTTGCCGAAGTAGTTAATAGGTGCTCACTAGAAAATATGCTCACTATACTAGTTATTCTTGCAAAATAAATCTTGGAATCACATTTAAACTTCATAATCTTCTAGATACAGCAATGCCATCCATAACACATACTTTATTTCACATTTCCTCTAGGTAAGTAATTAGTCATGTTAACTAAGTAAAATGTCAATGAGAGAGGGTTCAGTGGGTAACATGCTTGCTGCACAACATGAGAACCTGAGTTCGTCCTCAGCATCCACATAAAACTGAACATGGCAGTGGACGCCTGTAACTCCAATGCTGGGACAGAGACGGGTGGATCCAGGGGCCAAGGGACACCTAGTCTCAAAAAACTGTGGAGACCAACAGAGGAAGATGCACAATGCCAATCTCTGGCCTCCAAAAGCACGTGTACCAGTGAATGCCTGTGCATACACTAATAGAAGGAAAATGCCAAATACAATAAAATTTATACAAAAGGGTAGCTCCAACATGGAATGGCACACCAGAGCTCCATCCCCGGAACATAGCATGGTCTACCCGGTTGATAGGCAAGCCATTGCTCTCCCTGAAAACAAAATGAAGGAATTGTGACACGCCCTCTCTGTATTGTCATGAGGACTACTGGTCTCCAAGTGAGGTCCAGATAATTATCAGAGTCTCTAGAGAGGTTACTACTAAACACAAATTCTTGAAGATATTCTCAAAACGCACACATTGTCATGCGTTGGCACAATGTTGCCAGTGTTTATTTTGAAAAGCTAACAAATAAGCAAATTTCTTACCATATCCAGGTCAAAGAGCTCTAAAATAAACTGTCTCTCACCCTTATCGTTCTCCAGCCTATAGGCAACCAACACTATCAGTTCCTATGGGATTTTCTTATTCTGTGAATCTACAGGCAAAAACGCATAATGGATTGTAGTTTGTATCCAAATGGTGGCATGTCATACATTGTTCTGAGATTCCTTCTGAAAACTACCCACGGGGATACAGAAAAGTCTGTCTGGTGTACCAGGCAGAGTTACATCTAATCCAAACTTATTTTGCTAGCTTTCTTGTGACAGGCAGCTAGGTATATCCATCCGTACTGTATCACAGGCAAAGCTGAAGTGAAACTCTCTGCATACGTCTTTGTATAGATCCTTGGGTTAATTCTTTAGACAAGGAAACTAAGGTTTGTTTTAGTTTTAAAGGGCGTTTCCAAGCTGGTGTTAGGTCGGCTCTCCACTGAATGCGGAAATGCAGCTCAGGGGAGGATGCGAGGGTTGCAAGACCTGTCAGGACCCTGGACACCGACTCGCTGCCCTACTTGGTAAGCCCAGGGACCCAAAGTCTGGGGAGCCTCACCTGGCTTGGCCTCGTCCTCGCAGTCCAGCTCTACTTCCGAAGGAAATAAGTAACGCCGCCTTAACTGCTCCCGAGCCCACGGAGCGTCCATCTTGGCACCCGCCAGTGCGACGGAAGTGACCGCACGCAGCACTTCCGGCGACAGGTCCCAGGGCGGGATCTCCGGACACTCGGATTAAAACTGTATTACCTCGGCGGTTTTAGTGGGCGAAGGAACCGCGCTAAATCACCAAGAAGGATTTGAACTTTAAAATACTGATCTCTAGTCTCTGGAGCAATGGATCCCTGTATGGAAGCCCTAAACGACCAAGATTGGCGTTTTCTTTGGCTACGCGGCCTTGAAAACGTCCAGCTTCCAGCACCTGAACGTAGAAATAACCTTCTGTCCAAGCCTGAAATTCCAAACTCCAGTCTCCTGGCTACTCTTGCTCTGTAGGGGTTGCCCCGCTAGTCTGGGATGAGTTGTAGGCAGTTCCAGGAAGAGCAAAGGACCGCCAGATTAGGGAGAAGCACCCTCTGAGATTAAAATAAATTGCACTCCCTCCTCACCCCCCACCAGTTTAAGAGAAAGCAGGAAAGTGTCAGGGTTCCCATTCGGTATTCTGAGCCCCAATGATGAAGTGTTTTTCTTCACTTTTAAGATTGTTCAGAAGTATAACTCTAAAGCAGATGATACTGCCTCAAGATCCTCAATTCTCACTTTCATAGCCTGAAGAAGGAAAGAGCATGCAATCTAACTAACTCTGCAGGGTGCTCCCTCCCAGATGTGATGACAGCTTTTGCCTCCACAGTCTGCATTCCTCTTATAAACTGCAGCTTTCCCCAGTTTCTGGGAATTCATTTTGGTAGCAATTCCCCTTGTTCCCATTTGCTGCAAATAAGTTTTTTGTTTGTTTTTGTTTTTTTCTGTGAACACTACTTTGGTCTTCTGTTCATTTTGTCTCTGATAATGCTGACAGGTTTCATTGCCTTGGGCAAGAAAGGAACCTTAGACTATTTGCTTTTCTGCCTAATAGATATATCTGCCTCTATATCTGATTTGTTGGACTTAAGAGAAAACCACTGGTTTAGAGATCCTTTGAGCCTTCTTCTCTCAGCTTGTGAAAAATGGCCCTATCTGAACTGTGGGAACCAGCCTGCTTTTCCAGGCAATTGCTCCACCACCCAATGACCATAATCTGCATTTCACTGGATCATGACTTTTTCCTCTATCAAGAATCCTATTGTTTATTCTCCTACTCTTTCCCTAGTGAGTCATGAGCTGAGAAAGTTTGTGCTTAACCAGTCAAGCGTGTGTTGCACCTGCTGTTTACTAGGAACTGCCATGTGTGAGGCCAGGCTATGGAGACAGATGAGTAAGAACTGACCTTGCTCTTGAAGTGCCCCTGGTTCAAAACTGACCAGAGATATAGAAGACAGTACAGTGCTACTAGAAATGTCCAAAAGTGTTTCATTAATCCAAGCACCATTTTCTGACCAGCTATTTACAGTAAATGTTGAGGACGAGGTAGGAATGTAGTGGTGGAGAGAAGGTCAATATGGTGCAATAATAGAACTCTTCATGTGGGGTTTGGGGAGTGTGGAAGGGAGGTGGTGTGTTCTGCCAGGGTGTGTAAGGAAGGCAGATGGGTGGGCAGACTGTGGTATCGCACCCCAGCAGGAAAATCTGAGCGCTTCTCCATACGGTGTGGGGCTGATGAAGAAATTGTCCAGAAAGAGGTTGAGTTTCTTTGAATTTGTTTCTGTTGTTACTTTAGCCTTTCTGCATCCTTTGAGGCAAAGAGTAATGGCTGAGCAGATCAGATGGCCTTTCCAAACAATAACTCCCTTTTCCTGGTTTCCTTTTCTTTCCAGGATCCTAAAGAACCAGATTCAGCTCTTCTTTGCTCTCCCTCTTTCTCCTCTGTACAAGGTTAGAAAGTCTTGTTAACAGAAAAGTCAGTTTGTCCCATCAACTAAGAAGGGTCACTGCTGGGTCTCCCTGGAAACTGGATATTCCCAAGAGAGTCACAGCCATTCTGGAGTTTCCATATGTGGTATATTTGAGTCAGGTCAAGTTTCCCCTGTGGTGTTTCCAAAGACTTTGTATTTAGATCTGAAATCCTTCCAGGTATTTCCCCTGGTATTTTTTAACGGTACTGCCTTTACACCATACTGATGATACTTAAAAGCTGATTGGAACCAGTCCAATATTTAATGACATCTTCTTTGCTGAGGCCCATCTCCTAGGTTCTTCAGTGTATTCATTGTGACACCTTAATTATAGATATGCGATACAGGCTATCACCAACAAAGAAATTTTCATTTTCAATGTTGATTACCTGTGGGAGAGAATAAGTATGACTGTGACCTTTGCCCTCTTAGCTGTCTAGTTAAGTCCACATGTTTATACACTACTGAATCCTGCTCCATTTCTGTGGGCTCTTGGGAAAGTGATAAATACCAGTCTATTCATCCATGAAGTTGCACATACTCTAAGGAAGATAACTCTGTTCTGATAGCATCACTCCGTGCCTCCTGTGGCCTGTGCGTTCAGACAGTGGTGCCTGCCGTTCTCTAGGCTTGCCAGCCCAAAGACCTGACATTTGACACTTACTTCTTGTGCCCTTCCCCCATCTCTCTGTCTCTGTCTGTCTCTGTCTGTCTCTCTGTCTCTGTGTGTGTGTGTTCTCTCTCTCTCTCTCTCTCTCTCTCTCTCTCTCTCTCTCTCTCTCTCTGTGTGTGTGTGTGTGTGTGTGTGTATGTATGTGTCTACATGCTGAGGGTCAAACCCATGGTGGTTGTGCATTTGTCAGGGACGTGTTCTAACCACTTAGCTATATTGCCAGCCTTGATCCACTTGCTCATTCATCAATTTTCTTGTCCTTGGAGCCTAGATCCTCACTGTTCATGTCAACCTTTCCAATGATCAAGCTTGATTGTCATTCTTCACTTATCAAAATTCTCCTCAGTTGGACTGGAGTGGAGGCAGCCATGTTCTCATTGTCTGGCAAATGTGGAGCACATATTGGGGACTCCATAAGCTAATCACAGACAGCTCCCCAACCTTTCTCCCTGTCTGTGGTGGCCCTGGTGGTTTACAGGAGGCTTGAGATCTTCTGTTGCTTTGGAATGGTGGTCAGTGTGGAGTGGAAACATGAGGGGCCCGTCTAGGAAGGAAACTCTGAAAGGCTAAGAGCATCGTTCCCATTCCTGGATCCTCCTGAGCCCTAGGTAGCCCAGTTAATAATATGAACCTCAGGAGGCTAGGGAGATTAGCTCAGTGGTTAAGAACACTTGCTATTCTTGAAAGAGACCCAAGTTCTATTCCCAGTACCAGGCATCCTACTACCAATCACCTGTAACTCAAACTCCAAGGTATCTGATTCCTCTGGCCTCCGCAGGTACCTGCACACGTATGAACAACAACCCTACCCCCCCCCCATGCCACCCACACAAACACATAACTTTACCAGATCTCTCCATGTAAGCTCTGGAGCTGGTGACTTCACTGGCCATCATTACTGGCTGTGATGGTTTGAATAAGAATGGCTCCTATAGACTTGTATATTTGAATGCTTAGTTACCAGGGAGTGGCACTATTTAAGAAGGATTAGAAGGACTAGGAGGTGTGACCTTATTGTACTATGTGTGGCTGTCATTATCATTATTCCTTTTGCTGCCCTGATGTGAGGAACCCTGCTGCATAGTCTCACTGCTGGGAACTTTACCATGCTGTCCCTGCTAGGATGGACCGCAACCACCAGCCAAGAATAGTCTTCCCTTAAGTTTCTGTTAGCCATTCTGTCCACAGTAAGGGGAAGAATAACTAACATAAGTGGTTTCCTGTTCCTACAACCCTGTGGCCAGACTGATACATACCTCTTTTTTTTTCTTTGTGCCCCGTAGCTGCTCTGTAAATCAGCACATGACCTATGAGAACCTCCAGGAAAACTAATACATACAGCTCTTAGTGAAGCGTCCATCACCTGGAAGGCACTCAATAGGTGTTAATATATATCATTTTAAAGCCTTTCATTTTAAGAAGAAACCTTGATGAAAATAATGCCCTCATTCATAAAAAGTTAATGAAATATGTAACTTTTCACACATATGTCAGGCTCTTTCACAACAAGAACTGTAGTGTTACCCTGGTACAGCAGGATCAAATATTAACATCATGCAGTATTTTCTAACGTTATCAATAAAAGGGGGCTTACTTTACATTCCCACCAGCAGGGGGCAGACGAAGCCATCTATCGACAGCATTTCCACCAACAATGAACTTAATCTGATAAGTGTTTCCCATTAGATGGTTGGGGGAAATTGTGATTTTAATATGCTTTTCTTTGACTACACATTTTCACATGTTAGTTGTTTATACACGCACATGCAATCTCTTTAGGGAACATTTTCTCCTTGCTTATTTTAGCCATGGATATTTTTGAGTCTCAGATCTACTTTTCTGGCTTGTTTTAACCTTTCGATTCTCTCGTCCTCATCACGTGCATCTCATCCTGTGCTTCACTTCTTATAACTGTGACAGGTAGTTTTTTAAGGGCTTTGTCTCTCTGGATAAGGGTGATGCAAAGGGTCACGCTTTCTGAGATGCCACTTAACATTGCCAACGGCAACTCGACCTATTAACAGACAATTCCAATACTAAATAATTCGTAAGTTTGAAATTGTCCTTTTTGAGTAGCACCATCCCACTTTATCCTACAAAGGACACATGAATTGTCCCCTTTGTCTAGAATATCTGCATTATATGCACTAGGCACCCTGTGGGGAGGGGACAGCCAGCCAGGGGTGCACAGAGAGATTTATACAACGTTCATTACAATACATTCATTATGACTGTTCTGTTTTACTCATAGTTATTGTTGTTAATGCCTTACTTGGCCTAACATAAATGGAATGTTAACATGGCCACATATTTATTGGAAAACAGAATGTCTGTGGGCTTCAAAGCCACTGTAGCTTCAAGGATTGCTGAGTTACTAAAACATCAGTCCCAGATCAGACCTGTCACCCAGAGAACATCGTAAATACCACTTGAGCACATCTATGAGGCTCGTTATTACTTACAAATAGTCACTTAACTATCCTGGAAGAAATTCTTTGACTAACAAATAAAACAGACCCTAATCATCAAAATAACAAGATTCACGGCCAAAACAAACATTGCAATCACAAAATCCATGTGTGACTTTAAAAAGAAACACTGGAGTTTCTCTGGAGAGTTCCTTAAGGTTGGAAGAAAAATAGTTTCAATCAGGCTGGTGTGAGTGTCCGCCAGCCCTTATGCCTGTCTCAGGGAGGCATAAGATCATCCTGAGAAGGTATTATGTTTGTGGTCTTCTTCCTCTGGTACCCATCTCAACCCCAACAGCCTTGCTTCTGATTTTAAGCAGGAGTGGGAAGGGAGTCTTTGGGTGAACCTGACTTCAATGGTAGACTAGAGAGTCACTATGAGCCTGGTGGGCACCAACTGCATAAATAGCCTCATTAACTCCCAAGGTCATACATCCCATATGGGAAAACAGTACACACACACACACACACATACACACACTAGCTGGCTATTTTCAAGAAGGTGACAGGTGTTGGTCTCAGTTAAAACCTGGACAGTTAAGTACCATTCTTAAGACTACAAAAGAAGTGACATAGGGAATCAGAGAGCTGACTGGGAACTGTGTCATCTGGTAGGCAGGCACCCTTAACTGTATGTGTCCCCATGCTGGCAAAGCCTGAGGAGATGGAGGTGCCCTCCGCGCATACCTAAAAGTAGACCGTTGATGCCAGCTTTTGTCACTCGTATACATGGGACCAAACCATTTTCCCTTTCAGAAAAAGAGATTCTTAAGGCTAGAAAAATCACTCAGTTGATAACATCGATGCTGTGCAAGTGTGAGGCCTGTATTTAGGTCCCCAGAGCCCAATTAGACATGGCGGCATGTGCCTGTAAACCGGAGCCAAGGGGAAGGTGTATGTTTAAGCCAGTCGATGCTCGAAGCTCATTGGCTAGCCAACCTTTCTAAATTAGTGAGCTTTCAGTTCAGTGAGCAACCCTGTCTCAAAAAACAAAGGTGGACAAAATTAAACAGGCCAGGCATGGACAATTCTTATGGATTACAACTACTTGAAAAGGTAATTTTAAAATGTAATATAAATGATAAATTAATTAAGTAAAGGTGGAGAGCCATTGAGGAAAGCTACCTAATCCCCAAACCTAGGCTCAGCTCTTCATGTATGCCTACCTCCAAGCACATAAGCACACACCCATGCTAATATACTAACAAGTACATCACACGTACACACAATATAACATGCATAAAACAACACACTCAATGCAACATACACCTCCATATTTTTGAATGACTGTCATCCACGAAAGTATTGTGGTAGAGAATGGGTAAGTGTTCAAGGCCCTGAGTCACACCCCAGGTCACCACCGAAAAACAAATTAAAAGACCTTTCTGGTCATGTAACCCAGAAATCCCTGGGTTGGTTGTTTTCTTAAAGAACAAACAAAAAGAACTCATGTAGGACATGGTGGCACTCACTGTCAATCCCAGCATTCAGGAGGCAGAGGTAAGCAGATCTTTGTGAGTTTGAGGCCATCCTGGTCTATATAGCAAGCTCCTGGCTAGCCAAGGCTACGTAGTGAGACCCCATCTCAAACTAACAAACAAAGTTATCCACCTAGAACATCTTTATGATAAAAACACAAGCCCTCTGTGCTAAGACAAGTCGCGTGAAAACAAGGTCTGTGAGGGGAGAACTAGGGAAAGTTTGGGACAGAGAAAAATCCTGATCAGTCTGGATCCTCCTACTTGCTGTATGACCCCTGACAGGGCTTTCAATCATCTGCAGACCCTCATCTGTTTCGTGCGATCCATTATTCTCCCTAGGGGAAGCCTAAAACAAACAAACAAGCAAACAAACAAAAACGTCTTGATACTTAGATGAGGCATGCAAAGGATATGCCATGATAGGGACCAGCTATGACTGTGACTAAGGTAAAATCCAAGCCACGATAAAAGGCGTCAAGGGAAGAGCAGATTGTCACTTCCATGGTGCAGTGGGAAGAGACGGGACAGCCTTTAAAGGGCTGAAGCTGGTGTGTGTGCAGAGAGGCAGAGACAGAAAACAGTGGAGACAGGATAGCGGTGGTGGAGCCTCACAGTGGCCCTCCAATGTCGCTACTGTTACGATTCTCATTGTCTGTTGAGGAAACTAAGAAACAGCGTGTGTTGTCCTGAGATGTGGAAGTTTTCACTTGCTCCCCTGCCCTGAGAGACCACTTCTTCTGGGATCTGGTTGTAACTACTGATTGAGCACAGGGTAGGTCAGAGTTTAAAGGTCTTTGGGCTGCAGTCTTCCCGATGGTAAAGAGGTCTAGCTGAGACCTGAGCCTGAGCTCTCAGCTGCCAGGCCACATTGCCTCTTAGGACTCAGAGTGTCTCAGAGCATGTGTTTCAAAAAAGCTACAAAGGCTGGGTGCATCCTGCTGAACATTAGCCCCATGCCAGCACCATCAAAGGCTGGGCTAGCATCATCAGATTAGAAAACACCGAAGGGGGTACCGCTGAGATCCACAGGGCACTGATTCCGGGCGCCCCATGAACGCTATGATGGGGCCCCTGGGGCATTAGAATCCTCAAGTCTCAAGCTGTGGGGGCAAAAGCCTTTAATCCCAGCATTCAGGAGGCAGAGCCCTGCAGGCTGATCTCTGAGTTCAAGGCCAGCCTGATCTATAGATCGAGTTCCAGGACAGTCAGGACCACAGAGAAACCTTTCTCAGAAAATAAAAAGTTTGGATCTTTGACACAAGAGTATTTGCGCACAGTCTGGGCATATTCTCCTGTAAACTTTAAAGTTATTATTATTATTATATTATTATTATTATTATTATATTATTGTGCCAATGCATATGGTGTGTGTGTGAAGGGTACGTCTATGCCATTGTATGTGGAGGTCAGAGGTGAAAGGACAGCTATGTGGAGTTGATTTTTTTCCATCTGTCCATGTAGGTTCTAGGGATCGAACTCAGATCCTCTGGCTTACACAGCAAGTGTTTTACCCACTACACCATCTGGTCAGCTCTCTCCTCTCTGAACCACCTCTAGATCACTTGCAGTGTAAACTCTGTGCATGCCTGTTCTACTGGGTTGTTCAAGGAACTGAAATTGGGAAACTGCTTGCATATTCTCATATGTTGCACATTTAAAACAATGTTTTCAATCCCATATTGAAAGCTGGCAGATACTAAGGGCCAACTGTATGTGGCAGCCTGGTCACTCCCTGCTCACTCATGCACATGGTGAGTGACACACACCATTCACAGCCTTTCCTTTCTGGAGCCCAGTCTGAGCCTCGGAGCCCTGCAAAGCACTGAGCGTCATCAGTAAGTCAGAGGGAATTGGTTTGCTTCACTGATCTGAGGGTCCAGAGCTCAGAGATTCACACAAGGTTGCTTCTGCCACAGTGAGAATCTGTGCATCGTTCCCTAAGATACTTGACACCTGCTTTTCATGTGTACCAAAACCCACAGGGTTGAAGAGAAAATCTCCCACCAAGGTTAGGAAACCCAGTGGTCTGAGTTGGCACTGGAGGAGAAGTCCCCCCCCCCCAAAAGTCAACTGGATTCTGATTCTCCCTGTTGCAGGTTGAATTCAGAGTGTTCCCCACAAAGTGCATGTTGAAATGCTTGCTCTCCAATAGGTGGCAGTATCTTGAGCCCTGGAAAGGGGGCTTACTTGGCAAAGTGTGTCATTAGGGCAGGGTCTTTGAAAGCAATAGCTTAACTTGCTTCCCAGCCATGATGGACTGAGACCCTCTGTAATCATGAGCTCATCACAAAACATTCCCTGTATAACTTGTTGCTCAGATCTTTATCATCACAAATATGTAAAACTGTAATAAGAACCCTGACTCTCAATGAAATAAAAACAATTTTGTTTTCTGTCTTAGTTTTCCTTCCTTCCTTCCTTCCTTCCTTCCTTCCTTCCTTCCTTCCTTCCTTCCTTCCTTCCTTCCTTCCTTCCTTCTTTCTTTCTTTCTTTCTTTCTTTCTTTCTTTCTTTCTTTCTTTCTTTCTTTCTTTCTTTCTTGTTCTTGTTTGTTTTGCTTTGCTTTGCTTTTACTTTTTGAGACAGTAATTCTCTTTGTAGACCTGGCTGTCCTGGAACTCATTTTGTAGGCTGGCCTTGAACTCACAGATCCACCTGCCTCTGTTGCTAGGGCCCACCTGAGTGTTGAGACTAAAGGTGTGAACCACCAAACCCCACCTTAGTTAACTTTTCTATTGCTGTGATAAAGCATCATGGCTAAGGTGACTTCCTTACAGAAGGAAGGGTTGATTTGGGGTTTAGGATTCTGGAGGGATTAGAACCCATCACCGTCACAGTGGGGAAGCAGGACAGCAGCAGGTATAGTGGCTAGAAATGGAACCTGTGACCTCACATCTCAAACCCTAAACAGGAAGCTGAGGGAGCATAAAGGAAAGGGTCAGAGTCCTTAAACTCTGAAACCCCACCCCCAGTGATGTACTTCTTCCAGCAAGGCCACACCTCTTAAACTTCCCCAAATAGTGTCACCAACTGGAGACCAAGTATTTCAGTGTCTGAGAACATTGGTGACATTTAAACCACCAAATGTTCTAAGCTTAAAAATTAATAAAATAAAGCCTCCTGGGCTGGGGCCATAAGCTCAGTCAGTACTTTCTGCATAAGCATGAGGTCCCTAATTCAGTCCCTAGAATCTACATAAAGAAGCTGGATGTGACGATAACTGCTAATTCTGGCATTGTGGGGGCAGGTACAGGGGATGCCTAGGCTTGCTGGCCAATAAGCTCAGCCTTACTGGCGGGGTGAGCCCCAGACCCCAGTGAGAGACCCTGTCTCATAAAACAAGGCAGACGGCTCCTGCAGAACATGTGAGGCCTCTGTACGCACACACACATGCATGCATATACACCATGCACCCACATGAACATGCCTCCTTCCATGTACACACATATACACACACTCACTCACACACATACACACACAGAAAGAGAGAGAGAGAGAGAGAGAGAGAGAGAGAGAGAGAGAGAGAGAGAGGGACTGTGAAAGTCTTATGACCTTAACATTTTCCTGCATCCTTCAAGAGACTGCTGATTCAGGTTCAGCTCCCTAACACCACCCCATGCAAGGAGGCCGAGAGGGAGGTCCCGTGACAGGACTATTAGTCTCCCGATTCAAGTTCACTGGCAAATCCCCAGAGCAACGCTGTTAAAACTGTATCTTACCTCCCTTTGATCTGCAGTAGAGAAATCTAATATGTGGGTGACTGGGGGCCTCAGACAGAAGTCAGCCTAAGGGCACTGGGAACGGTAGAGAGGAGCAGTAAGCCACTGGAGCAGCTCACAATGGCCACTCTGTGGCCCAACAAAGGCCTGCCCTTCTGAGTGATGTCTGGCCTTTAAACTCCCACAAACATATGTATTTGCTCAGCAATTACCATTTAAACCACCAAAGGGGCTGTGTAAACCCTTGTATCAAAGGAATAAATTAAAGCTTGCAAGGATCCCATAACAAAAGAGGGCAGAACAACACTGGCACTCCTAAGAAAACATAGGGGTCCCTTCCCTCTTACATGCTTTCCCTCAGAAATCCTGTCTGTTTTGTGACTAAGATGGACAAAGGTCAGGCTCAACACCGTATAGCAGAAGCTGAAATCTGCAGGCTTGGGTGATTGGAGGTTGTCTAATGAGAAAGACTAAGGCGACATGACGAATGCCATTCTTCAGGCAAGGGACCACTTATGACTTCGTGCTGTTTGTGTCCACGTCCATGCTCATGTGTTGGGGGCACATGCACATGTGTGCACATATAGAGGCCAAAGGACATGCATGAGTGTTGTAACTCAGTCACCACCCACCCCTTCCTTCCATCTGTCCTTCCTTCTTTTCTTATCTTTCCTTTTCTCTCTTCCTTCCTTCCTTCCTTCCTTCCTTCCTTCCTTCCTTCCTTCCTTCCTTCCTTCCTTCCTTCCTTCCTTCCTCCCCCCCCTCTCTCTCTCTCTTTCTTTCTTTCTTTCTTTCTTTCTTTCTTTCTTTCTTTCTTTCTTTCTTTCTTTCTTTCTTTCTTTCTTTCTTTCTTTCTTTCTTTCTTTCGAGACAGGGTCTCCTACTAGCCCCAACACTGAGATTACAAACTACATCATCAGGTTCAGCTTCTGTTTTTCATTACTATGGTGATGGGGAGGGACTAGGAGTTGGGCACATCCTTGATAGGCAAGACGGGTAGGGACAGGAAGCATGATTAGGTAATTAAAGATGGCTGACTTCTCCCTAATATTCTTGAGCAGAGACAGAGGCTCAGAATGTATTTACACCCTATTGGCCTATTATCCTCTCTGTCTTTGTTCAAACTGATCAACTCTAATTTAAGAGATGAATGAAGACCCTTCAAAGAATCTTAAAACCCTGGGCTTCAGCTTCCACCCCACCCCCACACACATTCACACATACAGACGGTCTTTCTCTGTGGGCTTGCTTATGTGTGTGTGTGCCTCCTCACCTCTAAGCCTTTCTCCACCAGCTGATTCTGTCTGTCTGAGATTTCTCCTGCTGCTATTACTTGTGCTTGAGAGTTTTCTTGCCTTTGAATTCTTTAACTGGCAGGGGAAACAAACCCAATCCAGACCCACAGACAGAAACGATAGGTTCTGGGGATGGAACCTGGTCCCCTGTGCGTGCAAGGTCAGCACTTTACTAACCTCAGCTCCTTGCTGTCTTTATTTTTTTTTTTTCCTTCAAAGAGTAGCTTTATTGAGTTCAGATGAAAACTATCCATTACATTTAGCAAAACAAAACAAAAACAAAAAGAACAACCAAACAAAAAAACCCAGAGCAACAACAACAAACCTGTCAGTGACCTTTGAACTAGATCTCACCTGATTGTGAAAGTTTTTTCCTTCATCTAGTTGTCTGAGGTTAGAATATAATCTGTTAAACATAAAATACTTAAATTTTTTGCTTAATTCATTCTAATGGTAATTACATTCCTGTTGACAAATTGATAACTTTTTACTGATTGATACTCTCTAGCCAAAGGTTGGTAAACTCTCAGTTGTCTTTGTGAGTACAGAGTATCAATGGGAAGAGTTGAAGTTATGAATAAGGTTGGTAAGCTTATCTATTTTTTTTAATTGTGCATAAAATTTTATCTAGTAAACTTATTTCAAGGAATTTATGTTGACAAAAATATGTATGTTCTGTGGGATATCTATCACAGTATTACATACAGTGGTGAATTATGGGAAACATGTCAAAATTAAATGCAAAATTAATAAATTATGAAATTACTTGTGTACATTTCTATAATAATTAAAATGCTATTTTTATGGCTAAAACTTTAGAAGCCAATATTATCATCATCTTATACTTTGACATTATAAATATGATTAAAATAAATTAAACCACTTTGTAAAAACATTGTGCAATTAGAAATTATTTCTGACAGATCAACTTTTACAGTCTTATAGGCCATTCATTTTTTTCTCCTTTGAAATGACAAAGGAAAGTTGACTTCAGTCAAGATAGCACACAACCTAATCTCATAAATCACACGTTTAATGTTACTTGTTTCAGTAGGTTTTGAAAACCATACTACTGTCACATTCAACTAGAAATAAGTTGACAACTCCTTATTAAATTCAGAGAAAATAAATATTAGTCTTCTAAAACATACTGGACTCACCTCCCTAACGTGACTATAAAATTCAAATACCTCCAATGTTCTTCCTTGAAGATATGTTAGCTTCACTCTGAGCAAAGAGCAACATTCCTTTGCATTTCCCAAGGCCATTACACTGAGATTCATCAGATACCTCTAACACCTGCTGAAGTTACCCCTTAAATATTTCTATTTGACTAGTACAAAGTGTCTTTCCTTATCTTTTTTGATAACTTTTGGTTGAAAGCTGATTTTATTCGATATTAGAATGGCTACTCCAGCTTGTTTCTTGGGACCATTTGCTTGAAAAATTGTTTTCCAATCTTTTACTCTGAGGTAGTGTCTGTCTTTGTAACTGAGGTGCATTTCCTGATTGTGGCAAAATGCTGGATCCTGTTTACATATCCAGTCTCTTAGTCTATGGCTTTTTATTGGGGAATTGACTCCATTGATGTTAAGAGATATTAAGGAATAGTGATTGTTGCTTTCTGTTATTTTCGATGTTATTTTTATGTTTTTGTGGCTGTCTTCTTTTGGGTTTGTTGAAAGATTGTTTTCTTGCTTTTTCTAGGGTGTAGTTTCCCTCCTTGTGTTGGTGTTTTCCATCTAGTATCCTTTCTAGGGCTGGATTTGTGGAAAGATATTGTGTAAATTTGGTTTTGTCATGGAATATCTTGTTTTTTCCATCTATGGTAATTGAGAGTTTTGCTGGGTATAGCAGCCTGGGCTGGCACTTGTGTTCTCTTAGGGTCTGTATGACATCTGCCCAGGATCTTCTAGCTTTCATAGTCTCTGGTGAGAAGTCTGGTGTAATTCTGATAGGTCTGCCTTTATATGTTACTTGACCTTTTTCCCTTATTGCTTTTAATAGTCTTTCTTTGTTTAGTGCATTTGGTGTTTTGATTATTATGTGATGGGAGGAATTTCTTTTCTGGTCCAGTCTATTTGGAGTTCTATAGACTTCCTGTATGTTCATGGGCATCTCTTTCTTTAGGTTAGGAAAGTTTTCTTCTATAATTTTGTTGAGGATATTTACTGGCCCTTTTAAGTTGGGAATCTTTGCTCTCTTCTATACCTATTATCCTTAGGTTTCATCTTCTCATTGTGTCCTGGATTTCCTGGATGCATTTTGCATTTTGCATTTTCTTTTACTGTTGTGTCAATGTTTTCTATGGTATCTTCTGCACCTGAGATTCTCTTTTCTATCTCTTGTGTTCTGTTGGTGATGCTTGCATCTCTGACTCCTGATCTCTTTCCTAGGTTTTTCAATCTCCTGGGTTGTCTCCCTTTGTGATTTCTTTATTGTTTCTGTTTCCATTTTTAGATCCAGGATGGTTTTGTTCAATTCCTTCACCTGTTTGGTTGTATTTTCCTGTAATTCTTTAAGGGATTTTTGTGTTTCCTCTTTAAGGGCTTCTAGCTGTTTACCTGTGTTCTCCTCCTGTATTTCCTTAAGGGAGTTATTTAAGTCCTTTTTAAAGTCCTCTATCATCATCATGAGAGGTGATTTTAGATCTGAATCTTGCTTTTCTGGTGTGATGGTGTATTTCAGGATTTGCTATGGCGGGACAATTGGGTTCTGATGATGCCAGGTAACCTTGGTTTCTGTTGCTTATGTTCTTGTGCTTGCCTCCTGCCATCTGGTTATCTCTAGTGCTACCTGCCCTCCCTTTATCTGACTGGAGCCTGTCTTTCCTGTAATCCTGGTTGTGTCAGAACTCCTCAGAGACCAGTTGTCTCTGGTATCCTGTGATCCTGTGATCCTGTGATCCTGTGATCCTGAGATCCTGAGTGTGACAGAGCTCCTAGGAGTCAAGCTGCTTCTGCGACTTTGAGTTCCTGGTGTGACCAAGCTCCTGGGATCCTATGATCTTGGGCATGTTAGAGCACCTGGGAGTTAGGCTTCCTCTGGGTTCTGTGGGACTGGCTGAGGAGTTTGCATCCAAGGTCTGCTCAGGGCACTGGCCCAGACCAGAAGGAGCCCGTGCCACTGGTCTGGCGGGGTTCCTGGGTCCCCAGATCCCACTGGTCCCAGTTACTCCCGGTGTTGGGGCAGATGTTGTGTCCTCCTCACCTCTGATCCTATGATCCTGGGCGTGTTAGAGCTGAGAGTGGAGCTTCCTCTGGGTGTTGTGGGACTGGCTGAGGAGTTTGTGCCCAAGGTCTGCCGCTGTCTTTATTTTTAACATCACTAAAGACAACTGTGCATGCCTGCTAAGTGATACCATTTACAACAAATTCAAAGCCAGGCAAAGCCAAACCAGGTGACTGTAAGTAAGGATGTAAGTGGTGACTCCCCTCCTTAATGACTGTACATTCAAAACCAGAGAGAACAATTTTGAGCCAGAAATTTGAAAAATACTAGATTTGGGGGACAAAGTCCAATCCTATCCTAGAAGTGGCAGAGTAAGCTGGTAAGCTGCTCTGACACCCCCATAGTTGGTGAAGCTGGAATGGACTCAACTCTTGGTCATAGTCATGGGAAGACTCTGGAAAGTTTAGCAGAGGGGATCCATGCTGGACAGCAATACAGCAAATGTGACCTCTAGTTCCAGAGCCAAAGGTGTGGAGCACATGCAGATGACAGAGCCAGTGCAAGCATGCTGGGTGATACTATTTACATCAAATTCAAAGCCAGGCAAAGCCAACCAGGTGGCTGTAAGTAAGGCTGAGGGTGTACTCAGGATACAGGTTCTTTCACAGTTTGTGATACAGATGTGTGTGCATTGTGCAAAACTCACTGAGCAACACATGATCTAGCAATTATCTTTCAGTAATAATACCCATACTGCTACAGGGTCCTATCTGTTGCAGTTAGCAGCATTAGCAGGGTTTCATGCAGGGAGAAGCCAGGTGTTGGAGACTCTGCCTTGAGCCAGGGCCTTGGTCAGTGGCAGACCCTACCCAGGAAGCATAACATATCTGTTAGGATTTTCCCCATTTTCCTTTATGTGTGTGTGTGTGTGTGTGTGTGTGTGTGTGTGTGTGTGTGTGTGTGTGTGTGTGTGTGTG
>CM052712.1:29341711-29463736 GCA_028551405.1 Uromys caudimaculatus | reverse complement strand
TGTGTGTGTGTGTGTGTGTGTGTGTGTGTGTGTGTGTGTGTGTGTGTGTGTGTGTGTGTGTGCGCGCGCGCGCACTATACTTGTTCAGGTACATGCCCAAAGCTGATATTGGGAATCATCTCTCTTCCATCTTATTCTTTGAGGCAGAGTCTCTCTCAATCACTCAGAACTTGCCAATACAACTAAGTCTCACTAGTGAGCTTGCTAGGAGAATCCCATCTCTGCCTTCCCAGGCTGGAATTACAGGGATGCCATCATACATACTTGGCATTTACATGAGTTTCAGGGATCTGAACCTTGGTCCTCTTGTTTGAGTAATGGCTGAGCCTTCTCCCCAGTCTGTTTTAGATTGTTTTCAGATACCTAATGTGTGCCAGGCACTGCATGCACAGTGTTCACATTATCTGCTCTAGGAGTCAGTATGAGAGACAAGAGTCTGGGGTTCAGAGATGCTCATCAAACTGCTCCAATAAGGATGTTGGCCAAAAAGACACAAGACTCAGACTCTAGTCCTATCTATGTAGACTGTTGCTGCACCCTGCACACAGGAGCAGATGAAGAGGTAGGGGTGTGAAAAAGATGGCCTCACTTATCAGGGAGTAAGTAACTACTGTGCTGGCTAGTTTTATGTCAACTTGATACACAAACTAGTGCTGTTGGAAAGGAAGGATCCTCAGTTGAGAAAACACCTCCATAACATCCAGCTGTAGGGCATTTTCTTGATTAGTGAGTGATTAATGGGGGAGGGCCCAGCCCATTGTGGGTGGTGCCATCCCTGAGCTGGTGGTCCTGGGTTCTATAAAAGCAAGCGAGAGAAAGCAAGCCAATAATCAGTATCCCCCTATGGCCTCTTCACCAGTTCCTGCCTCCAGCAGTTCTGCCCATTTTGGGTTGCTGTGCTGACTTTTCTGATGATGAGCAGTCCTGTAGAAGTGCAAGCTGAATATCCCTTTCCTCCCCAGCTTGCTTTTTGGTCAGGGTCATTCCATCACAGCAATAAAAACCCCAACCAAGACGACTACACACTACTCAAGAATGCAGTGGAAGCAGAAGCTGTAGCTCAGTGGAGGACACTTGTGTAGAATACAAAGGCCCTGGGTTTCATCCCTAGCATGTAAGAAAGAGCAGGGGGTGGGGGAGTTCCAGGAGCGCCAGTAAACTAGTGCCATCCACCCTGACCTGGCAGAACTGCATCATACACTCGTTCCCTGAGTTAGACTTGATCTTTCTCTCCCCTTCCTGAAACCTCCGGGTCCCAGTACCTTGCACACAGCTCTGCCCAGGGCAAGCAATCTGGAATGCTGCAGTTAGCCGCGTGACTTAGGGCATTCTCAATGACAAGAGGCTTCCCTAAAGGGTACCCAAGGGCTCAGCACTAACATAAGCTTGGAGCACGTGATAGCAGGGGCTGGATCATGGTCAGTAGCTCTAAAGTGAGTATTCTCACACAGTCTTTTGCCGAACTCCAAGGACTAACTGTACTGCCAACCCAACACCCATAATTTAGAAACCACTGCAAAATAACACTGCTTACGATTTCTAGTGGATGGAAAGTCTAATATGCTATTCTTGGTGCAGCAAGCACTTCGGTAGAAGGCTTACTCCACGCACTTCTTGAAAGCAAATTGGAAGAAGGGTTAAAGGCTTAAGTTTCAGGTCTGGTAATCACAAAGCGATGGGAGATACCCAGAACATGCCTTTCTTACTTACTGAAGGTAGTAATTCCTCTCTAGTTTCCTTCTGCAAGGGAAGGAGCTACAGTGGGTTCTGCCATTGTCATGACTGCACCCAGGTATAAGTCAGCAACATATAATTATTTACACTGGAGTCCATGTTCATCATGGATACAAAAGAGCATAAAGCCAGTGAGGAGGTTGGGCTTTACCAAGGCACAGTATCCACCACCATCACCATGGAAGTGAATCAAATATAACACTAGTCTTTTACCACTCCCTTTATTAGGCTGTCGAAGTGTTTGCTTCGATATATAATACGTGTTTGTGAGCAGGAAGGAAGGCTCAGGCCCTAAGAGTGCCTGCTGCCCTCGCAGGGGACTGGAATCCAGTTCCCAGCACCCATATTCAGTGCCTCACAACTGCCCATTACTCGGCTCCAGGATCTGACGCTCTCTTCTGACCTCCACAAGAACATGCATTCCTGAGCAACACCCACACGCATATGCATAATTAAAAAAAAAAAACTTTAAAAAGATGGAGCTAAAGAGATTGCTCACTTAGTGGTAATACTGGCTGCTCTTTCAGAGGGTCAAGATTCAATTCCCAGCACCCATTTGGCAGGTCACAACAGTTCCAGGGGATCCCTTGCCCTCTTCTGGTCTCTGTGGGCATTGCATGCAGGTGGTGCACAGACACACATGTAGAAAAAGCACTCATACACATAAAATAAAATGCATTTAAAAAGAAGCTATCTAGGGGCTGATGAGATGGCTCTGGGGTTAGATTACTCGCTGCTCTTCCAGAGGACCTGAGATCCATTCCCAGTACCCACACTGGGCAGCTCTCAGGCAGATCCAATGCTTTTCCTGTCTTCCATGAACACTACACTCACTGCATATACTCAAACATATGCACATTTGCAAATAAAATCTTTAAGAAAATTTGTGTGTGTGTGTGTGTGTGTGTGTGTGTGTGTGTGTGTGTGTGTATGATGAGGTGCTAGAGAGATGGCTCAGCAGTTAAGAGCACTTGCTGCTCTTCTAGAGGACTTGGGTTCAGACCCTGAACCCATGTGGAAGTTCACAATTGTCTGTAGTCGCAGTTCAAGGGCATCTGATGTCCTCTTATGGCTTTTTGGGCCAAGCACACATGCATACATGTAAGCAAACACTCAGAACACATAAACATGAATCTTCTGAGTAACAGTAAAAAGAAGGCATGCAGGAGGCCCTAGGTTTGACCTCAGTGCCAAAAATGTTTTATAATTGTCTTAATAATATATTAACATGTACTATCTTGTCTATATATCTGTATCTATATCTTGAAAAACATTGTGTTCCTGGATATCTATTTTGGCAAAAAGGCAATTCCAGGCTAGTGAAACTAGCAAAGGAAACCATTTAGGACCAGGCCAACTCAAATTTTAGCTTTGAAAGAAAAATGAGATGCTTACCACACATTAAAGGAGTTTTACAAAGGTGTCAATAAATTAGTTAATTCTGCAAAGTTGCTATTCATCTGGACAGTTAGGAGCTTGTTCTAGTCACTACCCTGGAGGGTGACTTTAAATGGAGAGAGACAAGGCTCTGTCTGGGAAAGCTATCTCCTCTGAAGTTTTCACCAAGCCTGTTAAGCAAGCAATTTTGTAATTCTCAGCTTTCCCCATATAAATGGTTGTCGACTGCTCATGTTCTGACTTCTGCATCAGCCTGAGCCTGAATATTGTCGTCTGGCTGTAGAGGCAAAGGCAGCTTGACCCTCAGTCTCCACTCATGTTTTTGAGCCTGTTTCTCCCTAGATTTCACAATGTGCTCAATCCTGAAGAGGGCCCAGCATGAAATAGCCATACATCTTCATCTCCTGTGGGTTGATGAGGCCTGTCTACCACCAAATCCCTCTTAGGTGGCACCATGGAAAATTACAAGTATGCAGTTGACTGATTCCAGGAATATAAAAATCACGAGGCAGACTGGAGAAATAGCTCAGTAGTTAGCAGCACTGGCTGCTCCCAGCGCTTGGGAGGCAGAGGCAGGTGTATCTCTGAGGCCAGCCTGGTCTACAGAGTGAGTTCTAAGAAAGCCAGGGATAGATACAGAGAAACCCTGTCTCTAAAACCAAACCAAACAAAAAAACCAAACCAAACCAAGCAACCAAAAATATCCACTGGCTGCTCATCCAGAAAACCCAGGTTTAATTTCTATACATTTTGGCAACTCACAACCATCTCTAATTCTAGTTCTGGAAGATCCCAAATCCTCTAACCTTTACAGGAACCATGCATGTGGTTGCATGCATGTGGTACACAGACTTAATGCAAGCAAAACACCCATACACATAAAATAAACAAATCATAAGGCATCAAGCTAATACATCGTTTGTCAAATTAGGTCTTTGTCAGGTTAGAGGTGACCTGGTTGCCAGACCTTGCAGATGAGCCTGAGCATGCGCAGCAGAGGGCAGCACAGTGCTGGACATTGACATGGACAGAAGGCTTGAGTCCTTAGAGGAGGTCTGCTCCAGTTTCTAAAGCCCCTGCAAAGTCAGGCGTGTGCTAACAGTCCACGTCAGACAGGCAACTGCCAAGGTGGGGACACCTTCTGTGCAAGGACCATGAGATGATCTGTTGTAATGCCAGACCCGAGGCACCTGCATGGCCAGCCCTTCTCCACAAGCTGCAGTGACCAGCATATACCGACCATGATGTCAACTGTCAGAATGTCAGCGGCAGCCTCGCTTCCTCCTCCCTGTGGAGTTCCACCTCCCTTGGGCCCTGGGATAGCTGTTCCACCTGTAAGTCCACTGGAACATAGCATAGTTTAATTTTGTCATATTCGACAAACTACCTTAAAGGCATCACAGTGATGTGGACAGTTGATGAGATTGCACATTGCCAAACAGCGAAGCATCTGGACATTTTTTGAGACTCTCCTAGGGCTACTTTGCATAAGTCAATCACATGTGGACAATGGGGTCCACTTCTGCTCCCTGGGCCCTGGAAGAGATTTGTCTCAGGATGACCTTAGCAGGCATAGGACTTTTGTCCCTCATTAGGTGTGTAGTCTGGGGCAGTCTCTACTTTACCCTTTTTACTGGCCAAACGGATAATTCTTGCTGAAGGTAAGGGATTTGTGGGCAGAATGTCAGCTGTCAGTAGGAGGTGGCACAGGGTGTCAGTAGGGATGACACACAGACCAGCTTTCTTGAGCTTACAGGCACTCCTCTAGATGTTGTCCTGACAACCTGGCTGTTGTCCTCCTGACAATTGGCTAACCTGTCACAGTAACGCCTCCTCTACAGATTATCACCCCTAAGTGAGGACCATCCAAGGGAAAATCCCAGTCACCACCATTCAGGGGTCTGCACCAGAGCTCCAGCAGGCAGCATCTGGCTGGAGGCAAACAGGTGGATGTGCCCAAACAACACCCCTCATCAAATGGAAATCCATTTTCATTTGTCATTACAATACGGTCTGAAGGTTCCTGCAGTGTTTTCTTAAAGTACAAGAATTTGTTACCATAGATGCAGAATTTGGCAAGGATATATTTTATTTTTTCATAAAAGTTTTAACAAAAATATATTTTTTCCTTAACTTAAAAAGTTTCAGAAAGCAGTCTTTGGGTTGTTATAATTCATTACACATTTTACAAATAGTTGAGGGAAGCAGCCAATAGAATGACAGAGTGTGAAGCAACAGAGCCCTCACTTCAGAAGCTTAACTCTGTCCTTCAGCACCTTAAAGGTGGGGTTCCTGCTGATCTTCCTGTTGAAGATGGCCAGGAGCTCCTCCTCCGATGTGTGATGGTCACTCATCACTGCATGGTACTGAGCTATAACCTTTACAAAAACAAATAGATGTCAGGTGGGGTGCCCATGTTGTAGATGTGCTCGTCAAATCTACCTGTCAAGGGGATGGAGTACATGGACAAAGGCCCAGATGTGGACCAACATTACAAAAGAAAAGACATTCAGATGCCGGTCACATGGGTGAGTTCTGCTTATGAAGATAAGCAGCTGCCTCGGTGTATACACACTGCACAGCACACAGAGCTACAGCATCAGAAAGAAAAGGGCTGGCAAGATGGCTCAGTTGTGAGGGGACTTGCCTTGCAAGCCTGAAGGCTCAAGTTCATTCCCTAGGGCCCACATGATAGAAGGAAAAAACAGACTCATACAAGATGCTCTTCAACCTCCATGTATACATGTGTGTACAGAAAAGCGTGCGTGCACACACACACACACATGCACACGCACAGACACACATACACACATGCAATAAAACTTTTCTGGAAAAAGCATCAGCAGCCATTTACGTCAGCAAAGGCGAGCAAAGTGCCTGGAAAGATCACTTCTGATCATTTCCAGTATAGCCAATTGTAGGCAAAGCAGTCTTGTCAGTCAGGTCCAGAGTCGGAAGCCACCCTGGCTTGGCAGGATGGGCTCCTCCCAGTGCACACCCCAAAGGGGCCTTGTGAGCAGCTCAGGAAGTACATCTGTCTCTCTCAGTGTTGCAGGTTAAACAGCACACATACACATAAAACCAACCCTTCCCCAGCTGTTCATGCCCGATTTTGTTACAGGATATACCTTTTTCTTTAACTTCTTGACTGATATCTCGTTGTCTGGAGCCTGTTTCAGAACAGCTTTAATGGTCCCCTTCCAGTTGAATTTACCTACAATACAAAGAATGATGCATAAGGCCGTTTGATTTGTCTTGTCAACCCAAAGGTAAAGAAGAAAACTGTCTGCATAGTGTTTGCTTCCTAGGAAATGACAAGACTTTCCCATGAACAAGACCCCAAGCCTTCATTGGCCCAGGAACAGGAGCTTCCAGCACCAAGGTCCTTCACTGTGTTCAGAGAGAAGGGCCTCATAAGCATCACAGTTGGGAAAGCCTCCTGGGGAAAAGGACCAATAGTCATACTGAGCTGGGCATCCAGAGATCATGGGGCATAGAAGATGCACCCGAGCAGCTCAGCCTGCTCCTGTTTTTCCTGCTAGGCCCAACTCTCTAACTGAATGCCAGGCTCCGCAAACCCAGGATGATGTGGGAAGGTGGTGAGAGACAGACGGGCAGTGTCGCAGGACTTGCCATGGGACCGGCTTCTGTTTCATAGTCTAGATTTGGAGCCAAGAAAGTCGGTGACCTGGAAGGCCAACAGGTACAAGCCAGCCCAACCCACACCTGCATATTCAGCAAAGGAGCAAGAAAAGGGAGATGTCTAGCCAACACTGACAGCACAACCATTAACTCCAGGCTAGTGCCACAGCTATGTTTAACCACTGACCATTGCTGGCCAAGGTTGAGTTAGGGGCAGAATCCTGCTGCAGCAGGAACTGTGTCAAAGATGAACAAGAAATCTGAACTTTCTTCCGTGCTGGTGAGTAAAAAGCTGTCCGGCTGTGGTGACAGCAGAATCCACAAGGGGAAACCTGGCCTGGCAGTGACAAGGAGCGGGGAACTGAGACTTCCTTCACATCTACCCGGCAGCCACTACCTTAAGGTCTGGAGAGAAAGCCAGGTAAGAAGAAGTAGGCTGTGAGGCACAGGCCTGTTATCCCAACTACTCGGAGGTAAGAGGATCACAAATTCAAGGCCAGCCTGGAGAATAAAGTCAAGGCTAGCCCAGACAAACTTAGTGATGTTTCTGTCCCAAAATGATAAAAGAGGTCATGGATGAAGCTTAGTAATAGACTGTTTAGCATAGGCTACACCCAGTTCAAGTCTTGGGGGGGGGGGGGGGGGAGTGGCTGGGTGCGGTAGTACACATCTTTAATCCAAGTACTTAGGAGGCAGAGGCAGGCGGATGGCAGAGTGCAAAGTCAGCCTGATCTACAGAGCCCAGGACAGCCAGGGATAGAGAAACCCTGTCTTGAAAACACATATATATGTATAACACACAAATATGATATATAAACAAGTCTCAAATCACAACAGTGAGAAAACAAAAGCCTCAAATCCAACCAGAAAACGTACAAAAGGCCAAGAAAAGAAACAACTTAATCTTTAAATGCCTTTGGTCTACAAAGTCGTAGAGAGGCTTCAAGAGATCTGACAGAGCTTGGGCAGTCACTGAGCCTTCACCCATAGCTCTAACTCCCATCTTGGCTTATTTCCACTGGCAGGATGAGAGGGTGGGGGTCCACAGAGTGTGGACTGCCTTTACAACAGAGCTTCCAGCTTCATGATGAGGAACTCTGTGAGAGGTGGTATTTCAGAGAAGTCCCCAAGGTCTTGGATTCTGATAGTATATATACACAGAAGGCTTAAGGGATTGGGGGTGGCTATGGAGCTCCGTGTAAGGAGATACTAGGAACAGACCCAGAGACAGAGAGGGAACACTGACAACTGCCTGGACCTCAGAACTTCTCTACAGGATGAGAAGTGCACAAGACAGATGGGGAAGAAGCTTGGAAAATCACACTAAACTCACTGCCAATTCTAAGGGCGATACATTGCTATGGTCTGGATCTGGAGTGCCCCTAAAGGCTGAGACCCAGCTTGGTGCCACTGAGAAGTATAGAAATCTTGTCAAGGTAGGACACTAGCAGATGTGATCTTTAAGAGGTTGTGGGACCTGAGCCTCTTCTCTTTTCCTTCCTGGCCTTTTAAATGGCAGCACCCTACCACAGATCCCAAATCAACAGGGCTTAGCGACCATGAGCCAAAATTAATTGATTTTATAGTCTGATCATCTCAGATATTTGTCACAGTAGTGAATGCTACTCAACATCTCTTGTATTTTTGATCAAGATCCTCCCCCTTCCTTAAGAGAGGATTGAGGCACTGTGACACCAGACCTGCCTGGAATACTGGATTAACTTCAACATTCTTAGCTGGGCCTCTGATGGGCATGACCCTACAAGGAAGTGCCTGGCCTCCCTCTGGCCAGGAGCACCCTTCCCTAGCCACTTGGAGTAAACACAGGCAGTGGTACCTTTCGATGGAGCCTCATGGTCCTCAGGCTCTCCCTCTTCAGGCTGCCCTGGCAACTTCATCTTTTTTTTCTTGTAATCAGACTCAACTGTTACAGAAACAAAGAGGTTAGCTGCTAACACTCACAAAGCCCAGCCTGGCCCCAGCACCACACTCTGCAGGTTCTGGATGAGCAACAGAAGCCTGAGAGGTAAGGCCTAACACGTTTCCCCATACCTGCAGCTCACAGCCCCACTGAGAACCCAAGGCTCAGGCTGGCACACACCTTCTGAGTGCTTCTGCCGCTTCCGTTTTCCTGCTGCTGTCTTGGTCTGCCCCTCATCAGCATCCTCCCCGGGGCCCCCATTTCTGTCTGCTCCCTCTTCAGAAGCCTGTCCACCCTGGGCTCTCTTCTTCTCTGGTGGGCTGCTGGCCTCGGCAGCGTCCTCCCCAGCAGCCTCATGTCCGGCCTCCTGGCCCTTTTTGCGCTTCTTTGGCTTCTGGCCTTTCAGGTCTTCCTGGTGGCTTTCTAACTTCAGCTCTTTCTTCTCTTTCTTCCTGTTCTTCTGTCGTTCCTCCTTCCTTTCTCTTTTATTCTTCTTTGCCTCTGTTTGCTCCTCTGTGGTACCATTTGTTTTTGTAGATGGAACCTTAGTGGGGATCTCTGCATGTGGCTTGGCCATGTGGCTGGGTGGCTGCTGATCTTGCTCCTTATGAAGGAAAAACAGGGATCATCTAAGTACCTAGTCTGGCCAGGCCTATCGTCCACACTATACTGTTTATAACTATAATATCCAATAGCTAAAATTTAGCAATACAAATACAAAATGAATGACAAACACCCCCTCCCCCAAGCTCACACCCCATATTCTGGAACTTGTATTTATGGTATAAAAGGGTGAAATGAAGCCAGTCTATGATTTGGCTCACTGTCACCCTTTATCTGGATGAGGGAAGAGCAGTCAGGTATGGGCTAAGTCAGAGAGCTGTGTGTCTGCAGAGCTGTGCTCAAGGTCCAGGTCCAGAAGGACCTGGGGTCTACTGCTTCAGCTGTAGAACAGCATGTGTGACTACTGTGTGTGGCTGAGTCACCTGCCAAGGCAGAGCATGTGTAACCTCCATGCACAGCTGACACATGGCTAACGAATCAGACTCAAAGAGAACAAGATAAAGGCTGAGGTCTGGGCACCCCCTCAAAGGCATGTTCTCAATGTCCTAACTGCGTCCACTCAGGACCCACTTGCTAAAAGCTCCACACCTCCCGATAGTGCCAGAGGCTAATGATCATCCTTCAACACATGGGCCTTTAGAGATGTTCAGTGTCCCAACAGTAGTCCATGAGCACTGAGTGCCAGAGCCTTCAACTTCCCTTCTGCTAAGCTTAGACCCCGTCTCCAGCTGTTGTCCATGCAGCTCATGGCTGCAGGAGGAAGGCACACAGCAGCTCTTAGAGACTTCCCACTTCCCTTCCACTGTTCCCTGCTCCTGTGTGATGCCTCGTCTGACCATTCCCCAAAGGAACACCGCAGCCCCTTCCCCTCTGTCCATTGCCTGCTGCTCTTCTTAGCCCTGGCCTTATGTAACCCCTTGTCCACTGTTGTCTGTTTCCACCACTCAGCTGCACTGGGACAGGCACATCACCTGATGATGGCTGCACCTATGCCCCCCTGTTAACTCTGACATGCGGAGAAGTTGGACATCAGAAATAAAAACAAAAAACAAAACAAAACAAAAAAACCCCACCTCTGCTGCATCTGCAGTTACAGGATCCGCCCAAGCCAAGGCTAAATGGAGCCAGAGGCCCCCTGCTCTGTAGTGGTCCCCGGGCTGAGGCCCCCTGCTCTGTAGTGGTCCCCGGGCTGAGGCCCCCTGCTCTGTAGTGGTCCCCGGGCTGAGGCCCCCTGCTCTGTAGTGGTCCCCGGGCTGAGGCCCCTGCTCTGTAATGGTCCCGGGCTGAGGCACAGGGCCTGCTACGATCCACTTTTTATCTATTTATCCTTACTCACTACAGCTCCATCTTAGCTGTCAGAGCACAGCAGAAGCTGACTGATCATTTTCCTCTATTTTTCAACGAGTTCAAAAATTCAAAAGAACTAGAAAAAAAACCCAAAACTCTGCAGTTGAACTAAGCAATTTCAAATCTTTGAATTTTTTTTGTGTGAAAACAGAACTAACCTTTTAAAATTATATATATAATACACATGTCAATTAAATGATAAATTGTTTTAAGATTTCAAATGATGAATTGTTTTTAATGGTCCAATCTGTGTATTGTGAAGAGACAAATACAAGATATACCACAAAGGTAAGTTTCCTTCTGATTTCACTTTGCTGCTCAAACTCACTTTTCTTTTTTGTATGTGCATGTTTACAGGTACGCTCACTCCTGTGTACATATGTGGAAGCCAGAGGTCAACATCAGGTGTTCTTTTTGTCACTTTCCACCTTATTTTTGAGACACAGAACCTAGAGCTACCCTGGTTGGCTAACAAGTCCTTGGGATGCACCCGCTCTGCTCCTTATGGCCGGGGTTACAGACAAGCACTGCCGTGCCAAGCTTGTATGAGAACACTGGAGAGGCAAACTGGTCTCTCCTGCTTGTATAGCAAGTTCTAAATTCCTGACTACAGCAAGACTTCTCAGAGCATCCTCCTCCTCAAATGGCTGGAGGAAGTTCCCAAACAGGATGTAAGTGAATAGTTGTAAATTAACAATGGAACCAACAAATTGGGTAAAGAATGGCAAGCCGAGTCCCGTTCCTGTAGTCTCTACCGGCTCTCTAACTGCTCTCACCAAGAGAAGGTTCAAATGTTCTTCCTGTAACAGAAGCAGACTCAGACCGACCAACCTCAAGGCTACAACATGCAGGGAGTCTGGGTCCCCCACTCTAGGCTGAAAGACCACTCAGATATGATGCCCTCAGCCTGTTTAAATTTCTTTCATAGCACCAAGTCCCTCCTGAGATACTTTAGGTCTGCAGTAAGTAAGGAATAAATAAAAAGTGTGAAGTAGCCTGGATGCTGTAGACTGGGAATCTGAGGCTCAGAGGCTAACTAATGTGGCCATGATCAAGCACACACAAAGCACAACAGGGGCCAGAAACAGGTCAGCCAGACATCAAATCCTGGACCACACCCCTGCACTCAGCCTGAGTGCTGTGCTAATCATTCCACAAGCACAGGTCCCACTGCCAAGCATGTAGGATGAGTGTCTGTCTCTGCACATCAGGTGCTCCAGCTCATTCCTGCCGTCTTGACGTCCTCACATGGCATCTCATTTCATTATCCCAGTTGTCTACCATACTGCAATGGCAGAGTGGACCGCACTCACACTGCTGGACGCCTCGGAGAAGATGCTCCACACCTGCTCCAGAACAGAGTCGCTGTGCACTTTCAGGCTGTTTCTCATCCAGTTCTGTAGACACAAGAGAAAGAGCCACTGTTCCCCTGCAGGTCACATAGATGGCTCACACCATGATTTAGGAAAGCCATCTAAATCCATACCTGAAACTTCGCCTTTTTCCTGGGAACATTGTCAAAAGCACTAATTTGCTGCAAAAGTTCTCGTACCTTGGGGCTGACGCTGGGTTTCTTTATTAACTCATTAATTTTCTATTTAAGACAGAAGAAAATAAACAAATGACATAATTATGTGAAGCCAAACTCAAGGCCTTGGCATGGCCAAAGGGCTCTCACATTTAACCAAGATTCTGTATTTACAGCTGTGCATAATGACAAAATTCTCCTGTTCAACACATCACTGAAGTCCTGGCCAAAGTGGCAGAGCAAGAGAAGAGGCCAAAGCCTCCCTAACAGAAGGAACAAAACCAGGTCACACGTGTACAGGCAGTATTTGAGGGAATGTGGTCCTGCATGTAGAAAGCACTACAGGGTACAGCCAGTTAGAATTAACAACTCATTCAGCAGAGCTGCAGAACGCACAATCACCTCTTACAAAGCAAGCTGCTTTTTTACACACCAACAAAAAACAAAAACAAAAACAACCCAATTCAGACGTGAACATTAGGAGAATCCCATCTGCACCACAACATAAAGAACCATAACCAATGCGGTGAAGGAACTGTGCACTGAACGCAGTTCTAAGAATGAAAGAGGGCGTTAACCTCATGGACTGAGACACATTTAGATGTCAACCCGAAAGCCCTGGAGAAGCCCAGCTGGATGTGTACTCAAATTCATGGAACCCTGAGGGACTTCATACAACAAAAACAACTTTGAAAAATAATAGGCTTTTTTTTTTTTTTTTTTTTTTAAATTTCAAGACTTACTACAAAACTACAATAATCTAAAGAGTGTGGTACTGCCACAAAGACCACTGGAAAACAGCAGAAAATGCAGGAATAAGCCCCTGAGGATATGGTCGAAGAGTTTTTGACAAGGATGTCAAGTATAGTGTATGAGAGAATAGACCCCTTTTCAACAAATGATGCCAGGAATAGTGGATCCTCACAGGGAAATTGGATGCTTACCTTATGTTATACAAAAAACACCTCGAAATGAATCAAGGACCTACATTTTAAAAAGTAAAACTACAAAACTTTGGGGGAGGAGGAACCTTCTAATCTGGTCATGGTTTCTTACACATGACAGATGGCAAAATTAAGTAAAGGGCAGCAAGATGGCTCAGTGGGGAAGGGTATTTGTGTGGAGGTCAGAGCACCCGCATCCTAGCTGAGCCATCTTGCCAGCACTACACACATCTTAAAGATAAGGTTTCAGCAGCTTCCCAGGTGGAACTCAACTGGGCAGCTCCTCCAAGTCCCTCATGATGGTCATGCCAGTAGTATGCACCTTCAGAGAGAGCCACCAGCCCAAGTTCACACTCACACTGTGCCATTCAGTGGGGGAACAACTAATCTGATTTTCAGAAGAATGCAGTCTGCACAAAGGTGACATCTGTCCACCCATATTCCCTCATTTCAAACCAGAGCTTGCTGCTTTTCACTAGAAAATTCCTTAAATTTGTGAACGTTTACTTAGTTCAGCTGACAGACTGACATGGCTTACACTATAAGACCTCTACCACTGGGAGTGTACCTGTACACGGTTTGATTTTGTTTTACAGCCAAAAGAAAGTTAGCAGGAACCCTTGAATATTTTGAGGGCAATCTGTAAGAGACATGAGCCAGATGCACCACAAGTTCATCTTTCTCGATGTTCCAACACCTGCTGCACCCTAAGGTGTGCTGTCTGTGGGACTTGTCTACACAGGGGACACACACACTCATTGCTGAACTCCCAGAAGGAAGCAGGTGTGGGATGAGCATAGGATGGGAAAGACCTTACCTGAATCCATGCCTGCTGTTTTGCATCGCCTTTGTGTGTCTTGGCTTCATAGCCTTTGCCCCCGTACTTCTGACCTTCACTGATGCACTTCACATGGCTTTTGTAGTCGTCACCCCTGCAGAGAGACCCAAGTCTGGTCATAGGCTGGCAGCATGCTAGTGGCTCTCAAAGACTTTCCACACCTGGCCAACTGCACAAACAGCCTATTTTTTTTTCTGCTTATTTGCTTCTTTCTTCAGAGCAATGGGCTGACAAAAAACCAAAGCTCCACCGCCCCTTCTCCCGAGTGCTTGCTTCCTCGCACAGTGGAAGTACACGCCAGTGAGGAAGCTCAATGGCCACATTTTCTCTAAAAACATTTTTTTAATGGTGCTGGGAAGGAACCTAGGGCCTCATGCTCACCAGAGCTCTGCCTCCGAACCTTATTCCCTTCAAAACGTGTCAAATATGTCCCTCAAAAATGTGTGTTGTCCTAAGTGCCACAGAGGACACATGGAGGTCAGAGGACAATTCGGGGAGTCAGCTCTCTCTTCCACCTTGGGTCCTGGGGACGGAACTTAGGTGGTCAAGCTAGGAGGGCACATGCTTTAAAACCCACTGAGCCATCTTGCTAGCCCCAAATTCTCTAACCAGAGAATGTGGTCCCTTTGGTCTTCTCTTTAACAAGTCCTTAAAATTAAAAGGCACTCCCCAAAGAATCACACCGAGTTTCATCAACAGGCCATAAGGTTTCCCGAAGTAGGGGTGACTAACCAAATGATAGAATAGTTTGAATGGGTAAAGTAAGTTACGAGCTAGTCAAGGAATGAGCCGACGCTTATGGCCTAGCCTTTAATAAATTATTAGTTTCAGAGTTGCAAATCTGGGAGCCAGGGCTGAGGAAGGGAAAGCATTTTTAAATTATTTTAACAGTTTCCTTCTTAGTGTCTGCTTTCACTTGGCTCCAGTATTTCCCCAAGCTTTGTGGGGTCTGGTCTTCTATACCTGAATCTTCAGGACTTATCAGAACTTACCAGAAATCTTTCCCACAGTCAATGCAGGAAAGACATTCACAGTTTCTGCAGACAGACACGTGCTTTTCCACCTGTATTTTCTTCACGGATTCACCACATGCATTGCATGTAAAAAATACCATTTTTGGTTAAATGATTAAATATTTTCTGATATAGGTTTGAACTCTTGCCCTAAAAAACAAGATAAAGATGATTATAATAAGCCGAAGCTCCTCTCAATAAGTAAGTTCCAAGATAAAAGAGCAAGCTCAAAGCTTATCAGTGATCTCTGAGAAGTAACATACTATACCAATGGCAGAAAAACCAGCCAGGTTCTCAGCACGAGACAGGAACATGCTCTGTTCTAACCAACTAAGCCTCACAACAAGCTTACTCGGGAACCATGTCATGGCTCGACAGAGGCACGGAGAGTAAGGAATTTAAAAGGCTTTAAGTCTGGTGCCTGGCAGCCCAGATAAAGCTCTCCCCAGTGCTCCCCAGCACTCCTCCCCTGCTGAAATGTATGAAACCAGGGCCGTAACCAGGGACACAATGCACGTGTGGCCTGCAAACTGTCACTGGGAATACGATGGCAATAAACCAAGGGACAAACAGCAGAGCTTAGCAACAAAAAGCTAAAGAACAATTCCAATTCAGACTAAAAATGATTCCTAGGGAGGAATTCCAATGGAGTCATAGGTGTTAAAATGAAGACATCACCTTGGCCTCAGTGGACAAGGGTCAACAAACATGTTTCTTTAGGGCTTATACAGGGAGGAAGAAAAGGAACCCATCAGAGGAGCTCCCAAACCCAGGTGTGCCAGCCTCCCCAAGTGCACCCAGCATGGAGGGCATCTGCGGGCGCACACACATACCCATTGTATGCATGATACTATATTTTACAAACAGATTCCTAAAGTGTTACAAATACCATGGTAACTTCCCATGCTAACATAGCCTTTTAGTCACCAGACTCTAAGAGAGTAGTCCTGTTCTTATAAAATGGGCTTTATTCAGCCCAAATACTGACAGCCGCTTAGCCCAGAACCCTTTTCCTCAGTATGAAATGAAGGTTGAGGATTAAGTCAACACTTAGGACTTGCTGCTCTACTTCCTGTAAGAACTCAGCACTAACGGGCTGTACTTTGTTTACAGTGAATTCAGACATAAATCATCATTCCCCCTCTAACATATGCCAGTGAGGTCACACCAAACCAAAGCAAGATAGGATGGTTTCTTCCTTGAGTCCTGAATGGAAATGTCCATCTTTGTGTACAAAGGCCTCCTGCCCTTTAGGGCACAGTTGGACACGGTTCACCTTAGATATAAACCACAGGTCCTCGACACCTATGTCCTGTACCCTCCTCCTCAACTTGTGAACAGAGCTGATTAGCAAGGGCAGGCATGTGGGTAGCTACAGCCTGGCACTGAAGGCAGACTGGGGTAGACAGGATCACTCTAGCCTGTTTTTTACAGACGTGTGTCACACTTCAGGGAGCTGGAACCATGGTTGATGCTTACCGCAGTCTGGCTTCTAAGACACTTACTATCATTTTGCACAAGGCAGATGGAGGTAAATAAATGCTAGCCAGCAGTTTTGTTGCACAAGTGAGAACAAGAACCTACTGCCACCTAGTCTGGACATCCTTACATATTTATGTAAGAACAAGAGTAAAGTCAACTAAGTGGATCCCAAGAAATGAACTGCCATCGTAGCGAAGCTGCGATGATTAGCTCAAGTATCCACCGAGAAATCAGGAAGCACTTGTGCAATGAGGATAATGAAGAAAACACCCCGCTGCCTTAGAGACAGCTTAGAGTCAGCCTCTGCCACTGAGGACTGCTGTTTCTGGTCAAGCTCCAGAGAAGAGGGCAGGCTTGAGTAAACCTTGGGATCCACGGGTCTGTCATTAGGAAAGACCAGAACTAAAGCCCAAGAAGGACACTGGAAACAAGATATAGCAATCGACAGAAGTGATATGGCAAAAAACATGCTCATAGCATCTCTGAAAAACAGGTCGCCATAGTCATGGCACAGTGTGACCATCAACTCAGGAGAAGGTTGGAATCAGGTCTAGACCCATGCTCAACTGGTTTTCTACCTATTTATTGGACATGAAGTGGGAACCTGTATGTCCACCTGCACGGCTAATGAGATAAGACTTGTAAGGAGATTATTCAGATCAAGGGAGGGAGGGAGCCCAGGGTCACCTTGGCTGTGCAACATATCCAACCTGGAGAAAATACCTTTCATTTATGAGAAGTATGCACTACATACTACAAAGAACAGCAAGGCTCAGAATCAGAACGCCAGCTCAACTGACCATCCAGCAGGGTCCCAGTCTTAGTCCAGGCTTAGGAGCATCAGAAGTGTGAAGGCTACAACCTATGAGACAGAATCCTGGGCTAAACGAAGACAGCAATGTCCTGTTAGGTTCCCATTACTGTGACAAACACTAAAACCAAGAGCAACTTGGGGAGGCCAGAGGTCAAATTCAGGAGTCACCCACCTTCTCTTTTCTAAAGACTTATTTTAGTATGTCTGTAAGCGTTTTGCCTCTATGTATGTGCCTAGTATTCACAGAGGTCAGAAGGCAAGTGTCAGATCTTGTGATGATTACTTCTGGTTGTCAACTTGACTATATCTGGAATGAACTACAATCCAGAAATGGAGGGCACACCTATGATCCAGAAGATACAGGCTTCTGACCTGGATTTTGACATGGAGATCTTGAGGCATATTGGCCATAAAAAGCTCAGGCCCAGGCAAGGTAGTACACGCCTTTAAACCCAGGAGACTGAGGCAAGCAGATCTCTGAGGTCAAGTCTAGACTGGGACAGAGCAAGTTCCAAATCCAGGCATGATGGTACACATCTTTAATCTGGGCCTCACCAGCTGGAGGCCTGTAGAAGAACACTGGAAGAAGGAAGACTCACTCTTCTTCTTCACCTGCTTGTACTTACTTACCAGCACGTCTCTTGGAACCTAATTCTTCAGGATTCCAGCTTATACAGAAGACTAGCTGAAACACCTAACCTTGTGGGACCGAGAAACTACTAGAAACTTGGACTTGCCATTCATAGACTACAGATTGTAGGTCATTACAATAAATTTCCTTAATATATAGACATTGCATAAGTTCTGTGACTCTAGAGAACCCTGACTAATACAGATCTCTTAGATCTTGGGTGCTGGGAATTGAACTCAGGTCTCCTGGAAGAGCAGCAAATACTCTTAATCACTGAGCCATGTCTCCAGCCCCCTACTTTGTCTCTCTCTTTCACCGGGAGCTGGAGGGCTTGCTGATTAGACCAGGCAAGCTGGCTAGTGAGCCATAGGGATCCATCACCACACCTTGCTTTTTAACCTGGATTCTGGGCATGAAAATTCAGGTCTTTATGCTAGTGTGTCAAGCACTTTATGGACTGGACTATCACTTTTTTTAACTCATGCCCATACACTGACTACATTTGCCCTAAAAACAGCACATCTTAAAAGCCAGGCTGGCAACTGCTCCCTTTAAACTTCAAATTCTCCCCATCTCTGAAATAGGGAGTCAGCCCACTACAACCAGACACAAGCCCCTTCCAGAATTCCTAGAAATCACAGGTACACTGAAAGAGAAAAGACAAGCACATATCTCCACCCTCTTGGGCCCTGGGGGGAGACCATGAGTGGGGTACATGTTTCCACTGAAGCTCAAAGAATCCAAGCCATGCCCCTGCCTTGTGGGAGGCAGTTCAAGTCTCCTCACCACAGTTTCATCTGAATATCTTGCAGGTGTTAGGCACTATGGTAGACACTAGACTCTTGACACAATTTGAGCAAGCCCCATGTCCTTAGGCCTCGATGGCCAGAAGCTAGGCTAGCAGGCACACAGACCTCTTTCATCTCTCCTACCTCTATCTCCTAGGAGGTAGGTGCTGCAGGAAAATCCTGGCACTTGCTGAGCAACTACTATAAGCCAAGTTCTTTACTCCTGTAAACTTCACACACTGCCCAAGTTAGGTTCTCTGGTATCCCTTTTGCACAGACGTGGAGCTGGGCAACACTGGGTTAAATAGCTTGTATCTAGATCGATATTTGGGGATTCGCAGGCACTTAGGTCTTTGGACCTCTGAGCTCCAGGAGCCACCAGGTCCTTCCTCCGGACCTAGTTCTCGAGACTCAGAGAAAAGCCCTCTCCCCATCAGCCAATAGGTCTAAAGCCCTGTGCAGTGAGGACTAACCATGCCATCTGGCCAGCCCCGAGGGCCGGACTAAAAACCGGGATGCAATGTCTCCAGGAGCTCAGAACTTCAGGACCCGCGAGCGAGTCCGCAAGGAAGGCAGCCATGCCGCCATCGCCCTCCCTCCAGGCCCCGGGCTCCAAGCAGCTCTCACCTCACAGCCGACCCCGCCAACGGTCTCAACCGGCCTCCGGGAGCACGTGGAGCTGCAGCCGCCCAGAGCAGCACGGCCACCGGCTCGCCCAGCTAACCCGCGCAGAACTCAAGCCCGGCCGGCACGCGCCAATGCGCAAGCGCATAGAGGCCACGCCCCTAGACGGAAATGACGACGGCGGAAGTTGCCGACGAGCTGCAGAGGGGGCGTTGTCGGAATGGTTCCGGAGGCTGTTGGAGTCCTGCAGTTGACACCGAGAGTCTGACGAAAACGAGTGTCAAGGAGGCGGCAGGGTGAGAGCGGCTCCGGGGGTAAGGCGGCCCGGGACTCTCGACTCGCGTGGGCTGAGGGTCGGCGCGGTTAGGGTGCGCGCGGCCCACTAACAGCGCTGTTTGATGGGGCCCGGCCGAGCACAAAGCTAAGCTCCGTGCACAGAAGCCGGGCCTCCTCCTTCCTGTAGTCACCCTCGCTGCTGTCTGCGCCGCTCTTGGTGCCTGTATCGCCCCAAGATAGGAGGGGCGCTTATGACCCCAGTCCCCTAAGCCGCGCCCTGCCTCATTCACAGCGTGACCATACGTGCCTTGGTGTCCCATCTGTAGAATGCTATTACTGCAGCGCCTACTCCTCCGGACCTTGTAGGACTAAATGATTCGCTTCATGTCAGGAGCTGGGCGGGCAACCGCGTTTTAGTAAGTGTTCACTAAACATTAGCTGTTCTCAGCTCGAAAGACAGCATCTGGTATACGTTAGTGGTCACTATTGCTTAAATGACTGAATGAACGTCAAATAGGCAATGAACAGTATTGTGAGAAACATCAACCTACGCATGGGCATTTGTTGGTGATTGAGAGGTTTCCTTCTGTTTGCTGTTGCTCCTAAAGCAAGGTACAACAGGTGAGATGTTTCAGATGAGAGAGATTTACTTCCTCACACTTCTAGAGGATGGACGGTCATGAATGTGGTGTCATCGGGTTTGCTTACTTTAGAGTACTGTCCTGGCTTACCGGTGGTCACTTGTGTTGCATCCTCACACGATCTTCCCTCTGTGTCACTGCAGCCCTGGCATTTCTGCTACAGAGCCCATCCTAATAGGCTCTTTTAAAAACACAGTTGCCTTCTTAAAGGTCTAATTGCTACAGGTAATCAAATTCTGAGGTTCTGGAGAATGCAACCGAATGCATTAAGAGCCCATTTTGGTGGCATGCCTTTGTAACACCAGCCCTGGAGAGATGGAGATAGGTGGATTCTTTTCTCAAAAAATCAAGGTGTACAGCTCCTGAGGAACAATGCCTGAGGTTGGCTTCTGGCCTCCACATATATGCACCCATGTATACACAAAACACGAACATATGTCTGCACATACATTCAGAAAAAGACATAGAGATAGGCACAGTAGTTAACAACTCCTGAGGACCCCTCTAAAGGTTGATATAAACAGCTCCATGGCAGACATCCCACAAGTCATCCACTGGTGTTAACTATGTGGCAGAATTACCCCACCAAATAGAAGGGATTTTACTGTGGGAGCCTCTTGGGTTATAATTCTGGTGTGGCTCCTCTTCCCTGGAGAAGCTCCTCTTCATTAATATCATCCAAGCTGCTTTTTTTTTTTTTTTTTTTCTGCTTCTCCTTGCCTTTCTCACCCTGGTATTTGCGTTGTTCGATGTCTTTCACACTGATCTTTCTACCATCATATTCTTGGTTTCAGTTCTAGCTTGCCCAACTAGAAGAAACTCTACAGTTCTCTAGTTCCATGGGATCACTCCATTCTCAAACTACACACTGAGCACCTGTGAGGCTCCAGACACTTGCAGGTGTCAGAGGTACAGCAATCAGCGAAAGAGACGAGAGCCATGTCTTTACCACATAAAGACTATTGCATTTGCCAGCCAGGCTGAGCCCCCTATTAGTCCACTCAGCTGCGAACTTGCCAGTGGATCATCCCAGTGAAGAAAGTCACACCCTCGTGATCCAGCCACCTCACATTTGAATGCTGCTGCACTGAGGACTAAGTCTTAACTCTATCATCTCTTGGAAATACTTCATATCCAAACTACAGTTTAGTGTGGGAAGGTCTGCACAGGCCTTAACAGCAAACAGGGGAAAACAGTCATGGTGAAGTGAGAATAAAATCCGATCAGCTCAATTTTGTAACCAGAGCTGGGCCAGGCCAGTACTTCTAGAGTCTGACCCAGATCATTTTACTTTACTCATATCTAAGCACAGCACAATTGGGGGGGGGGGGTTCTGATAACAATTACATCAATTCCAAGTGCACAACAATTTTAAGACATGTTTACATTGAGATTCTTTACAAAGTATTTCTGGTTTCTTTCACAAGAATGGGTACTGTTGATTTAGAAATAGTGCCCAAGATTTAAGATCTAGGGAGATTGAAACATAATGAGGTAAACATAATGTCTGTACCAGTCAGGATTGGCCTGGCCCTAAGATAACATAGAAGTCATTCGGCTGTTGTTTTTGTACAAATGACATCTCTCACAAAGATGAGTTTTATGGCCTAGAAGTAATGCTCAAGGTTTTAAGGGGGAAAGGTCTGGGATAAGTTAAAAATCAATTCTGGAAGATATGGTCAGGGCCTGGCTCAGCAGGCAGCAAAGGATCACTAGGTTGTAAACCTCATTTCCCCCAGCATTCCAGGAAAACAACTAAGTACCTCATTCCATTGAAGAGATAAACTGTGTTTAACTTTCCTGGCTTCTCCAGTTTTAACTGTGTAGAGGCCTTTTTTGCCCTCTACAGATTATTGCATCAGATTGTTATTTAGATCCTCAGCATCCTCCCAGTCCACTTCCACTATGTTTGGATGCCAGAGGCTGCACCTGACTCAGCTGTGTGCCCCTCTGTCTAGCTGTAATTGTTCCATTAGGGTGTGTGGCCCTCACTAGGACTGCAGCTTCCTGGACACCTGGTGTGCTGCACTCACTGTTACTGCCCTAGAGGATAGCCCACAGTAGCCACTCAGTAGGTGGATAAGGAATGACCAGGTTTTCTGTATCTACATAGGAGCGTCTTGTCTCCTTCCAAGTCAGAGCCAAGGCTGTTAGATGGCTGGAGCCCAGCAAGTTCCTGCCCTCGAGGTCGCCCACACCTACTGGTCACAGACCCCAAGATCCTGCACTCTTCATTCTATTGTTTCCTCTATGTCTGTGAGAAGCACAAAGGCACACCTAAACAGACATGGTGCAGGTCTAATTGCTTTGCTCTCTGCCTAGTGATGTTAGTTATCTTAGTTTGTACCTCACCTGCCCAAATAGGCTCCTAATTTTCTCTAGTTTTGAATGCACTGACCTATGTATAGGTGTGTATTTGTTACTTTCATTGCTGCCATAACAAAATATCTGATACTAGCAAATTAGAGTTTATTTTGACTCATAGTCTAAGAGTGCAGTCCATCATTGCAAGGAAGGTTTGGTGGGAGGAGTGAGAAACAGGTGGCCATATTTCATCTGCAGCCAGGAGTCAGCAGGATTTATGCTACTGCTCAGCTGCTCCCTGCTTTTTATTCATTCTGGGACCCCAGCCCATGGATGGTGTCACCCACATTCAGTGTGGGTCTACCCTGTTCACTTAAGCCTTTCTGAAAGTGCCCTCAGACACTGAGAGGAGTGCATCCCCAGGGTTCACAATGCCGCCAAGTTGAAGGTCAAGATTAAGCACCACAAAGTGTTAATAAATACAAGTTTGATCTTAGCTGGTTGACTTTTTTTCTATGCTTGTTTGTATATTGGTATTGATTTTCATTTTTAATTTGGCATATTCATAGTTGGCCAGAAAAGAAATGCATACAGTATTATCACCGCTGCAGGCTAGATTAGCACATTCACATGCTTTGGGTTTCACATAGCTAATGGCTTCCATAATGGATCACTAAGAGGAGACATTTTCCATATTACAGACATTTCAGCTGAGCAGCTCTGGACTAGGTGCTGCCAAAACAGTTCTGTGTGTGTGTGTGTGTGTGTGTGTGTGTGTGTGTGTGTGTGTGTGTGTGTGTGTGTGTGTTTTAAACTGTAACCTTGATGCACAAGGTGAAAACCAAGGACAGTTTGCATTTGGGGCCCCCTTTGTGCCAATGGTGTCTGTGAGACTCTTATTTGTATTTTCTACTGTAGGTCTCATGGTCTAGTATGGACCCTGTTGCTATTCACAGCTGCCATCTCCTCCAGCAGCTGCGAGAGCAGAGGATTCAGGGCCTGCTTTGTGACTGCATGCTGGTGGTGAGGGGAGTCTGCTTCAAAGCACACAAGAATGTGCTGGCAGCCTTTAGCCAGTATTTCAGGTGAGTACTTCACACTGCCCTCCACTGCTCCTGAGGAGAACCTGCTTCCTCGGGGGAGGATTGTTCTGTCTTAACTTTGAAGTTTAAACAAAATGATAGTTTATGGGTTTCCTTTTTTCTTTAATTAGAATCACTTTGTGTTTAGAGTAACTCAAAAGAAAAGAGACTCTTAGCTAAAGTATATTGGGGATGACTGAAAAGAATTAATTTCAGTATTCTTTCTGTATTTCACTTCCTTCCCAGATAAAATGACTGAAGAATTGAATCTGGGGTAGGAATTTCGCCATCCTAAAACATCAGAGTGGAGGATGCCGGCTGCCATTGAGCACATCTTCCATCCCAGCATATGGGAGGCATAGCAACAGAGTAGAGAGTTCCAGGCCAGGCAGGGCAGAGGGCTGATTCTGTCTGGAAACAGAAAGAAATCAGCATGGGGAAAGGGTTCTGTATGCTTCCCCCTCCTTCCCTCCCTCCCTGCTTCCCCACTTCCCTTCCTTTCTAAATGAAATCGATTCAGTTTTTGTCTTTCATTTGAATGTTGTAAGAAAATCTTTGGCTTAACCTCATCTTAGTTACTCTGCCATTATTTTGGCTTATGTAATTTATTTATTCATATTGAATAACACCAGGCAGTTGTGCTGCAGTGTAGCTAAATCTTCATACAATTGTCTGTTCTTTAGAAGTGCATTCTCTGGTTAATAAGTCTTTCCTTGGTGCACATTTCCTGCTGTGGTCAGCAGAGTGTGGAAAGTGGCCTGCTCTTGCCCTGATAACACTGCGTCATGGCATTAAGCTCTCGTGTGCACTGTTCCACACACTATAACAACTCAGTTCAGAAGGGTGGATGGTAGTTTTTGTCCCTGTGCAGAACAATCCTAGACTCGTTGGCTTTGCTGTCTCCAGTATCTCTGTCTTCCCAGGACAGTTAGTTCTCTTCCCAGGTATAATAATGTTGGCTCTTCTGAGCTGGCATAAAAACCGAAGGTTGTTGGGGAAACAGATGACTGTTGGAAAGATGTCTGCAGCGGGTTTGTAAGACAGTTTACCCAAGTCATCTTCTCAAGCTGTATTCGATACCAGTTCTCTCACCTGTGAACTCAACCCACACTGGAACAAGGAGCCTGGGCTTCATGTGCCTCTTTCTTCATTAAGTCAAGGTGCATTTCTTCCTGTTTGTTTATGGACCTTTGAGTCTCTGCAAAACTAAGCAGTCAAAAAACTGAAACCAAACCAAAATAAAAATCTTAGCAGTCAAATTATAGGTACATAGTGAATACATACTTCGCTTGGTTAATGTGTCTGTCTTTACAATTAGAAGGTTTTAAGGCACTTAGGTATATAAATTTTTTTTTTTTTTTTTGGTTTTTTTGAGACAGGGTTTCTCTGTATAGCTCTGGCTGTCCTGGAACTCACTCTGTAGACCAGGCTGGCCTCAAACTCAGAAATCGGCCTGCCTCTGCCTCCCAAGTGCTGGGATTAAAGGCGTGCACCACCACCACCCGGCTATAAATATTTTTATGTTATATGGTATGAAGTGGATCATGTCAGACTAAACATGAAACAGTGAAGTATGTACCATCCCCTAACCCCCCTTGCTGTACTATGTCAGTGTATAATTGGTGCATGTGGTTGGTTATATTTCAAGCAGTGTGTGTAGATCATGTTCTGTAGAGTTCCTGCATGAAGACCAGAGTCTGATCCCCAGGACTCACATGACAAATCCAGGCATGGTGGTACCTACTTATAAGTCCAAAGCTAGGAGATGGAGGCACATGGATCCCTCGGGCTCAGCGGCCAGCCAGCCTCACCTGCTTTGTGATCTCTGGGCTAATTAGAAACTTCTTTTCTTAAAACAGAGTGCTGGTGCCTGAGGAGCAGCATCCAAAGCTTTCCTCTGGCCTCTACATATGTGCACTTGTGCGCGCACATACACACACTACATTTGAACACACAAGCAAATCCAAAAAAACTAAAATAAAATCAGTAAAAGTGAAATAACTTTAGAAATAAAACATTAAAAATACTCGTGACAAAAGCCTTAGTGTTCATATAATCTTTTGAAGATTTATGTATGAACTTTAAAAGAAAAAGTTAGCAGAATGTGAAAGTAGCTAAAGCATTCTTTCTTTGTCAGGAGCCTCTTTCAGAACTCTTCCAGCCAGAAGAATGACGTTTTTCACCTGGATGTTAAAAACGTCAGCGGCATAGGGCAGATCCTGGACTTCATGTACACATCGCGCCTCGACCTTAACCAGGACAACATTCAGGTGATGCTGGACACAGCCCAGTGTTTGCAGGTGCAGAATGTTCTGAATCTGTGCCACACATTTCTGAAGTCGGCCTCTGCAGCACAGCTGCCAGGCTTGCCTTGTGCTGGTGGCTTCTCCCAGAGTATGACTCTGGATGGCACCTGCTCGGTGAGTGGGCACTGTCCTCCTCAGTCACTGCCAGAGTGCCCTGTGGAAGGCCCACAGGGTAAAGTTCTGACTGAAGTGAATCCTCGTGCTCCATCAGCAGATTTCAGGCGTCCCACAGGAGAAGTGTCAAAACCAGATGCTGCAGGTGGCAGCTGCCCAGAGTTGCCCTGCAAACAGCCCAACTACTATTACAAACTCAGAACACTGTACAGCAAGCAGTATTACAAGCAAACTGCCTGCCCCAGTCAGGTGCCTGCCGCAGAACAGCCGCTCACTCTCAATGCCTCCACAGACCTCACAGCAGCAGACTCACAGCCTTCTGTGGAGGGCCGTCCAGGTGTCCTGGAGTCTCCAGAGCATTTGCCTTCCACCTTTGTGGCTCCACCTGTCAGGAACTCTGGCACTGACTCCGAGGCGGACACTCTTTCTCAGCCACCTGCCAAGCAAATGAGACTGAAGAAGGCCATGCACCTGAAGAAACTAAACTTTCTCAAGTCACAGCAGTCAGCTGAGTGCACTTCGAATCCTCAGTCAGATAATGTGTCGGTCATGAGGGAGGAATCTACTGCTAAGGAAGATGCAGGGGAGAGAGCCGGAAGCCAGACTACTGAAGAAAAAGGGAGGGAAGAACTGGGTTCAGAGAGCAGTCATGAGGTGGAGATGCCAGGAGCCCCAGCTTCATGGGAAGACCCATCCCAGGCCCTCCAGTCCCAGAAACAATATGCGTGTGAATTGTGTGGGAAGCCTTTTAAACACCCAAGCAATCTGGAGCTGCACAAACGGTCTCATACAGGTACACTGCCAGGAGCCCACAGGCATAGAGGAGGAAGCAGAGGTGCTCGTTCCCCACTAGGCCTTGACTGTCTCCTCGTGGAGCCAGTGATGTCTGTAGCAAGGCTCCAGGGTGCTAGTTGCCCTCTGTTGCACTTGGTGATGTATGCATATGTTCTCTGCAGAGAGCATCATCAAGCTGCTGTGAAAAGATGGCTTCTTTCATGCTCAGGCCCATCTGTCTGGTGCACAGTCAGCTGCTGTGATGCACTCACATGTCTAACTCTAAAACAGACACGCTGTGTTTAGTTGCCTCTGTAGGCTTCTTAGGCCTATTTTCTCAGCGGAATATTGACAGATAGTGACCTGTAACAATTACATTTGAGTCATTCTGAAACTTCTTTCAGAAGTAATTTTAATGTGAGAAGTTAGGATTTTGGAGGCAGGAAGTAAACTAAATAAGAATCAACTACTTGCTTTTTTTGTTTATTTTTGTTTTAATGGTACAAGGATGCTGGTTAACTCTGCCACTGAGCTATGTCCATCCCCAGCCCTACTCTCCACCTGATATTTTTCAATGAGAATTCTTCCACCTTAGACATTGAACTTCCAAACGCTTATTATCTTAATTCATACTATTGTCTTCTGAAAAGGTTTTTAAAGGTATAGTATGATATACATCACACTGTGTAATACCATGCCTCACTCTCCCCCTGGCTGAGGTAGAATTATTAGTGCATCGTGAATTAGTAATTAAAGCATAACCATGAACCAGGTGTAATGGCATACACCTTTAATCCCAGTACTTGGGAGGCAGAGGCAGGCAGATCTCTTGTGAGTCTGAGGACAGCCTGATCTACATAGTGAATTCCAGGACACCCAGAGCCACAGAGTGAGACGTTACCTCACCACCAAAAGCCATAGACATGTAACACACAGCAACATGCTTTCAGATTGCCTGTTTGCCAGCTCCTTCCCTGACAGGCTATTCTCTTGCCACTTTGGACTTCTGGTTTGCTCAGGTAAGAAATCCTTTATAGATGCCAGTGTATTTATAACACACACACACACACACACACACACACTACTATTAGTAGTAGTAGTTCCAAATGAGACCAGTTAAAGACAGTTCTCGTTCAGTCTTGCTATGAAAACAACTTGATTTAAATCATTCTGTTTGCTTAATTTCCTACAGCCTGAGGAATACTATCAGTTTTATTTCATTTTTCTTTTAGAAACTTACCTGTTGTAGCTTTAAAGGAGCAAAGTTAAATTGCTAATTCTGGAGAACATCTGTGAGTGACAGATACAGCATAGGGCAAAGACACTTCCTCGGACGTAAGTGCTGCATTGAGATGGCAGCAGAGCATGGCCTGGACGCCAGGGACCTGTGAGAGAGGCCAGAGCTGTCTCAGAATGGTGCAGATGCCACTTCCTCCTCGGCGTGCCATGGAAGCTGCCGGTGGCCACATGGTGTGTGATGATGTCCCCCCCATAGCCAATGAGACGTGTGTTTCTCTGTCTTCAGAATGCCTTCTGTTTCAATTTCTAATGTGTATATGTTGATAGTCACAGCCGATAGGACAAAAGCTCTGTAGAGCCTCGATGTTAACAGTTTTGAAAAGGCCTCCCAAGACCCATTGGAATATGGTTGTTAAAACCTTGGTCTCTTATGACCCACAACTTCTCTTTTTTTAAACTCATCTCTCTTGTGGCTGCTTGAACCCCAGTAATTACAGAAAGAAGGCAGAACACAGGCTTACATGGTCACAATCATCTAGGGCTGAAGACTAGCTTAGTGCAAACTCAGAAAGCTGCAAGCTGGCATTGCCAAGGTCACATGCCCTATATGCAGAAGAACAGTGTTGTTATTTTTAAGAGGGTCTTATGTAGCCACTTGAATTGGGCAGAGTGGGGAAATGCAGTTCTTGGGGGTTCAATGTCTTTATTAGGCTCATGCAGACCAAAGGTGGCACCTTAAATTACTCCTTCCAGCAGATCCCCATCTGGCTGCAGCTTCTTGTAGCAAATCTGTGGCCTCTGGTCCATTATGTCCCAGAGTGCAATAACTGAGTTACTGCACTCAGCATGGTGACGACAGCAGGCCACACCTCTCCTCTCCACTGTGAAGTCTACTTCTGTGTCTCAGCTAAGGCAGAGAGGCAGTGCAGAGGGCTGTTCCTCAGGCTGCTTGTACCCACCCTTTGGGCTCCAGTGTCCATAGCTCCCATGGTGTGAAGGGATTGTCCACTCTGGTAGGAGTCAAAGGTCAAGTAGAATCATGCAGCAAGAAAACTCATTTGGTTTTGTGACAAAAGGAAACTGGACAGTCTTTAATTCACCATAGGTCTGTAATTTAGAGAACAGTTTGACTTTTAGATGAAGGTATATAGATTTGATTTTTACCATCTTTCTGGAGTGTGTCAGGCGAGTGATAAGTATTTGGAAGTAGAGATGCCCTGTGCCCCACTTTGGAGGTAAACAATGTCACGGGCTGGGTATGGTAGCTCTCGCCTGTAATCCCTGCACTCAGGAGGCTGAGGCGGGAAATGCTGAGATTTCCAGGTCAGCCTGGGTTACAGAGGGAGACTTTGTTCTGAATAAAACACAGAAGAGTGGCGTGATTGCTTGGAAAGGAAGATGCAGATCAAGTATTTTAAACAAATGATTGTGCAAATTCTTGTACTGACAACAGCTTGTTGTGTTTTGCTTTGTTTTAGGTGAGAAACCTTTTGAATGTAACATTTGTGGGAAACACTTCTCTCAGGTGGGAATACTCTTATTTACTGTTGATAATTGGAAGCCTGAACCCCATTGCTTACTTTATTACCAATAAGACTCACTTTTGTCCTTAGAAGAGAAACCTGTGGTGGTAGCTGCAGTTTAAAGAGTTGGGGCTGGGTCAGAACACACATTTCTAGTGCATTAGACCGTGCTGCTATCGTGAGTGAGAGTCCTCAGAGCACCTTTTCTTCTCTCCACTCATACTGGATCCTACTGTTGATGTGTCTTGAAGTTCCTAGTGGTCCATAGTGAGCTTCCCTGGAGCCACACTGTTTGCTGGGCTAGGTCCAAGCCAAATATTTACTCTTTTTGGGACTATAGGCAGGATATTAGGCAAGAGAAGACCAAGCCATTTTTATTCTCTAATTTGACTACAGCCTTCGAACTGACTTTTGAGCATATAGAGTTATCTCATATTTATTGTGCCTTGCTGTGGCAAGAACTATGTTGGCATTTGGAGACGTTCCCTCCACAGAAAGTGTCCAGATTGTAATCTGGCTCTGAGCAGTTGCTGTTCCTCTAAAATAGGAATAGAGTACCCCTCTGTTCATGGTCACCTTCAGTGAGTGGGACTCTTTAGGGGGAACAGCCAACATTGCTCTCCTACTCAGTGCAGTAGCTCCATAGTGGTGCTGTGTGAGATTCTGCTCAGCCAGGAAGTGGCTTTAGGCTGGTCCTGTCATAGTGCAGGGGACTGTGATGAGGCAGGGGTTGGGAAGGAAGTCCCATGCATCATGGAAGCAGTGAGTGCCATTTTGTTACACACCCTTCCTGGTGCTTCCAGGGTCCACTGAGAGTGTCAGTTCCTTCTTCCTGTACACCCACCTGCACTGGCTAGTTTACTCATTCACCCTTACCTCTCTGTGACTCCCTGCATCTTCTTGTGGGTGACCCCTTTTTCCCTGAATGATGACTTTGGGGCAGCCTTATGTCACAGTACCAACAGGAGCCCCCAGCTCTGGTGCTGGGAGACTGTCACTGCCTTTTACTTAGGCACCTAGAGTGCTTAAGAGGCTGGATTTGAACCTGTATCTGTCAGATTTACTGTCCTATGACCTTGGATGGGACAGTGTCTTGGTCTGTTAAACAAGGTTGAAGGAGCACCTGCCCTAGAGTGTGCAGGATTAAGGAGTTGAGGAGACCAAGTTCTTAGGACAGCATGTGCCCTTCTTTGTGGCTCTGCAACCCAGTCCTTCTTTGGTCTCCCCCGCCATCACCATTTTCATCCTAGCTACGTAGGACTGGGGCCAGTGACGTAGCTTAGCAGGAGCTGTGGCTGCCGAGCCCGACAGACTGATCCCAACCCCTGGGACCCACACGGTGGAAGGAAGGAACCAGCTACTGCAAGTTGTTCTCTAGTCTTCACATGTGGTTTCTGCATGCTCCTCCCCACCCCAGGAAAATATATGAGTAAAAGTTAAGAAAAGTAAAGTGGAAAACTGTTGATGACCGTTGATAATCAGCAATCAACACACTTCTCCAGGTCTCATTCTCATTCTTACAGTACTGTCCTATGGAGCTGGTGGGAGGATTAAATACCTTTCATGTGGAGTATTTATCTCCCTGCTCAGAGCCCTTCTGTGGCTCCACTTGGTAACCAGAATACAACAGCACACTCAGGATCTCTGTCAGCCATGACCCCCACCCCAACCCAGCACTGCTGCTGTGCTGTCCCTCAGAAATGCCCACTTCCTGCTTTGAATTGGTCTCTGGTATCTTTTTAAAGAGTGTTTTTGATGTGCAACCAAGCTTTACAGCCATGGTTTAGACCTTGATCAGTGCCCACCCTCTGCATGTACCCAGGGTGACTGTCTGGAAAACCCTTTCTTCTGGGTTAGTGTCTGCTTCTGTCAGGTTTTTATGAATGCAGAGCTGTCTGTAGCTGTGGTTTTCAGATGGCTTTTGCTCTTATTTAACAGTGGAATGATGAGACTGTTTTAGAAAAGGACTGTTTTAAAAGCCTGGATCAGCAAGAGTTGCATATTACTAAGCTGCCCCACCTCTGCCACGTGCTGGGATGGGACAGATACAGGGAAGGCTCTTAGGAGCTTGTTCTTCAGAGTGAGAAAAGGCTGTGTGCAGTCAAGGACAAGGATATTTGAGACACGCTTCACCAGAATACATGTAGAAACAGTGCATACAGAAAGAAGAGAACAGTCATGGCCCTAATGGGTGGCATTTGGGACAGGCTAAAGGTAGCACTTGACTGTCCTTGGATGAGCCTTACTGACTGCTAGGACTAGGGGTGGAGGGCAAGGTGCTGTTTGTTGCCTGGGGTTACCTAGGAGCTAAGAGCCTACCCTCCCTATGCATTCTGGGAATGACTGGAGTGACCTTCCTGATCTACCAGAGTGTGCTGGAGCACTGAGTTCCTAAGGGCCTTTTCTTTGGAGAATTTGAAAGTCTGATCCTGTTTCCTAAGGATTGGCTCTCTAGAAGGGTTAGCCTGTCTGCACTTAACCACAGCTTTACTAATGAGCCAGATGGCTCTGTAGCACATCAGCCAGCATCATCTTGGATTGTGGTGATGATACACTCAACTGTTTATAGCATTACGTTCTCTTAGAGAATGGTCATGTCTTGTGTTCTGTGTTGCCTGTGTGGTGCACAAGGACACCACTACATCCACGACAGGGGTAGACAGGGGGAGAGAAAGCTTGGTGACTCATCTGTCTTTGGAGAGGAGCAAAGCTGTCCCCCCCCCCCCCGGGGGTGGGGTGGGGACAGGAAGAAAAGCTTTAATCGGGTGGTACAGGTTTCAAGAGGCAGAGGGCAGTCTTGGGTAAGAGAAGTGCTGTCTAGATGGGAGTGGCTTCCCTTGTTGCATGCTGTATATCAAGGAAGCCATCTGGGGCAGTTCAGAAGCAGGGTCCTGGGTGCTGGGCTAATGCCAGAACAACTACTCACCCCATCCTTGGTGAAAGTGCAGGACTCAGGGACACCGTAATGACCATGTCCTAAAGCACTGACATGGGGGCCCAGGCTTCAGTGGATCTAGTCACATCAATTCATAACATTAACAGGGAAAGTGTGTGTATTTGCCTTTAGTGTCTTTTTTATTTTGCTATTATCTGAAATTCCAAAGACTTGGAACTCAGCGAGATGGCTAATATCTGAGATACTTTCTGTCTCGGAGTTTGTGAGGCCCCCACTCTTACTCAGCTGCCATCTACCCGAAAGGGAGGCCAGGTTTCTTTATGGTTAAATACTGAGGTTTGAGTCCACATCAGAAAGTTTATTGTAAGAGTAATTAAACTCAGATGGTATATAAATATTTATGTATTTATTTCCTGGGGGCCTGAGCGAGTGTGTAGAGGTCAGAAGACACCTCTGTGGAGTCAGGATTTTTCCTTCCACCATGAGTGGGGATTGAATGAGTCTGTCGGGCTTGTAGACAGTCCTTTACATGTTGAGCCATCGCATGGCCCCAGATGTTACTTCTTCTGGTGAGATTTTTCTGTTAAATACTATGATTTAACTTAAAAATGATTAGAAACAAAAGAATTTTTTTGCTAATATCCCCAGCAGAGTTTTACTAGCACAGGCTTTGACGTCTCGGCAGCTACCCTGAATTAGGTCAAGCATGATGGTGCTTGTCTTTGGTCCCAGCACTTGGGAGATAGAGGCCGAGACAGGCGGGTCTCTGTGAAGTTAAGGCCAGCCCGGTCTGCAGAGTACGTTTCAGGCCAACCAGGGCAACATAGTGAGATCCAGTCTCAGGAAACAGACAACAGCATCAGAACCAGGTGAATTAGCTCTCCCAGTCCCAGTCGTGTGAGCCAAGGTCTCTCAGAGCTTTAGCTGACTTCTCTGTAAATTCAGTACAGTTCTATAAGCCTTGAGTTCAGCACCGTGTGCAGCCAGTGCACAAAGCTCTGTTCATGACATTATCATCACTGCTTGGCATGGTTTCTGTAAACAAAATTGTAGATTTTTTTTTAAAGATATAGTCTGTGCATTTTGGATCCTAATAGTGTGTCTAAAGTCTATTAAAAATAAAAAGTATGCATTGATGTCTAAAATAACAGGGCCCAGTCTCCTGGGTCATCTGTACAGATTACTTAAATGCACCACAGTTTGGGTTTTTTTGTTTGGTTTCTTTCTTTCTTTTATCTTTTTTCTTTTTTGTTCAAATCGTTCCATCAATTTTATTTACTCTGTAGAGTGTGTCACCTCAGTATGTGCTACTATATGTGGGAAAAGATGCTGATTTCAGTATGTATTTCCATGTCAAATGATAAAGACATGTTAAGGTTTTTGTTGCCGTTGCTTTGTTTTATTTGTTTGTTGTTTGTTTGTTTTTGAGATGTCTCCCTCTGTGGTCCTGGCTGTCCTGGTACTTGCTAGTATCACTGGCTCACCTCACACTCACGGTAGTCCTCAAGCCTGTCCTATCACATTCATCTAGAACTGCTTGCCACACTGTACACAGAAGAGCATTGGTTGTATTTGCTTTGAAATAAGTAATACATTGAGCACATGTGGTGTGTGTGGGGGGGGGGGGGTCCTACTTATAAGTGGCTCAGACTGTTTCATCACAGTACATCTTTATTGAGCAACTTGAGTGAGAGAGAGCAGATGGCGTGCTGATTTTTGTGTTGGTGTCTCCCATTGGATTTTCTGAAATGTGGATGTTGCTGACTAAAGCAGTTAGCATTTGAAATCCTGCTCTCCAAGGAGCAATGTCCCAGGTGGCAAACTGGGTGTCGTGTTGACTGTTCAGGACAGTTTCTTGTGATTTGCAAAAGCAAAAAAGACTTGCACTCACAAGCCTAGTACTAACCAGCCCAACTGTGGCCCTGGCCAGCTGTTTCTGGTTGCCAATCTCAGCTTTTCAGATGGGAAATAGACTACCAATTGCTACTGGGTATAAAGGCCTAGTTAGAATTTTAGCATGGATTTTGCTGTTGATATTTGCCATGATCTTGTCATTAAAGGTTTCTATATTAAAAGCAGACTGTTTACCAGTGTACTGCCAAAATTCGTCTGATTATTGAAAGTCCCAGTTTTCTCCCTCTCAGCTGTGTTTATCACAGTCTTGAATATAGTGTGTAACTGAGGCTTCCCCAAATCAGATTCCACACGCAATGTCTTTTGTATTTGTGAGCTTTAATTCACAGATGGAATATGACCAAAACTGTCTCTGCATTTTGCTTAAGGCTGCTTGCGGAGGTAAAGAGTGAGTTTGCAGCTAGCTGTTGCTCATTCTCCCTTCTGGCTCTGTTGTGCACTGTAGCATGGCCCTTGGGCATCTTTGTCACTGAGGGCTTGTTTGGCAGGACGAACAGCTTGAGCTGTTCAGGTATGGTGAGGGAAGGCTTTGCCTCTCAACCCTAGTGTGGAACATTTCCAAGTGGCATTTGTAACATGGGAAGCATTTGCAGCTTTGCTTTTAGTACTAGCTAATTTTCTGACTTCATACCAATAAGTGTATAGAAATCTATATGTAAAACCTGCTAGCTTAACAGACTAGGATGCAAAGACCCTGCAGTGCTGCTGTGGTTCTCTTGAGGTGAACTCATGCACATAGGTAAAAAATGAACAGATGGCCAGGCAGAGCCTCTTACTGTGAGAGGATACACTTTCTGGAAATGTCTTTTGCTTCTTTTGTACAAATGCATATGTTTTTGAACGAAGTTGTGAGCATTGAGATAAGACCCCTAAGTGCTAGGTGCTCCAGATGACCTTGCGTGTGCATGGTCCTAATTAACTACATCTAGGTCTGCTTAAAATTAGGCCTGGAACCCAAGTGCCTTCTCAGAGTAGCCTGCCCTTTACAAGGGAGGCATCACAAAGTGGACACCAGTATGAGACCACAGCTGGGGCTCCTTATACAACAGGTGGCTGCCCTTGACCTTGGGCACAGCTTCCTGTCTGCCCTTTACTGGAAGTATGGTGGGTGGGACCTGCTAAATCTGTCAGTTCTCCTTTGAGCTTCTGTCATTTTTTCGGTCCTTCATTACTGATGTGTTTCTTGCTCTCTTGTAGGCAGGCAACCTTCAGACTCACTTACGACGGCACTCAGGGGAGAAGCCATACATCTGTGAAGTCTGTGGAAAGCGGTCAGTGCTGGGCTGTGGGTGGTCCAATTATCTTTGTCCAGTGTCATGTCATTGGCCACCAGGCTCACGCAGCTATGGTGGAGCATAAGTGCATTTTTTCTGCAGCGAGGAGAGAATAAGAAGAAAAATTAATGGAAAGCATGAAAATGTAGGCCAAGGCCCCAGGAAGGAAAGCAGCTTTACAGGACACAGATTAGCTTTTGCCAGTGTTCATTCTAAAGGCATCTCCAAGGAGGAGACTGTCTAGTCAGGGGAAACAGTGCCTGCGGCCTGAGTGACTAGACCTCTAGAGAGAAGGCAACAGAAGGTACCTAAGCTGTGTTATCAAACCAGGCTGTTGGCTTTAGGACAGAATTGATGACACTCAGCCTTGCTGGGTGGGTTTTGACCTGAATACTGAATGTTGGCATGGCAACAGAGAATCAGCCTCTTTGGGTGGGTTGATGCCTGTGCAGTGACTCCTTCACAGGTCATGGGATAAGCAAGGAGCTTGTCCTCCCCTCCTGTGTAAAGACCACTGCCTCAGCCCTCTATCCCCTTGCTTGACAATAGGCCAGGACTTTTACTCCACCATCCTGCACTGTGTTAAAACTGCAGGCCTTGACCAGAAGCCTCACAAGCATAGGCATCTCCATTGCTCCACGTCTGCCTTCCATCATTTCATTACATTCACAGCATCTGCTACTCCCACCATCTTCTCGGTGCTGTGAGGGGAACATAAACGTCAGTCGCTCAGATTCTCCACCCTTCACAAGTCCCCCTGGCAATGTCTGGAGGTTAGAGATGGACACAGGATTATTCGGAAGTTGGAGTCTTCCAGCACATCCCACAGCACATGCTGTGAGCACAGCAGAGGGAGAAACAAGCCTCAGATAGGTTTTGGGAGCATGGCCTGCCTCTTCACTGAAGGAAAATGGAACACATCAAAAGCTGCCATGCTGACCACAGCTTCCTTCTGTTGCAGCTACCTAGACATAAAGCCAAGCTCTGGGTGGTAATCATCCAGTCATGGCAGGGGCCCAGCAGCACAGACAGAACGGCCCCACATACTGTCACTTCCCATGGGCTCCTGAGTGTAGTTTGTAGTGTTTAAAATTAGGACCTTGGGATTCCATGTAAAGTCTCTTCTGGGCCTCACCTGCCTTGAAACAACCCACCAGCCATTACAGGGTAGGGGGTGGGGCAACCAGGAAAGAGCAGACTTTCATATCATGGGTGAGAAGGTACTTGCTGCCGGCCTAAGATCATGAAAATCTCTGCACTCACTGTGTTTCCCATCCAGAAACATGAGTGATAGGGCGAAAGGAGTTCCTGGTATCTGGAGACAATTATGGAAGGCGACAGTCGTCAGGCACCCAACATGTCTTAGGCTGGGGTAGCTGCTCAGTGAACACTAGTTGCTTTTCCATCCCCATCTCTGTCTCTCTGTCTTAGGATGGATGTATATAAGTCCTCAGTTGGGCCCAAGGTGAGCTAGCTCATTTTCTAGGGTGGGTGCAGGGGGAACCTGGAGTCTGTGTATTTCACCCTAGGATGGACAGGGCTGGTTTCAGTGCCAAGACCATGCAGAGCTCACCCTGTGCTCTTCAGTGTGTGCCTTGAGCTGGCATACCACATAGGGCATTTTCCCACAAACCTAGTAATCCCAGCAGGATGTCAGCACCACAGGGCTTCACGTTCCTCTGAACTGTGAGCTTGCCAGTGGGGTGGCTCAGAGTAAAGGCACTTGGCAGCCAAGCCTGGTGACCTGAGTTAGTTCCTGGGAGCCATATGGTTAAAGGAGAGAACTAATTCCCCAAGTTGTCCTCTGACCTCCACTTGCATGCTGCAGTGTACATACACATGCACTAAATAAATAAATGCAGTTTTTAAAGGTAAGACTCTGTCTCACTCAACTGTTGGCTTTTTGGTCTTATGCTGTTGGAAACTGTAAAGAGTATGAGGAAGCAAGCAGCAAGTGTCTTAAAACCAAAGTGCTGGCATCATTTTCTACTTTCTCTGAAGCAGAGAAATGGAAATGCTTTTACACATAAAGCAGGCCACATCCAAGTATTCAGACAGGTGGGGCAGCCTGTCCCCTCTGAATGACCCCAGTTGTCAGTGTCACTGGGTTCCTGATAGCACTTTGCACTTCCTTGCAGGTTTGCGGCCTCTGGTGACGTCCAGCGCCACATCATCATTCACTCTGGAGAGAAACCACACCTGTGTGACACGTGTGGCAGAGGTACTGCTGAGTGAGCACTTCCTTTGTTCTCAGGGCCACTGCTCCAGGTCCTGTCTGCCAGCCTAACCTCTGCTCTGGTCTGTCTAGGGTTCAGCAATTTCAGCAATTTGAAAGAGCACAAAAAGACGCACACGGCTGACAAGGTGTTTACCTGTGATGAGTGTGGGAAGTCCTTCAACATGCAGAGGAAGCTGGTGAAGCACCGTGTGCGGCACACGGGAGAACGGCCATACAGCTGCCCTGCCTGTGGTGAGTCTGATGTTGGCCAGCAGCAAGCTGGCCTCATCCTGCGGGAGGTGGAGGTGCCCCCTGCTGCTGGCTGCCATAAGTCACTGTTCTCTCATAGGGTGGGTGAAAGTGGCAGTTCCTTTGCTTCCTTATAGGAATAATGCTACATACTGTACTCTGCATCTGTAGGCATCAGGAACTGACCCTAATGCCCAGATACAGAGTCACTCCAAGCCCCATCACCGAGAGCTGGCAGCCCCAATGGGAAGGGTTAGAGTGTGGGAGCCCACTTTGGGAACTAAGGGCATGCTTCTTGGAGTCACAGATTAGAAAGCAAAGGGCCTGTCTAGGTCTCAGCAAGGGCATTGATGGTAAATGAAGAGTAGGTAGCTCTCCACCTCAGGTGCCTTGCTGCACATATGAAGACCAAGAGTTGGGCACCTGTAGCTTGTGACTACATGGAATCAAGAGTCATTCACCCCCCCACATCTGAGGAAGGCACGTGCCCATGTACCCATTGTGTGTGTTGGCTTGACAGTGCCGATGGAGCTGTGATGACTGAGTCTTTATGGGGGTCTGTTCAGAGCAATTAGGGTGCTCAGAGTGCACCTGGATTAGTTTCCGCTGAGGGCTGGGGCTGCAGTTAGCATCTGACAGCTCAGAACTTCGGGACTGCAGCCAGGATTTCCCTCTCATCTCTGTTCTGACAGACCTAGCCAGCTGCACTCTGTCCTGATAACTGTGAGGTCAGGTTTCACTCCTCTCTTCATGGTGACTCCATATGGCTAAAGTATATATGTACTAGGGACTCTACAGATGGTGGTGGCAGCTTCCCAGAAATCCCAGGTAAGAGGTAAGTTAATGGTACAGTGAAAGGCAAAGCATCTACTTATGCCCAGAGATGGTAGGGAGCGAACGCAGCTAGGACACACAGTAGTAAAGGAGGAGCCAGAACACTAAAGCCGTAGACTACCACAAACCTACTACCAAGATGACACATAAAGCTGTGATGATGCCTGACTATGATATTATGTGAAAACTCTGAATCTGACATTGGGCTCAACATTCTGAGCTATTAGTGGGTGCTGGTTCAGGTTTTATATGGAGGTATTCAGAGTTTTCTTTCTTGGAGACCCCTATCTAGTTTGTTCAATGGCATTCTTCTTTGTACCCCCATTTCACATGCTCCTGTTGCTTTACAAGGCCTACATAGCTGAGGAATTAAAGGCAGTGGTGGTCGGCATTCAGTAAGGGAGAAGTTCTCAGTATGTCCAGTATGCATGGGGTATTTCCTTTCAGGGGCCTCTTTACCCGTTAGGCCTCTGCAGTTACCTATTGAGTTCTGCTTCTCACAAGGAAGCAGGCTGAAGGACAGGCAGGTATGTGCATGTCTTTGGTACAAGCTTACTGCACAGACATCAGGAAAGGGGTGTTACTAGGTCCTAGACTGCCCATGCTGCACGGCTGTAGTGGCTGGCCACTTCCACCACCACCACCACCATTCTAGACAAACTTGAGGGGAAAGATTGTTTGGGGCTTATGGTTTCCTTCAGAGGTCTAGCCCTAGTGACTCGTTTTCACTAGCTGGACCCTCTCCCCTAAAGGTTCCACATCACCTCTAAATACCATCCTCAGTTGAGGAGCATCAGGGGACTCCGCAGGCTCAAATGACAGCAGCATTGCACAGGAGTACCATTGTTCAGGAGGTCTGTATTTCAGCCTGATGTGGGAGCAGCTGCTGGCTGCCTGGGCAGACTCTAGCACTGGGGCCCAGAGGACAGTGTCAAACTGCAAGGGCCCATTGGAGAGGGATCTCATTCAAAGTGAGGGTGTCATCACCCACCAGCTTCCCTTAGTTTGGTTGTTCAGAAGGAGAGGATCCTTCCACTTCTAAAGTAGCCCTTCTCTGCAGGGAAGTGCTTTGGGGGCTCAGGAGACCTGCGCAGGCACGTCCGCACTCACACTGGGGAAAAGCCATACAGCTGTGAGATCTGTAGCAAGTGTTTCACACGCTCTGCCGTTCTGCGGCGGCACAAGAGGATGCATGGCAGAGCTGAGGCCAGGAGCCCAGCCGTGCTGGGTGAGCTGAGCCGGGCCATTGAGACCTCTGACCTGGACAGGTCTCAGAGCTCGGACTCCTTCTCCCAGGATGTGTCTGTCACACTGATGCCTGTGGCTGTCAAGCTCCCTGTTCACCCCGTGGAGAGTTCTGTGGCTGGATTTGATGGTCACTGTTCTGGCTCCTACTGTAAGTTACGCTCCATGCTTCACCCTCCTAGCATGAGTGACCAGGACAAACTGAGCCCAGAACCTACTAAGCTGGCCAAGCCACCAGAGTTGCAGAGCCAGACGCAGGCTTATGCTTACTCAGATGTGGACACATCAGCAGGTGTGGAGCAGCCACAGGCTAATGGCATGGCTGTGTCCCGCTCTTCCCTGACCACTCCAGACAACCAGTGCATCGAGCCACTGGGCAGCCGGGCACCTTCGGTGACTTACAGGAACTCTGAGGGACAGTTTTTCTCTAGTATGACTCTCTGGGGGCTGGCAATGAAGACGTTGCAGAATGAACATGAGCTGGAGCAGTGATGTGCCATCTTGTAACACTGGAGAGAGCCGTTCTTCCTGTCCGGGCCAGCTCCCTGTCTACTCTGGAGAATGGCTACATGATTTCCCTCCCAGTGATTGCTGGGAACTCTAGCACCACGAACCAGGAATTGGGAGAAAGGCCTGCTCACCCTCTACCAGTACCAGGGAGGCAGACCGCATAGGGCTGTCTACACAGCAGTCTAAGGTATGAGAACAGCTGATACACATCAGTGTGACAGTGTCATGTCAGCTACTGTACCTATTGGTCCTGTTAAATGACATGTATACATAAAAATATAGATATTTTTACATTTTTATATGATAGAAATTTTTAGTATCTTATATTTTTAAATATTTATACAGATTCTATTTATATATCAAACTTATAATTTAATTTGAATAAATGAGCTAGCTTTTCCGTATAATGTTTTATATTTTGTAATTTTTTCCAGTACTTTACTTTTTTTTTTCTTTTTTTGATTCAGGGTCTCATCATGTAGCCCTAGCTAGTCTTGAACCTTCTAAGTAGACCAGACTGACCTTGAACTCACAGAGATCCACCTGTGTCTGCCACTCAAGTGATGGAATTAAAGGCATGTGCCGCCATGCCCAGTTCCCAAGCAGTTTTATTAATCTTAAGACCTTAATACTATAACAATACATATTAATGAAGATCCTGGGTTTGAGCCTCAGCACCACCCAAAACTCAAATCGGTGTCACTGACCTGGCCGTAAGCCTGGAGTGCGGTCATGTTACCAGCCTGATGTGGGGGCCTCAGAGTCTTCTCAACAGCCTGACCTGGCTGCCACTTCTGGGTAGGTCTTAGCCAACTGCTTGACCACCCAGGATTTTCTCTAGACTGACTGGTTGCAGAATAAGATGAGCCCTTGACAGGCCTGAAGTAGTCTAGCACCCACTTGGAAGTCTCAGTCACCTTGTGCCCTTAATAGAGCTTCCTGGCTGAGTTTCCTCAATCCCTCGGACCTGAGGGCTCCTATGATGTCCATAGTACTGTCTCTGAGATGTCTCAACAAACATGAGAATGACTGCCTTGTAGCACACTGTAGATTACCGACTGGAATCCTTGAGAACAACCTCCAGCCACTCTGACTCAGAAAAGCAGTGTACCTGATGAGAGAACCTGCCAACGACAGGAGGATTCCACAGAGAACTGTCAACTGTGAGTGACATCAGGTTCCCCTCCCAGTTTCCTAGCCACACACTGCACCATGGTCCATCTCCCAAGGCTGGCACAGCAGGCAGAACCAGACCTTCATGAGGGTTGAGCATCCTGTCCAAGGGTGTGCCAAGGTGTGGGTGCCTTGAATAACCGCTGCCTGGATGAACTTGGATGGAATGTGATGGTTGCCAGTGAGTGTTAGCCTCTCACTTCCCTCTCCTCCCATCCCCCACTGGCTCGGCAGCTTCTCATTCTAGTAGCTCTTCACCTTCATGGGTCCTATCTGTTCTTGGTCTCTCATCTCACCCTTACATCCCTGTTAGCCAGGCTACATCCCATAGTCTGAGAATCACACTCCCCCCACCTGGTCATCTGTCCACTGATGGACAGTCCATCTTCCACTGAGCCCTTACCCCTCTCCCAACCACCATGTGCTGTCCTTCTTGCCAGTCTCCTCCAGCTCCTCGGGCTCTTGCAGCTCTCCCCTCATCCCACCTGTGGCCTTGCTGTGGTTCCAAGAATGCAGAAGCAGACAGGCACTTTCCTCCCACTCCCACTCCTGTGTCTACACCTGTTGACTGGACCCAGTTCAAATGCAGTGAATGCAGTGCGCCACTGTGCAGGCCTCTGCTCTCCTCGCAGGGATGTAAGCCTGGGGGATGCTCCAAGTGCCTGGCAGACATTCAGTACTTACGTGGCCCGTGGGTGCTTTGGAAGGCTTTTTCATTAGAATATGCCCCCTGGATTGATCCTCTGAATTTCCTTTGAGCCACAGTCATTCAGACCTTAGTCCCAGAACTTCACTGAGATGTTTTTCCTCAGGTCACCAGTGACCTCTCCATTACAATTCACAAACAGATTCTCAACCCCCAACTCTTAATATGGCCACCTTTCTCTCTAGGTCCACTCCTTTCTCCAGTGACTGGCTCAGTCTCAGAATTCATCCTTCCTGACTCCACATCTGAACATTAAATGCCCCAGGCCCTGGATTCCCCCTCTTCCTTGCCTACTCCCTAGATCCCAGGATGACTGACCAGAGGTCTGTTGACCAGAGACCCCTTATCCTGGATCTCTCAGAATTCTAGAGTTATATGACTCCACTTCAGTTCAGTTCTGCATTGGGATGTTCAAAACCACCTTTAACTCTCACTCCAGGGGTATCTAATGCCCTCTTCTGGCCTCCGCAGGCACAGCACTCACATGTACACATACAGATAACATTAAAAAGTCCAATAGCTAGGACTTGTATTGTCTCATCAACTCCTCCAGCACCCCAGCAAGGTAGCACTGTTTTCATATTGTGTTCAGCTCCTTCTAGATACTTTCCTCAGATACAAACGAATTCAGTCACATCTTTCTAAGTGGTACACAGTGACCTTATTCTGTCATAAATTGTCACTGACATTGTCCCCTGTCAAAACATCTGTAGAAGGACATGTGTGCCAAGGGTGAGACTCTTAGGGTCCACCATACAACTCTCTTTGCCATCACTGCAAAATACCAAGTTTATTTTAAAAATCACTAGTTGTATACTTGCCATATGTAAGTTTTATGATCGTGTAAATGACGCTGAAAAAAATAAACTATGAAAAATGAACCAAAAAGTGCTGTTGGCACCAGTGTTCTGAATGTCTGTGTAATGCCCGGTCCAGCATCCTTTCAGCGTGATGGTGTCTGTGATGGAGAGCTGGCTGGTGTTCTCCTGCCTTGGCTGCTTTTTGCAAGTTTCTGATTTGCCAGCAGATGGCAGCATCACCGTTCACAACCTCAGAAACATGGCCTGGCCTGGTGGCAAGTGTCTATGGCTGCTCTGCCTGGGAGCTGTGGTCCCTTGGAGTTTCTCTCCAGAGAACCAAGCACATTTGCACCTTAGCCTCCTCAAAACCTCTTGCAAGCCTGTGGGGAGAGAATCGTTCTGCCCCCACCCCAAAAGGGAAAACACTTGCTTGTTATTTTTCAAGCTTACTGGGTGTCGTCTACAACTCTTGAGTCTAGTATCTACACAGATTTCCCTTATGGATAACTCAAACTGGGGAATATTCCTAGCAGTGCCTGGCACTTCAGATACTCTGTACTTACTTGACCAGTGGATGCACATGGGAGCATCCACACAACAGCAGCAGTCTGACCTTGTGCAAAGTCCCAGGGTTCCTGGTTATTTGTGACTCTGGCTATTGAGAGAGTATGGGCCCAGCATCCTAGCATACCCATAGCCCTGGGTTCAGTCTCCAGCATGGAGGGAAACAAGTGGCTCTGTGAACCTTGAGCTGTGTGAACAATGCCAGACAGAGAAGACCATATAGTGCACACACTACATGATTTTATGATTCTGTGTGAGTCATCTAGACTAGAAAGACAGAAAGCAGATAGCCAGCTGCCAGGTACAGGGGAGGAGAATGGAAAGTGAATGCTTAATGGGCCCAGGGTTTTTTTTTTTTTTTTTTTTTAGGGCGATTAAAACATTCTGGAATTAGCTAGTGTTTATTTAGGACTGAGTTGGGCTGATGCCCTAATTTATGCCCCTCCCCCTACAAACTTTCAGACAAGGCCCTTACCAAGGAAAGTAGATTTGAACAGGTCATACAGGTAGGCCTGATGTGATTGGTGTCCTAGTAAGAGACACCTGTAGTATGTAGTCCGTCCCCCCACCTCTCCCTTCCTTGCCTCTCTCTCCTGATACCCTGAGTTAGGACTGTGCAGCACAGGCCTTACAGGGAACTGACTTAGTTGAGGTCAGATACTGTTTGTCCAGCCCTAGTGCCGTTGCCGCCACCCTGACTTTGCCTCACTTTCCTCCTCTGCAAGATGCCAATGGAGAGGCTATGCTCACCTCACAGGGTTTGCTGCCATGCTAGAAGTAATGACCCAGGAGGCCAGAGTAGAGCCTGCGGGGCAGATGGAAGGCTAAGATGCACCTTGCCTTTGCTCTTCTGTGGAGGCAGCAGGAGAGTGGCACTCTCACCTCTTTGCTCACTGGTGTCCTCCCTCACCCTTCAGTGGTGCCCAGCCCATAACAGGTATGGAGTAGTCATTGGAAATGGAGAGTGGATGGGGTTTGTGGTAAACAACAGGCTCTCCATGACGGCTGTTCAAATGGCCAGGGGTGTTCTCACCTGAAATCCAAGCAAAAATCAGTTATTACCATGGGTGTTTCTCTCTCTCTCTCTCTCTCTCTCTCTCTCTCTCTCTCTCTCTCTCTCTCTCTCACACACACACACACACACACATACACACACACACACACACACACTGTCATTACTACACTGAAGTCCTAACCTCCAGCACATCAGGATGTGACCTTGTTTGGAAACTGGGTCACTGCAGATGGCATTAGTAAAAACGAGGCCATGCTGGAGGAAGGCCTGCTCCAGCGACTGGTGTCTTAGGAGGACATTTGGACATAGGGAAATGCACACAGCAGGAACGTCATCTGAGGATAGGCAAGATGCCTCCATAAGCCTGAGACCCACATGGCCATGATAGCCCGCAGAAGGAACCAGCCAGTCCCGGCCTTGGCCGAGTCTCCATCCTCCAGCCCCAGGCTGGCGGTCATTTGGGCTTTTCTGTTGTTTAAACCACCGAATCAGTGCCTCTTGGTTGCAGCAAGCTAATTAAGTTCCTAGTGTTCCAGAGATTCAAACACCAGGTTGAATAGTGTCTCACACTATTCACACCACACATGGGTGTGCAGGTTAATTGCTTAATTCTTTCTGAATCAGGGAAGTGCAGAAAAAGTAAACACAGTGTCTGGGCCAGTTTTAGGCTCAGGAGAGAGTCTTTAGGAATCACTTGCTCTCTCAGGACACCCTACATGAACTTGGAGATCTGAGGATTCCCAGGTTTCATCCATGATGGGGGAGGAATCGGGTACCTGGAATATGCCTGAACCTCAGGAAGCTGCTGCCCAATGTCTTCAACTGGGGACCTCTTGTCTGCAGCTGGGGACCTTTGCTCAGGGGCTCTCAGAGGACAATACAGGGCTGCCCCTCAACTCCACCACTATCACCTGTAGCCCCTGGAGCTACCACATTGGCCAACCCTTTGCCTATGGTGACCCTGAATGCATATGCACTATGCAAAACCAACTGTCATTTGGGCACCTCCAGGTCCTTAGCCTAAGACAGGCAGGGAGGACAGAGTATCCTTTGTGGGCCTGACTTTGCTGCAGCTTGAGTGGTTCCTGCCTGGTCCATTCCCATGGGGAGAGGCCACTGGAGCCTCCCTGTCCAGTCTAATGAAAGTCAGGGAGTGTGGCAGTTCATCTTGATTGTCAACTTGATGGGATTTAGAATCACCATGGAAACAGACCTCCAGGGATAGGGGATTATCTAATAAGGGCTAATTGAAGTGAAAGAGGCCCATAATAAATACAAACAATTCCATGGCTGGAGTCCCAGAGTGCATAAGATGGGAGTTAGCTGAGCACCAGCAGTCATCTCTGAGCTTCCTGAGCGGATGTAATGTGACCAGCCGCCTTCTACTCCTGCTGCCCTGCCTCCTCTGCTGTGATGGACAAGCCCTGAGACCACCAGCCAAAGCAAAGGTTCTTCCTTCTTTAAGTAACTTTTGCTGGCCATTTTGTCACAGCAACAAGACAGGAGACTTGGCAGACTGAACAAGGCCCAGAGGCTGGGTGTATAGACAGCAGGTGTGTATTACTCACGTCGAAGGCTGATGGCCCAGATGAAGGAGGGACAGGACTGGTCCTTTCTGGGGCTTCTCTCCTTAGCTTGCAGAAGGTGTCTGCTTCCTGTGTCCCACAAGCTCTTCCTCAGTGTGTCTGTGGCCCCTATCTCCTCTTCTCAGAAGGCTGCTGATAAGATTGATTCAGACCCAACTGTGTGACCTTGTTTTTACCTTTATCTCTTCAGGGGCTCGGTCTCCATACACAGCTGCATCCTGAGGTTCTGGAAATGACCTCATTTTGATGAGGAACACAAATTGGTCCCCAAGATGGAAAAAGAAGCAGGAAGTGTCAGAATTTATGATGTGGAGAGACCTGGTGTACCGTAGCCAGGTAGAGGGGTGTCAGAACCCTGCAGGTTGGCCTGAGCATAGTGCTTAGTGTGTATAAGTAGTGTGGGCTAGGGACCACATGCTTGTATCTGCCAGTGATTTCAAACTCCTGTAGTAAACAGCTAATGGCAGGCAAGGTCAATACCAGAAGAAAAGAGTCGTTTGATTTTGTCCCTGGGACTCTCAGTGCAGCAGATTTTGCCAAGGCCCCCTGTTGTGGACTCTGACCAGCATTGGAGAGGTGAGTACTGATGAGCTGCCATGGTTTCTTTCTTGCAGGTATCCCCCAGGCTTAACTATGCTGTCTTAATGTATTGCCTGGAAACTTGATGGACTACTGAGCCAAAAACTTTATGAGGCCCTTGTTGCCAGATGAACAGCAGCCTTGAGCCCAGGGTATACACTTGTTGTGATTCCTGGCTCCAGTCTTGCACACCCAGGACCTCCATGAGACCCCCCTAAGACCCTTAACAACTCCAATGAAGACCACTGAGCTATGGAAGAAGAGAATGCTAGAAATAACTTGTTAATCATGTCTGCCACACGGACTCCAGGGCTGCACACACAGAAGTTTCTATGTGGTTCTGTGTGTGTGTATGCTTGTGTGTATACATGCTTGTGTGTATGTACATGTGTGTACATATTTGCATATGTGCACTTGGCTGTGCAGATGCATGGTGGGGGCATCTTCAGGTGTCTTCTTCAATTGCCTTCACATTAGTCAGGGCCTCTTAGTGAGCCTAGAGCTCATCAATCCAGCCAGACTAGCTGGCCTGTAAGCTTCCATGATCCTTCTGTGTCAGCCTCTTCAATGCAAGGACGACACATGTACACAGCTCTACCTAGCTTTTTTCTTCAGAGCTGGGGATCCGAACTCAGGTCTTTGTGCTTGTGCAGCAGCACAACTGAGGCATCTCCCTGGGCCCCTGTTTCGTTATTTATAAAGATTGCCTCGCTCTAAGAAGACGGGGCATTCAAATGTATTTAGGTATACAAACCTATGCATTTGTAAAATAGCCACTGGGCTGAGACAAAGAGAAAACAGAAGTACTCAATAAGGTGAGGCATGAGGCACAATTCCCACACAGAAATATTCAGTGGGGGAGGGGCAGCGTATATGACTTATAAAGACTGGAGCTCTAATGTCACAAGTGAGGGGAAAGGCCTGGAGCAGGCCTTTCCTTAGGCTCTCGGAGGGAACACAGCCCTGTTGACACGCAGATCTAGTGCCTCCAGCACGACAGGACAATCACTTACTGTTGTTCAGTCTCTTTAGTTTGTGTTATGACATCCCTAGCAAGCTTATACGCAGATGGTCCTGCCACTCACTCAGGAGCTCCGTCTTCAGCTGGGAGATTCCTGGTGACCAAAGCAACGAGGGAATCTGTCACTAGGCTCCATGTTTCAGGCAGGCTAAGCCAGCCATTTGCACAGAATTGACAGATTCATGTGTTTAGCACAGTGATGGAGATCCAGGTGGTGCTTTAAAATATTATCACCTGGCATTTTTCTTTGTTTTGAACTTTTACCACTAATGTTTTCCCCCCATAACAATCATCACCTTGGAAACCAATAGGCAAGAGATATCTGCCCCTCCAGTCCTGTGGTTTTAGACTCTTAGAACCTTCTTCCAGAAGCTGGTGTCCACTTTCATGGAGAAATCACTAATAGGGGAATGCATGGACTGTGAGCTCCAGCCAAGCCACAGGCCAGACAGCCAAGTTTCCCAGGCATGTGCTATGGGAACTATCCCCAGTGCTGGCCGCAGACCAGGGAGAAGCCATTCTTTGCTATGGGTTGACCTTCCCCCTTGGCTAAGAGGAAGTCCCCCTCCCCAGCATACACACACACACACACACACACACACACACACACACACACACACACACCAATGTTCTTTTCCCTCCATCTTGTAGTGGGAGTCCTAGGAAAGTGTCTGCCCTCTCTAATCCTGGCTGGCTTTGTGAAGGCCTGCTGGGCTCATGTGACTAATGCTGCCTGTTGCTTCAGTTACAGTGTTTCCTCACTAAGCTGTGGTGGGTTTTAGGACCTTCCTGAACTCTATTTGGTAGCTTTTCCAGCCTAACTGACAGCACCAGAGAAGGGCCTGAACATCCCCATACTAAATTGCCTCAACAGCCACCCTGAGGGAATGTGCTAGAATACCTAACCTTTGGCAGTCCTCCAGACTTTGGTTCTTACACCAACTTGTGGGTTTTTTTCAGGCAAAAACCAGAACTATTTATCATTATTTGGTGTGTGTGTGTGTGTGTGCATACATGTCTATGTATATGTGTGTTCATATGTGTCTGTGTTTACAGGTCCTGATGCACATGTATGTGTGGTCATGTGGAGGCCTGAGGACAACCTCAGGTGTCATTCTTCAGGTGCTGGCCTCCATTTTTTGGCAGTATGATGGTTTGAATGAGAATGGCCTCTGTAGGCTCATTGGATGGTTGGTGGAACTGTTTGGGAAGGATTTGGAGGTAAGGCTTCATTGGAGGAGGTGTGCCGCTGGGGTGGGCTTTGAGGCTTCAATAGCTTAATGCTACTCCCAATGAGCTCTCTGCTTCCCATTGTGAGCTGTCAGCTGCTGCTCCAGCACTACGCCTGCCTGTTGCCATGCTACTCACTGTGATGGTGATGGACCCTAACCCTCTGGAACTGTAAACCTCAAACCCTTTGTTTTATAAGTTTACTTGGTCATGGTGCTTTATCACAGCAATAAAAAACTAAGACAGACAGGGTCTCTCACTGGCTTGGAACTTGCCAGGTAAGCCAGGCTGGTTGACTAGGGAGTCTCAGGATTCACCGCTCTCTGCCTCTTTAGTACTGGATGACACCTTCATACCGCCATGCTCAGCTGCTGCCGCTCCTTCCTTCCTTCCTTCCTTCCTTCCTTCCTTCCTTCCTTCCTTCCTTCCTTCCTTCCTTCCTTGTTTCCTCCTCTTCTTCTTCCTTCTTTTTCTTTCCTCCTCTTCCTCCTCCTCCTCATATTGTGGATTGAACTCAGATCCTTGTGCTTGGGGTTGAACTCAGAAAGCTAGACAAACAAACATGTTAACAGCCGATCTATTTCCAGTTGGCAGATCTATAAGCTTCTCTCTCTATGTCTCTCTGTCTCTCTCTGTCTCTGTCTCTGTCTCTCTCTCTCCCTCTCTCTCTCCCTCTCTCGGCTGCAGGTGTCAGTGTGAATATCACTTGTTTCCTTGCTCATTTAAAATGACAGTCCCTAGCCCTACGACATCAGAACAGCAATTCAGAGAAGGTACACAATGGTTATAAATGTAGATAGTAGCTGCCTTTGGTCCTCCTCTTTGTCACCTTTATCAGATGGTGGTTGGGAACAGGCTGTCCTCTCCCACAGGAGGATACAGTCACACTCTTACCCCATGGGAGTGGTACAGGAAAGAATAACGTGCTATGGTCACTCACAGGTTTACCCAGGGTCTGTTAAAAAAACGCCAGCTGTACACTCCAGCTTTTTAATGCCCCATTGAATGTGTCCTTTCAATGACCTGGATTCTCCAGCCTCTCTTATCTCACTGCTGGAATACATGTGAGCATTCAGCTGGATGCCCATTTCCTGGAGCTCATGGCAAGTAGATATAAATATGTAGAACGATCAGACCTGGGACATTTCAGACAAAGAAGTGTGTGTACATGTGCCCATATGCACACACAGCTGGAAGAGGGCATCAGGCACTGTCCCATATCACCCACTGTGGAGGTTTGAGTAGGAATGGGCCCCATAGACTAATGTGTTTGAATGTTTGGCCTGTAGGGAGTGGCACTATTAGGAGGTGTGGCCTTGTTGGAGGAAGTGTGTCACTGTGGGGGTGGGCTTTGAGGTCTCCTATGCTCAAGCTATGCCCAGTGTGGCACACAGTCCCCTTCTGCTGCCTGAAGATCTCATCCGCTCCTTCTCCAGTGCCATGTCTGCCTGGACACTGCCATACTTCTTGCATGATAATAACGAACTAAATCTCCAAAACTGTAAGCCAGCCCTAGTTAAATATTTGTCTTTATAACAGTTGCCTTGGTCATGGTGTCTCTTCACAGCAATAAAACCCCAACTAAGACACCTACAATCTCATTTTTGAGGCAGCATCTTCTTCTGGAGTGGAAGCTTGTGGTTTGGGCTAGACAGGCTGCCCTGCCAGCTAACTCCCAGGATCGTCCCGTCTCTACCCTTCAATGCTGGGGTTACAGTTGCATGTGGCCATGTCTGACTTTTATGTGGTTGCTAGGGATTTGAACTCAGGGGTCTTATAGCAAGCTATGTTATCCACTGCACCACCTCCATAACCCTCACCTCTGCTTCTTTGAACAGAGCCTATGGAAGACCTTTGCAGACCCTATAGGCTTGTCACTTGTGCTCAAACCACATGTCACTGGTATCCCGGTGGGAAATTCTGGTCTAATCTGCTATTAAGCCTTTGAGTCTAACATCTGAGATCATCTCCAAGCCCACAGAGGAACCTGGATGGGTTCTTTCTGCCTCTTCCATTTCTGCATCCTGTCCCATGCCTTGTCTGTGTGCCTGGGCCATCATGTACAGGTGGGGTGGGCTCTGCTGTAAAGGGGACAGAATGGTCCTCCATAGCTGGCAGGGATTACATTTGCTCTTGCCTGTAAAGTGTCCCTGGCCACAGCCTACCCCCATTCTCCATCCTTCCATGGGCTCTTGGCAGCCCACCCTGTCCCCACTGTGCAAGTTGTGGGGGTCTCCCTTCACATCTCCTCCAGCAGGTTTTTTGGGCATACAGCAGCCTCTGGGAGCTCCGGGAGGCATCAGGGTCATAGCTTTCCAGGTGCAGGCTTTCCAGAGCAACAGAGACCTCAGAGTGATACTGATTGAGAATGTCCTTATAAATAAAAGCAGCAAAGGGGGAGGTTTGACACAGAGAGGACAAAAAAGGCATTTCCCCTCAAATCCTAAAGTTTAGACACTTTGTAGCAAAATAAGATTAACAAGAGAAAAGCAATTTGTCAGCCAGGCTGTAGGCTTCACATAATCACAGAGGGGAGAAAGAGCAACTAACTAGGGCCGCGGCCTAGGTGTCTGGCTTCTTAGCATAGAACAAGAAATACACTTTAAAGGATGAATGAGGCAAGGTGAAGCTACAGCTTCTAGAGGCAGAGCCTTCCGGAACACACCCAGGAAGCAGCTGGACTTCTAGCCAGCCTCTTTGTAGACTGCAAGGAGGAGGGTGGACATCCATCCGGTCTGGAGGAGTGGGAGGGAGAGGGAGGCTTGAAGATCTCTCTCTTCTTGATCATCTTTCATGGCCTTTAGATCAAAATGATCTGTGTCAAGTGGATGCATCTGTGGAGGCATGCTCTGTTTCTATCAAAGGTGTCACAGGGATGAAAGCAGAGAGATTTGAGGACACTGACACTGCCAGGAGATCCAGAGTCACTTAGGAAGAGAGTCTTAATGAGGGTTTCCCTAGATCAGGTTGGCCTGTGGGCATGCCTTGATTGTATTTATAGATGTGAAAAGGCTCAGCTCACTGTGGGCAGCACCATTCCCTTGGCTTCCTGAACTGTCTAACTGTAGAGAGCAAAGAGATAGAGCTGAGCACCAACAAGCATGCAGACATTCATTCTTCTGCTCTTGACTGGCTATAACTTCAAGTTCCTGAATTCCCAGAGTGATAAATTGTAATCTGGAATATTAAACAAATGAGCCCTTCTTCCTTAGAGTTGTTTTTGTCCTGACATTTTATCCCCGCAACAGGAAACTAAATCAATCGGTACTGGGTACCAACATGTGACAGTCTGAAGTCCTTTGGGGCACTTGGAACTATCATTAACTTACAGAAGGGAAAACTGAGGCACCAAGAGATGACATAACTGGCCTAGCTTATCAGCACAGAGCAGCAGAGCTCAGATGAAGCTTGTGCACTCTGACACTCTCAAATGTACAGGGCTGGAGCATCCCAGGGCCTTTACACCAGTAGCCAATTCTCCCTGCCAGAGCCATGAGCCTGGATTAGTTGCCTGTGGCAGTCAGACCAAATTACCACCAACAGGTGACTTAAAACAACAGTTTTTCCCTTAGTTCCAGAAGCCCAGAAGTCAGAACTCAGGTGTCAGTGTGGCTGTGCTCCTGCTAATGGCTCTAGAGAGGTCTCTTCCCCATCTGCTGCCTTGTGGGGCTCTTGGCAGTCATTGGGTTACAGCTGCGTAGGCGCCCTACTCTCTACATACACCATATGCTCTTAACAAAAGAAGCAGACAGGGGAGGGCTGGAGGCCCTATGGTGCCTGTCACTCTGTCTCAAGTAGTGTAGGCTGTGATCTCAACAAAGCAGAGACGTGTGCTCTTGGTTGGTTCATTGTCCTTCCTCCAGTGAGCATTTTAACCTGCTGGTGTCAGGGGCCCCCAAGCTGAAGCAGTGCTTTCAGGAGGTGGCGGGCAGGCTGTGGACCTGGCCCACGGGCAGATACACTACTGGTTGAACAGACTGCAGCTGTTTCAACCCCTGATCACCCTGCCTATATCAGCTGATGCAGCCGATGTCTCTTAGGGCTGGGAGATGGCTCAGCTGGTAAAGCCCATGTTGTGTAATTGTAAGGGCCCGAGTTCCATCTACAGAATCTACCTACAAAGCCAGTCATGGTGACATCAGTTTGTAGTTTTAGTGTTGGGGAGGCAGAGACAGAAGGACATCGGGGCTCATTAGCTATCTTCAGGCCCCCGTGAAAGATTTTTTTCCCCAAATGGTGCCTCTGAAGAATGATACATGAGGTTGACCTTTGACCTCCACACAGGTGTGCATCACCACCCATGGACATGGGCACACGGACACAGACAGACAAACTAAAAATCATTTCCTGCCCTTCGAATGAGTGGAAGTTACTATTTTTAAGATTTCTTTTCATTGTTTTTAGCTGTGTGTGCAGGGTTATGTGCAGGTGTCTTTGGAAGCCAGACAGTGAGATCTGGTGCTGGAGTTACAGGCACCTGTGAGTCATCTGATATGGGTGCCAGGAATTGAACTGGGGTCCTCTACAAGAATAGGCATTCTTAATGGCTGGATCATCTCTCTAGCTCAGAAAGTTACTATTTCCAGTAAAACGGTCACGTCGATGCTGGAAACGCTCTGACAGGTCACTCCCTTGAGTCATCTAAACAGTCAAGAGTCTGAGGCAGGAGGATCACAAGTTCCAGGAAAACCTGAGCCACACAGTTGAACCCTGACTCAAAACCCAAAATATAAACAAATAGCCATTCTTTTCCATTGCTGTGGTCTCTTTGGGGGAAGTAATTTGATCACATTTCCCAAGTGCTTCCAAAAAGCTGTTCCTATTTGATTCCATGATTCACTTATAAAATCTCTCCAAAGGAAATAATCAGAGGCATGGCCAAGATTTCCACATAATGATGTTATTGCAGCATCTAAAAAATAGTGGTTAAAAACAAATTAGAGATAACTTAGATGACTAACCATAAGTGATTGCTTAAATAAGCAATGGCATATTGGCAGGGCAGGAACACGTTCAGAGGGTCCCTAATCACTTGGAAGAATGCTTATGCTGTGAAAAATGATACAGAATGGAGTGCCCAGCAGGACCACAAATGTGCACAAAGCCGTGCAAAGAAGAAAGAACTTGAGCTGCTCGTTAGAACGAGCCTCATCAAAGGATGTGTCATCTCCTAGGATGACAGAGCGACTCTCTGGGACAGATGTGGGCACTGTTCAAATGTAAGTTGTGCCGTCTCTTTGGCACTGGTATCTCCTGGAGCTACTTAAAAGCCTTGGAATTTCCTGAGCAATGGACATCATCGGTTCTTCACACAGAGTCCAAAGTCAGTCTGCATTTGGCTAATGAGTTGGTTCAAGGCAGAGCCTTGTGGACTCAGGAGTGGGTGTCCAGGAAGGCTGAGACATTAGCAGCCTGTTCTAGTTTGCTTTCTCTGGGTGTGATAAAATACTCTGACCAAATGCAGCTTAGGAGAGGGAAGGGCTTATTTCAGCTTAAACACTTCCAATTCACAGTCTATCATGAGGGAAGTCAGGCAGGAACTTGAAGGAACTCGAAGCAGAAACCTTGGAGAAATGCTGCTTGCTGGCTCACTCACGTGGGGTTAACTTGCTTGCCGACAAACCTGAAAACTAGCGTTTGGTTTCCAGGACCCACATGGTAGAAGGAGAAGACTGAACCCTTCAAGTTGTACTCAGACCACACACACACACACACACACACACACACACACACACACACACACACACACACACACACACACACACTCGTGCACACACTGTCGTTTACATGCACTCATCCATGCACATGCACACAAAATAAAAAATTTTAATATAAAAAGTGTGTTTGACCATGCAGTGGTGTGGCATACCTTTAATACCAGCACTAAGGAGGCAGAGACAGGTGGAACTCATGAGTTTGAGACAAGCCTGGTCTACACAGAAAGTTCTAGGACCAGCATGGCTACAGAGAAACCCTGTCTTCGATTCTCCCCCCACCCCCAAACAACAACAACCAAACCAAAAAAAAAAAAAAAAAACCAACAACAACAACAATAAAAACCAGGGAGAGCCACTCTGCCCCACAGATGCCCACCCCCAAAAAAGGTTTCAGGGCCCAGAGGCCCCTGAGCTGAAACTGACATAAAGGCTTCCTCTCTGAGGATTAGATTTCATGGTACCAGAAGGTGCTATGCAAGCGTCCAAAGAAGGAAATCAACCAACAGTCTCAGGAAGTTCTGAAGCCTATGAACCACAAGGCCCACCATGGTCTGATAACCCTAAGGGTGTAGGAATGGCTTACATATCTCAGAGATAAACGGCAGCTCTCTTGAACTTAAGACCTGCTCAACAGAAGAAAAATCACACCAAGCACCGAAAACCTAACCAACTATCCAAGGCTAGTGAAGCCATGGATCTTGGAGGAGAACCTACAACGACCACTAACTTTACTAAACCAGCTTAATCCCTAACTGCATTATAATATTTGTCCTTATACCCACAGCTAAGCATATTTCTTACCTCTCACCAAGGAAACTTCTCTTTGCAACAGGAAGAGACCACTACAGAAAACCACAACCTATCAAAATGTGAAGTTGTAGAGCCCAGTCCAAATGGGTGTGTCTGTAATATAACTCACACACCTAAAGCTTATTGCTCTTTGCCAAAGAGGGGGCAGAAAGAGTGTGAGGTCCAAAAGAACAGGGAGTTTGCTTTGAGACTGTATTGCCTAGTAATGTCAGAAGCTAGACCCATAGAGCCTCCCCAAAATGACTATCTGACACTACAGTAGACGTGCCAAAGGGGATGGGAGAAAGCCTATACATAAGGCTTCAACCCTACACAATGAACTACAGGCGACTAGGGAATGCTAGTAGGATTGGTTATCTAATACCAACTAGTCACCCATGAAAAATACATATAAGTAACATCACACAGGCTGAGTGTGTTGCGTTTATGAATCAGGAATATGTATATGTCCATCAACAATTAATGAAAAAAGATATTATGAATCTGATAGAGAACAGGGTATATGGGAGGAGTTGGACTGAAGAAAGGGAAGAGGGGAATATTATAATCATATAATCTCAAAAAATAAAAGCTAATTTAAAAGTTTAAATTGCATATATCCAAGATTCACAGGTAATACAGGTGCAGGGACACTTTGCTATGCCTAAAGGGAGAAGCAGGCAAGGACAGCAAGGACAAGGGATGACTAACGCAAAGCCAGACTAAACCTTGGGGCAGCTCTCAATCTCAGGGGTCTAGTCTAGCAGCCCAACACTGCAGCAACTTCAGCCCCAGGTACTCACCCTCACTGATGTTTGCTGGCTGTGGGTCACATGTTGGTACAGGCAGCTTTCCTGGGCAGCGATGACAGGCCTCACATCTTTCTGGACTCTGCCTTGCAACTCTTCTTTCACAGTCTCATTTAATGTCACCCTACCCAGCGACCCCCAGGGGTTTCATCCTCAAACATCATTTTTCCTGGCCTCCTCAACTTGCCTTTGGCATTGTGTGAAAGCTGCCATGATCCTGCAGCTCTGGCCCCCTGCACACCTCCAGACACAGGCTTTGTGCATGCTGTGGAGGTCTGTTGTCACAGAAGCTGTGCTTGGTCTGTTCCAACCATGGCCATGGTGGCCATGAAGAATATTTCCAAATCTAGAGTCCTGAGGTGGTCCTGAACAGGGCTTTGAGAGAACACATCCATCTTTCATCATGGAAAAAAATGCTCTCATCCCACAAAAAGAGAAGTAACCTGAAAATCCCAGTGTCCTCAGGTCCTTTTTCAGTTGTCCTATTTAGCATGTCTGGTCACCTCTTTAACAGGTCACACAACTTCCTGACCCAACCAGAGCCAACCATCCTTTTGATTTCCTCTTTCCCTGGCCAGAATTCTGTATATCTTTATATGCATCATATCTATATTATATATTCTTTATATCTATAAATCTATGCTCCTAAGTCTCAGTATAACTCTGACCCAGAGCAGCCATTGATAGTCATGCAATGGACTGGAATGCTGTGAGATTTTCCCAGGTGAATTAGCCATGGATGAAATGCAGACTACTTCTTTGCCATGGTGTTGTGAAGATGGGCTTTAAACCAGTTTCCAAGAATTCTCATTTCTTAAGCCCTCCTTAGGTGCCCTTTACCATCCAGAGTCCTACCAGCATCCAGGTGTCGTAGTGTCCCAGTGCTTTCTTGGTCTCCTTGTCTGAGCCTTCACTACGATCACTTCTGATGCTCTGTTTACACTATAGGCTTCTTTTAGCTTCCAAAGCCTGCTTTTCTCTTTCCCTTAATCAATTTTAGGCTGCCTCCATATTTTCAAGCATAGTAACAAGTCCACTCCTTGGTACCAATTTTCTGCATGTGTCTACTTTGAAGGACTGTAATGAAATACCTGAGACAGGCTAACTTTAAAGAAAAGAGGTTTACTCAGCTCACGGTTCTGCAGGTTCAAGGACATGGTGCTGGTATCAATCATCTCAGTTTGATTTAGGAGCCCTCGGCTGCACATGAGGTAGAGACACATATGAGGAAGCATCCACATCAGTAAATAGAGAACCAGAGAGCACAGGATAGACCAAACTACCTCTATCATCAGCCAGGGACACCTCTGATTAGTAAACACAAGCCCCCATACTGAGCTTTGATGGCCAATGGTTTGTCTCAAAGATCCTACACAGACCTCTTGCTCGGCTTCTCAGATGCACGGTCTGCCTAGCACATGGACACAGTTCACAATCCCTGCTCATTCTCAATAAACTCAACTTTGGTAAATCTCATTTGCTTGTTATTCAGGTCTCCTTTGTAACTTTCTTTGTGATAAACCAGTAAACATGGGAAAATGAACATGCCTGACAGGTTATCCGATAGAGTCTATTAGAGTCTATGGCCCTTCCCAGCCAGGTTCCCAGTTTGCAACCCTACCCCCTGTTTCTCTGTGCATCTGCTGGTGTTCTTCCTCTGCCTCAGCTGCACTTCCTTTGCATTTTATAATAGCAAACTCCTAAGCATCCTTTAAAACCCAGCTGGACTGCTTCCTTCTCAGTGAACCTTTGACCATCTGCAATGGTTCTTTGCTTGGCCTCTAATTGTTTCAGCCTCCCATCCCAATTCTCACCTCTTAGAAATGACTCTCTTTCTCCAGATTACAGGACCCATGTAGATAGAGCGTGTGGCACGTCATTCCTTCACTGTGAATTGCCAGAGCCCAGGTGGGAGGCAGCCTGTAACAGGCCTACTCAGGCATCTGCTGAATAACAATCCAATCTGTTTCTTGACCCAAGAAATTTCTCTCTGATCCTATCACAGTGACTGTCAGAAGTAGGAACCAGATTCCCCCATGCAACCCCTGAGAAAGTGGGTTTTAGGTTTAGGGACCCAGCTACCCCAGCAAGAATCAGGGCAGACACTGTCTGCATCCAGACATCAGTGCTTTTTCTGCTATTCCTGCTCTTGTCTGCTGCAACTATGTAACATTACTGTAATCTTTGTAGCCAAAGCAGTAGAAATCAGCCCTCTCACCTTGTTAGAGGCAAGAAGGCAGAAAGCAAGGTGTGCATGAGGGCCTTGTGTCTCCAGCATCCCCATTTCTGCCTCCACTGCATGAGGCCTTCTCTATCTGTGGGTGTCATGTGCAGTTCTTTAAGGACACTGTCATGGCTCTGGGGTCCCAGTGCACAGTCCAGGAGGTTTGGACCTCAGGACCCTTAACTTGGATAGGTGAGCTGATTCAGTGGCTGAAGGAGCTTGCTGCCAAGCCTGGTCACCTGGCAGATGGTGGAAGGAGAGAAGTGGCTCACTCAGGTTGTGCACTCTGGCATGGGCACACTCATAACACACACACACACACACACACACACACACACACACACACACACACACACACACACACACACACACACGGCACGCACATGCCTGGCTGGGGAGATGGTTCAGTTAGTAAGATGCTTGTCCAAGCTGGCAGAAGGTGCTGATTTCAGTCCCCAGAACCCACATTTTAAAAGGCCAAGCATGGTGGCATGAGATTATAATTCTAGCACTGGAGAGGCAAAGGCAGAAGAACCCTGGGATTTGGTGGCCAGGCAATCTAGTGCAATCAGATAAAATGAGAGACTCTGCCTCCAAAAAACCAAAGTAGAGATACCCGAGGTTGGTCTCTAGCTGCCACACACATGCACACACACACATGCACACACACATACACACACACACACCACGAGGAGGGTGTAGATTTCAAATAAGGTCACCTTCATGGTCTCAGTGGTCACCACGTAGGCATCTCATTTCGAAGTCACCTTTCAGCTTGTTCCAGACGCCTGGACTCTGTTTGATTTTTCTCACTTCATTTCATTTTCCAGTGTGTTTTCTCTTAATCCAATTCACTTGATCAATATTGACTTTACACTTGCTATGTTCCGGGCCTGGATAAGGTCCCAGAGGTGATGGGCATGGTTTCTGCTTCAAAGAATTTTGTTTTAGTGAGGTGACACGTGGAGTACCTCTTCCTGTGGGCCTTTGTGCCTTCTATGAAAGGTCGTCACAGTGCAGCTGGTGGATGAGGAAGAGGCTGCTGTTAGGAACGGACTGCCCCTCAGCAGCACAGCACTATGGCCAGCCTGCCCCAAGGAATGCTAGGAGATGTGCAAGGAGAGGTGGGGGAACTGCTGGGAGCTCACCTCTGTGAAGTGGCTGCGTGGTGACACCTTCCCCTAGGCTGTGACACTGGGCTAAGACTGGGCTCTATTTTTAGATGGGAGGAAGGTGGCTGCCCAGACTCAGCCCCCATAGCATGGGAGTTAAGGGTGGGCTTGACTGTGGCTGCACATGGCTTTCTTGAAAGCTCTTTCCAAGGTTATAACCATCCATCCCACGGTGCTCTTCCTTCCCAGAGCCACTGAGCATCAGAAAAGGCTCAGCCACACAGATGAGGCCAGGGCATTAGAACCTCTTCCCATCTTTCCAGGAGATCCCAACCTTTTGAGACATTCTCAAAGTCCAGATCAGCCGTCCCGTGCCGGGCTGTGCCTCCTCATGCCATACCTTGTTGAGCTGCAGCCTGGTGCTCATAGACCACATGGAGCACTGCTCATAGACCACATGGAGCACTGCTCATAGACCACATGGAGCACTGCTCATAGGAGTGGAGCCGGGCATCCTGTACGTTCCAGAACCCTTGCCTGTGTCCTGCTCTCTTCCAGACTCCAGCTTCCCTTGCTCAGTCCCCTCATCCCAGGCCCAGGGCCCCTGTACCTCAAGTGTTGCAAAAACCTCTCTAAGGGAGATGGTGTGTTCTGCAGGATGCCCTGTGTCCTGGGTACCTCTCACCTTCCACCCTCTCTGGGTGTAAACTGAATAGAACAATTAATTTTGCCCCATGGGGTTTGTTTATTTATTTATTTAGCCTGTGTGCTTGCATGTGTGCTCATGTGTGTGTATGAGCTCAGGCATATGTGTGCTATAGTGTGTGTGTGTGTGTGTGTGTGTGTGTGTGTGTGTGTGTGTGTGTGGTCACAGGACAACCCCAGGTGTTAGCTCTCCTTTCCTACTTTGTTTGAAACAAGCTCTCATGTCGTTCACTGCTGTGTGCACTGGGAGAGATGGCTCCCGAGACTCCAAGGGATTCTCTGGTCTCCACACCCATCTCACTGAAGGGACATTGGAGCACGGCCACTGGCCACCACGTGCAGTTTTGTGTGCGTCCTGAGGATCCCAACTCAGCCCCTCATGCTTGCACTGAAAGTATTTACTCCACTACTGAGCTATCACCCCAGGAGCACAGGGGTTTAAACACTGAAGAAAGCTAGTATCTTTAGCTGCCCATATTAATATATGTAAATAATATATAACTTACATGCCTCTTGTAAATTTTGCCATTTAGCCATTTGAGGGGTCTAGCTTACTGACAGTTTGACCTGATGCTATGAAACCATCTTTCTATCCAATCCAAAGTCTCTCCATCACCAAGCAGGGACTCTGTGCTGTAAGAAGCAGGTACTGTTGTCATGCCAAGTTCTACTCTTTACTTTCATAGCTTTGAACCAGGCCCTCATTTGGCTCTAACCCCCCTGATAGTGCTTTGTGTCACTCAGTTTTACATCCTTAACGTTCATCTTTGTCTCAGCACTGTGTCAGAGCCTAGCAAAAGGACCTGGGGAAATTTCTTAATGCCCAGATGCAGATCTAGATAGTGCCTTGGAAAATGGCCCCAGGCTTAGAGTGAAGGACAGTTTGATCATGAAAATATGGGACAACAGGCGTTGCCTACATTGGAGGGAGAATGTGAGGCTGGGAAGGCTGCAGCCAGGAGAGTGGTTACTGGGAAGGACTGGACTCCTGAACTGGAGATATGTGAGCTCCATGCATTAGCACCAGCAGGCACCTGCAGCACGGCTGTGTGCAGCTGCCTGGTTCCTGGCCATTTGCAGAGTAAGGCCTTCTGTAATGGCTAATCTTGACTGTCCACTTGACAGGCTCTGGAATCAACTAGGAGACATACCTCTGACCGTGTCTGTGAGGGACTTTCCAGATTGGGTGGGAAGACCTACCCTGAATGTGGGTGGCACCCTTCCACAGGCTGTGGTCTGACTAAAGAAGAAGAAAGCGAGCTGAGCGTCCCTGTTCGTCGCTCTCTGCTTCCTGACTGTGGATGCCATGTGACCAGCTGCCCCACACTCCTGCTTCCATGCCTTCCTGTCACAATGAACCACAGCAAACCTCTCCTTCCTACTTTCCAAGCCCTTGGTGCTGGTAGCACTAGCTTATCCAAGCAGACCCAGCAGTCAGGGCCATCTTGCTGGGAGGCAGCAAGGTGACTTCTGTCAGTTCTGTAATTTGCCTGGCCACTGAGCAGTCTACCTTGTAAGCACTTGCAAGGTGCCCTTAGAGGCATTTAAGGTACTAATCATTTTCAGCCCAGAGCTTGCTGTCCTGAGGCAGCCCAGAAATAGCCCTGCTGAAAATTAGGCTGGCTGCAACTGAGACATATTCAGGGGTTCTGAGACAGAGCAGGGAGACTGCATGCTTGCCTAAGCCCATAAGGAGTCCCCTGTATCTATGTCAAGGCCAGCCCTGGATTCAGGATAGTATGTCTGGGCTCCTCTGGCATGTGTCTATTGTTGTGCTTTCTGGCTGTGCTGCTCTAGCACTCCTGAGTCCTGGAGCCCTAGCATCTCTCCATCCTCAGGAATGCCAGAATGGCTATCACACTGTCCTTTGAGTTCTGTGGGGCAGGATCTAGTCTAATATTCCTAAATAGCTCTACCAGTCTGCCACACCCTCTGGAGTGCGGTTCTGTACTTCCAACCCTGACTTTGAGTTCCTGGGATGTAGGGCTTGCCCTTGGTCACCATTCCTTGTGTCTCACTGAAAACAGTGCCTGGGAACATGAGGCACCCATTAACAGTAAGTATAGGGCTGAGCCAGGGACATGGGGCTGCCCACTGCTTTTTCTTTTCTTGTTTGTTTTTTAGATTTGTCTTATTTGATGTGTATGAGTATTTTGTCTGCATGTATGTCTGTGAACCATGTGTGTGCCTGGTGCCAGAAAAGCTCAGAAAACAGTCAGAAGAGGGCACTGAATCCCATGGTGGTTGTAAGTGCCATATGGGTGCTGGTCCTCAAACCTGGGTCCTTTACAGGAGTAGCAAGTGATCTTAACTGCTGAGCAGTCTCTCCACTCCTAAGGGGTGTCTAAATCCCTTTACTTATCAGGGAGATGGGCCATGGCTCATCTCTGTCAATCTGTAACCCTTATCAAAAAGACAGGTTGGAGTCTGAACCAGGAACAGTGGGCTATGGCCTCTCTCCATACAGTGATTGTAGCATCTTGTGTAGCCACCAAATGCTGCCCCGGAGGGCACTCACAACTGCTGGGCATTGAGAAGAGAGGGGCTCAGGGCTGCCTAGTTCCCCTTGCCATGATGTGCTTCAGGAGTGTGGGGGTCACTGTGCCTTTTTGGGTGCCAGAGGGCCAGCAGCCACTCCCATGTTAGACAGTACAAAGCCATGAGGCTGGAAGCAGCCCTGCCTGGATGTTATCCAGTAAGTGTGCTGGCTGGTCACTGTGCCCAGGTGACACTGTGCCCCACAATGTTCATCAATGACACCCTTGTCACACCCACACAGAGGGATGTACCTGTCTCTCCGCCTGCCTGCAGGGGAAGGAGAATGGCCATTTCTTCTGTCCAAAGTTGCTTTGTTTCACAGCCCACACAGGCAGGCTAAGCCCCTTGCACGTGACTCGAGTCCAAATGCCGATTTTACAGCTTGAAGATCTTAATTTATTGGATGCAATGCAGGCATGCTGCAGGATGCTGCAGACATAGGGAGGACCTGCTGGGGCGGCACTGGATTCACAGCAGGAAAAGGGACAGGCCTCAGCCTACAGAGCCTGGAGCCCACTTCTAGAGCAAGGACTGATCCACACCTTTTAGTTTTGCCTGGTGCTGCAGCCTGAACCTTGATCCTCTAGCGAGTTGGAGCCTTCTCCACTGTCTTCCACATCCCTGTCCCCTCTCCTGCCAGCCCCCAGCATGACAGGACAAAGGTGTATCATTCAAATTCATTGTCATCATTTCCTTCTGTGTGACCATGGCCAAGTTACTAAGCCTCTCTGAACCAGTTTCTTCTCCCCTAAATTGAGACCAATACTACTTTCCACAAAGGAATCCTCATCTATAGATTGGCAGTACTAATAGCCTTGCCTTGCAGGAGGGGATGAGAATAGAAACGGGCACCATGGACAGCGCCGGGTCTGCGGCACTGCAGGTCGCAGGCTGCCTGAGTTACCCATCTCATTGCAGGAACAAAGTATCTGACATAACTATTAGTGGCCTGTTGGCCAAGGAGCAGCAGGACTCCGCGTTCCTGCATGAGGAGCACAGCTCCAGGCTCTAGTAGCAAGGGTGCTGAGCAAGGCTCTGGCTTGAAAGCCTGACACATTCCCCCACCTTTTGGCTGGCCCCTCAAAGGAAAGGGTCAGAGTACTTAAGGCAAGCTATGGGGGGCAGAGTTGTGTCTGCTTCCTTGTGCTCCTCACACTATGCACCCAGCCTGGCTCCTAAGATAGGCCCTCCACATGGCTGAATGAGAGGGCAAGTGAGTGTGTAAGTGGGGGTGGGGGTGGATGAGTGAGGGTTGGGTGAAGGGGCTAAGTCAGAGGTAGCTGACAAAACTGGAAGTGTGCACTTGCTGGGGCAGGATAGAAAGACAGAACTAAAGCGACAGAGAGAGGGCAAGGAGCCCTCGTCCTGGAGCACCGTGCAGTTGCCAGCTAGAGGCGAGAACTCCAGCACATGGGTTTGCTACTCCTTTCATACACAGATATTCTATGTTAAAGAAACAGTGATTCCATAATACATTTTAGATAGGGCAGGATGCTGAGGGCAAGTCAAAGCCGTATGAATAATTTCTTGGGAGATTTTGTGTATACCTACAAGCCTCTCGGGCTCACAATCGATATTTTTTTCTCTTCTTAAGTGTGTCTAAAACACACTTAGTTTTAGATGTGCATGTATGGGGGGGGGGTGTGCCCTAGAGCACATATAGAGAAGTCCGAGGACAACCTCTTATGTTGGCCTCTGCCTTACAGTTTATTTGAGATGTAGTCCCTTTGCTGTTTGCTGCTGTGTACCCCAGAGTAGCTAGCCTGTGAGAATCCAGGGATTCTCCTGTCTCTTTCCATTTAAAGTATCAGAAGGTTTAAAGCGCATCCCTTTCCCTACATCTCCAACAAAATCAAGAACTATATTTACAGAGGACATAGCCTACACCCCTGTGGATGAGACTTTTTAAATTAAAAACACATAATTGAGTATTTGCCCGCCCATCTATATGCACGCATGCATGCCTGGTACTTGCAGAGGTCAGTGATGGTACTGATCCCTTGGAAGTGGAGTTATAGGTGGACGTGAGCCACTTTGTGGGTGCTAACTGCTGAGCCATCTTTCCAGACCCCAGCGATTTATTTATTTATTATAGTTTTAATTATGTGTATTCTGGAGCACACATGGGTTCAGCGCCTGAGGAGGCCAGAAGAGGCCTCCTGGAGTTTGGGGCAGCTTGAGTCATTATGTGGGTACTGGCACCTGAACCCAGGTCCTCTGCAGTCAATATGTGCTCTTAACTGTGGAGCTATCTTTTCAGCCTAAACTTTTACATTGTCAATTGCAATCTTGTCAGGTGTACCTTGGGAACACCTTGGGGGGTAGGGCCCCATTTAGTTGTCTTAGCAAGCCTTTAAATACAGTAACAAAGCCTACCAAAATCTTGTCTATGGCTATTGTTAAAACAAAAGAAACAAATGAAAAACAGTGAGATGAGCTGGTGCCTTTGAGAAGCCCACACCCGTGCTCTCAGGTATGCTGTACCCTTCTACTAATAATGATAGAATTAAAGTATCTTTATTAAACCCCATCTCTGCTTCATAAACTACTTAGTCTTGAAATTCATTCCTGCACCAAAGCCATAAATCCACATTTGGCCTGAGATGACATCCCTAAAAGTCTAAGGGAACACCTTTCTGGGATGCTGTATCTCTTGCCTCTGAACTCCCAAATGCTGAACCTTACAAATCTTTGCTCTGAAACTTACAAATCTTTGCTCTGAACCTTACAAATCTTTGCTCTGAACCTGTTGAGTGCTAGGTCCAGATCCACACTGAGCCAGCCTACCTAATGTCACCACTGGGGTTCTTACACAGATGAGAGAACCTGCATCCACAAAGGTTAACAGCGTGTTCTGCTCACCACCAGAAAGGGAGAGAGCATTGTTCCCCTGTGGGTGAAGCATAGGCCTGTCATACCCAGGAACTAGATACCAGCAGAAGATCTGAGGTCTAGACTGTAGCGTTGCTCTGACAACCATGAACAAAGGGTCATGCTCTTACCCAAACTTCAATGACTGGTACTGTAGGCATGCATTTTTTTTTCTTGCAACCCACTTTTAATAAGGGTTCAACCTCTCCTCTAGCCCACCACCCAGCAGAGGTGGTGGAAGAGAAGAGAAAAGTTATTAGGATATGGGGGGACTGGACCTGTTCCCCAATAGTTCTTTGGGGGCAAGCTCGATCTTCTTGGGCAGCAGTTTAGTCCTAGAGCAAACACCAAATACGATTCAGTAGCTGTAGACCAGTCCTCTAGGCAGGCAGACACCAGGCACAAACCAGCAGCTATAGCCCAGTCATTATTTCAGCAAGCAGACACCAGGCACAAACCAGCAGCTACAGTTCAGTCCTTTCAGCAAGCAGACACCAGACAGCTGCAGTTCAATCCTGAAGAAAGCACCGGGCTCACCAACAGGCATAGGTGAGGGCTCAGAAGCGGCAAGATGCTGCAGGAACCTCGTGTGCAGTTCTTGATGAGTTTCTCTCAATGGTGGCATTATCACAAGTCAAGTTCAACAATGCTATGTAAGGCGAACCAATACATGCATGTCTTTAGTAAAGAATAGCAAGGCGGAGCAAACCAAAGCTCGGTGCTTGTCTCCCACTGTCTCTGGGGTCATATTTATACTCCTTCATCAAGCACCCGTTCACTGGTGTCTGCTTCAAGAAAACAGTCTTTCAAGTGTTTGCTTTAAGAGACATCCTTTCACCTGTGTGCCCCAGCAAACCATCATTTGACAAAACTGACTTTCCAAAGAACTAGAAGTTTCCACTTCATGGTACTTTTGAATGACAATGTATAGTTTGACTAGATGGCCATGATCAAGAGCCACAGGCTTATACAGCAGAAAATCATTGTCCCTGGTACCTGAGGCTGCAGATCAAGTTGGTCAAAGTGAAGCCAATGGCGTTTTCTCCCTGTGCTCTTTCATGGTGGTGACCCTTCCTTTAAGAATGGCACAGATAATGGCTTTAGGATCCTGTCACTCTTATGTCCCCCTCAGAGGCTCTATCTCAAAATGGAGCAAGGGTTTCCAAATGAGTTTTCAATGGCTACTCCTATGTGGGGACAACCAAAAGCAGAGGCCACTTAGGTTGGATGCTATTCAGCCAGCTAGGCATATGGCCTGCGTCCATGATGGCCCCTGCCACAGGAGAAGGGGCTTTGGAGGGAGGTGTGAAGGGAAAGATCCCAGATGTGGAGATTTCCAATTATCCACACAGCCCAATACCATCACAAGTAGAGACAAGGGCAGAGGAAGGACACTGGGAGAGGAAAACAGGCTGCAGAGACACTTTTTGTCAGTGTAGAAGACAAATTGAGGAACACAGGTCATGACCCTTGGAAACTGAAAGAAGAGACAGGACAGTGATCCCATGATCCCATCCCAGGATGCTTGTTACCAGCTTCTGACCCCCAACCTGAAAGAGAACAAGTCTGAGTTTTATGAGACCACTCAGTGAAGTCCTTAAAGAAGCCACAGGAAGTAAATACAGCTTAGATTAGGTTTGATTCTGGTATCAGCAAATGCGGAATAACAGTGGCTTCACTAAGAGAGTGATCAGAGTGAGGAGGGACATGGCTCAGAGCTCAGGATGGGGACGCTCTCTGCTCTCTGCTCCTTCGGGCCCCTTCCCACTGTATATGTGGCATGTTGATGAAACAGGCTGGGGGTGCGAGACCTGGTACTAGATGCAGCTACCCACTTTTGTTCATCTCTTCTTGCCAGAACTTAATTGCTGATGGAGAAGTGAAACAATTAGAAATATATGTATTATATTCACGTAGGGTGTACACGTGTGCGTGCATGTGCACGAATGTGCTTGTAGGCATGAGTGACATAGCAATCATGTGGAGGTCACAGGACAACCTGAAGTTGGTTTTTTTCCCAACATAATGTGTCCCTGGGATTGACCTCAGGTCCTTAGCCTGACCAGCAAATGCTGAGCCGCCCTCTGCCTCACTACAGTGGAGCTTTTACTCTTGACAGGTGCAGGCTTAAAAACACTTTAATGTCATGGGAGAATGGGAGAATGACTGTTGGGAGATAAAGCACGTCTGCTACCTGTCACCTGTATGGACCAAGGATTTCTGGGAATCCCTGTGTGTCTGTTGTCACACAGACATTTACATCCCTGATACTCACCATAGTGTGGCTTACTCTTGTGAAGGGCAAAAACACCTTGTATTGTCAACAGTGTGGACCACAGCCCAAGGTATGGACTGCTGCTTTGTGTCTGGCCCCAGCAGCTCAGCAACTTCATCTAGCTGGAGAATCTGGCCTCGTAACTGGCCCTGTAGAGGGTTGTGAGCACCACAGAGGATGCGATCCTGCCTGGCCGGTAGGGGATGCTGTGGCTGGGATGCTGATGCTGACAGTGTACCGAAGCCTCCAGCCTACCTCCATCTGTCCTGCCAGTGTTGGTGTGTTCAGTGCACTTTGTAAACAGCTTGGTCAATAAAGGGATTCAACTGGCATGGGGCTTGCCTAACAGGGTGGCCAGCACTGGCTTTGGGGAAAATTGACCTGAGTCCAGCTTTGGGATGAGGTGTCAACATGCCTTATTATTGTGCTTAGGTGGAAACCAGCCTCTGCAGGTGTGAAACAGGGGCAATGATCCCCACATTATAAGGTGTAGTGGGAGTGCACAGTGTACCCCAGTGTAGTCCCAGGGTTTGTGGAACACCAGGCAAATCTGGTTCTTCCCCTGTTGATATCAGCTATGGCAAAGCACTTACTACCTCAGGGAATCAATGTCAGCAGGGAAGGTGCTGCCTGGCTTCTTCAGGGCTGCTGCAGCTGGAAGCTTCTGGCCTGTGGCAGGCAGAGTGCCTGGGTAAAAGGTGACCTAATTATTAACAAGCGCTGCAGAGACGAAAGCCAAGGCATGATCCACCCCTGAGCAGACTCTGAAGGAGCAGATACTGACGCAGTAAAATTAATCTCCTAGAAAAACACAATTAGCAGTATCATCTCTACATCTCGTCTCCATCCACGCAGGGTGAAGCAGGGACCACAACGAGCCCAGGTTTCAAAAGAATGGTTGAATTTTTTGCTGGGAAAACATTTTCCATTCACGATCAAGGCTCATTGCTGGAGGTTTAAAATCTACCATTGGAAGCCAGAGGATGCAGGGAACGGAGCAAACAGCACCATTCCGTCCCCTTTATTTCCTGCATATCTCAAGTTGCTTCAGTCTGATGGGTGCTGGTGTGTGCTGGACACCCCGTCCACACACGCACAGGAGACCCCAGAATGTGCAGTGAATGCGTCCCCCGTCCACCATCCCTGAGCTCTCAGAGACACTGGGTGTGGAAGACCAGAGCCAAACAGACCCTTCAGAGGTGTGCTTTCCTCCTGAGCCTGTCGCCACACAGATAGAAACAGGACCTCCTTGCCTCCAGGATTAGTTAAAACAAACTCTGCAGGGAGAACTGGCCATACAGGCCCAGTGGCCAGGTCAACACTGGTTGTGTCTCCCTTGGCAATCAGAGCTCCACTCACTAGCCCCCTAGCCACTGTATGAGTCACTCTGTCTGACAAGGAGCCATTTAAGGGTCTGAGGAGGAGATAGCTTAGAGGGTAAGAGTGCTTGTCACCAAGTCTGAGGACTTGAGTTCAATCCCTGGGACTTCCCTGTGGAAGAAGAGAACTGTCTCCCTCTGATCTCCACATGTCCTCAAGTAGGCAAATAGCTAATGAAAATTAGCATGTAACATGTAAAAACATTAAAGGATGACTGCTCCTTGGACTACAGTCCCTCTGCAGTAGTTTCTTAGAAATGTCCCAAGTGTCAACATGAACCATGGCATATAATCTCAGAGCTACAGTGCCGGTTAAGCTGTCCACAGGCCCACACTCCCTCCAAGGTTTTGGGCAGGACCTGCTGCCACCTTTGCTGGCAACCCTCAGCACTCTGGCTTGGGGCCATGTAAGTCCATCTCTGCCTCATTTTATGCTCCATGTAGATATTTCTTCTTCCCACAAGAACCCCTAGGCCCAGGGTGACCTCATCTTAGGAGTCTCTGTCTCCTACCCACTAAGGTCCTAATTGCAAAGGTGGTCATAGTTCTAGGCTTGCAGGCAGCAGTAATTTTGGGAGGACAGCATCTCACCCACTGCAGTTCCTTAGCTCCTAGTAAATGCCTCTTTACATTTGGGGGCTTGTTTTATACCCAGCAGTGTAAAAGCAGCACACTGACCAAGGGCAGTGGTGTGTATGTGGTCAAGATTGTCCTGCTGGTGACCCCTGCAGACATGGAGGGTACAAGTGACAACAGCCCAGGGACATTCCATGCTGGGTAAGAAGCCCAGAGCACTGATACCTACACGGCTTCAGCGTCACAGCTGTGTGTTTACGAAGCTGACTTCGTTCTTCTAGAAACATAATATTCTTTTCAAGGTCCTGTCTCAGAACTGAATGACTCGTCTTGCATGTTAGGAGGCCTCCGGTCCAGAGGAAGCAGGATGACTTAAATGGATCAAAATTCAATTGCCAGAGAATCTGCGTACAAAGATTTCCACCTGACCTCTGCAGTGGGTCAGAGAAACAAGGGGAAAGTATACAGCAGAGAGCCATTGTAAGCTACGGCTGATAACAACAGCAACAACAACAAGTCAAGCAATGGTCAGATGTTCAAGGGCAGCTCAGGGCTTGCAGGCTAGAACTGGCCAGAGGGACAAGTGTTTAATTTCCCCACAGATGCTGAACAGAGGCCCACTGAGCCCCAGAAGGCTGACTGCAGTGCAACCTACCTCTTGGCTCCCATCTTCAGAACGCTCTGCTCTGCTCCAGGGAGCTGGTGTATTTCCTGAAAACTCCCAGAGACCCTGGCTCCCCAGAGCAAGCAATGAATTGTGTGCATCCATTTGTGGGGCCTTAAAAAACTCAATAATTAATTGAAGCAGACAGTGCTGTTGTTATTCGAATCCGGCCTCTCTGTGGCATTGACTCTGGCATGGTGCTTTGATAGTCATTTGCTGGCTAAATAATTTAATACAAACTGTTTCTATGAGCTAGAGGCCTCGCTGGTGCTGGCCGATCCTGGAATGCTGGGAGAGAAAAGCATAAAGAGCCAAATGAGATTATACGTTCTGGTCGTTTATCTCTAGGTTCATGCACTGGCTTGCTCAACCTCAGCTGCCCTCAGTTGGGTTCTGATTTATGCCTGGCCAATTCTCAACACGGTGACAGCCAGCAACATGGGAGCACTTTAAGCTGAAAGGAGTGAATTCTGTCCTTGCCCCCCTTGTCTTAGTCAGGGTTTCTATTCCTGCACAAACATCATGATCAAGAAGCAAGTTGGGGAGGAAAGGGTTTACTCAGCTTACTCTTCCATGTTGCTGTTCATCATGAAAGGAAGTCAGGACTGGAACTCAAGCAGGTCAAGGAGCAGGAGCTGATGCAGAGGCCATGGAGGAATGCTGCTTACTGGCTTGCTTGCTTCTCCTGGCTTGCTCAGCCTGCTTTCTTATAAAGCCCAAGACTACCAGCCCACAGATGGTACCACTCACAAGGGGCCCTCCCCCCTTGATCACTAATTGAGAAAATGCCTTACAGCTGGATCTCATGGAGGAATTTCCTAACTGAAACTCCTTTGTAATAACTCCAGCTTGTGTCAAGTTGACACAAAACCAGCCAGTATAATTGACCCCTTGTGAACTTGACACAAATATATCACTGTTAAGCCTCAACCCTTACTTTCTTATCTCCAAGTTCTAAATAACTTTAAAAGTCCCACAGTCTTTGCAAATTCTTACATATTAAAATTTCAATCCCTTTAAAGATGTCCAATCTCTTAGAATGCAAAGTCTTTTTACCACCAAAAGTCTCTTAACTGTGGACTCCACTAAAATACCTTCTTCCTTCAGGAGGGAAAATATATCAGGCCACAGTCACAATCAAAAGCAAAATCAAACTCCAACCGTCCAATGTCTGGGATCCACTCATGATCTTCTGAATTCCTCCAAGGGCTCAAGTCACTTCTCCAGCTCTGCCCTTTGTAGCACACACCTTGTCTTCTAGGCTCCAGATGCCTGTACTCCATTGCTGCTGCTGTTCTTGGTGGTCATCTCATGGTACTGGCATCTCCAAAACACTGCTGTCTTCCGCTGCAACTAAGTTTACCAACAGTCTCTCATAGGCTCTCTTCATAGTGCCAAGCCTCACCTCCTTTGCATGACCCTTCAGTCCTGGGCCATCAATTGCAACTGAGGCTGCACCTTCACCAATGGCCTTCCACAGCCTTTCCCAATGCCCAGGCCTCAGCTGCTCTTCATGACTCCTTCATGCCTTCAAAACCAGTACCACCTGGGTGACTCTTACACATTACCAAGTCTAGCCACAGCACAAGGTACAACCCTGGCTATTTCTGGAATGCAACCTCTGTGCTCTCAGATTTCACCTCAATGATGCTGGTCTCTTCCCAATCACTGATAATTTCCCAGCTCCAGCTAACCAGCATCAATAGTCCCAGTAATGCAATGGTTTTTGCTTTAGTAGTTCTGGTATACTGTTAATCACAGCTGATCCTTCAGTCCCAGCTAACCAAAACCATAGAATCTTCACAGTCAAAATGGCAATGGCCCTGATAAGGGTCTTTAATCTTCCCTCTGAAATTTCACAAGCCAGGCCTCCATCTTCTGCACTGTTCTCAACATTATCTTCCAAACTCCTACACAACATCCCACAGAGCAGCCGAAGTTCCAAAGTCCTTTCAAAGTCCTCCCCAAAACATGGTCAGGTTGTCACAGGAATACCCCACTATGCTAGTACCAATTTGTCTTAGTCAGGGTTTCTATTCCTGCACACACATCATGACCAAGAAGCAAGTTGGGGGGGAAAGGGTTTATTGAGCTTACACTTCCATGCTGCTGTTCATCACAAAAGGAAGCCAGGACTGGAACTCAAGCAGGTCAAGGAGCAGGAGCTGATGCAGAGGCCATGGAGGAATGCTGCTTACTGGCTTGCTTGCTTCTCCTGGCTTGCTCAGCCTGCTTTCTTATAGAGCCCAAGACTACCAGCACACAGATGGTACCACTCACAAGGGGCCCTCCCCCCTTGATCACTAATTGAGAAAATGCCTTACAGCTGTATCTCATGGAGGCATTTTCTTAACTGAAACTCCTTTGTGATAACTCCAGCTTGTGTCAAGTTGACACAAAACCAGCCAGTACATCCCTCCTCCTTACTTTATGGAAGGAGAAACTGAGATCTGGGAGAGCATGCTTTGCTTCGGACCTCACAGCTCATGTCTCTGCTATGACACAGCTGGCGCAGGAGTGACATCAGGCATGGGGACTGGCCGTTCCTACTGGAGTCCAGAGCTGGGATGGGCAGCCTGAGCAAAAGGGTGGGAAGACACAGGGGGCATGGACAGGCTGTGGCTCAGGAAGGCAGAAGGAGCTCTTTGGGTGCCTACCTTGCTCCCTTCTTTGGCCAATGCCTTCCCCATAAATCTTAGTCTTTCAGCCATGAAACAACAACAGAGGGAGCTTCAGTTCAGCTCAGGGTTTGAGGCTCATAAGTCATGGCGGCAGGAACTTGAGGCAGCTGGTCACATCCCATCCGCAGCTGGGAAGCTGAGACGAATGATCCTGAGGAGCTCCATGTCTCCTTTTTGTTCAGTGCAGGCCCCCGGCCCATGAAATGGTACCATTCACCTTCAGCTGGCCATCCCACCTCAATGGACCCACTCTAGTCATGCCCCCACAGGCAGGTCCAAAGGAGTATCTTCCAAGTGACTCTAGATACTGTCCAGTTGACAAGCAGTGTCAGTCACCACACTGGGGCACTGCCTGCCTGGGTGGCCGCCCCCTGGAGTGTGGCTGGAGGAACACCCAGAGAGTACATTGGTGGCTTTGGTGCTAACTGCAGTGTGCACCATAGTCATTTCAAATTATTGTTGCTTCTCCTTCATCTGCAAAATGGGTACAAACATATCTGGCCCCCTCGCTGCTCAAGTTTTGTGAATCTGAAATTATAAAAGAAAGGAAGGTGGGGAAAGAAAGAAAGAATGGAGAGATGAAAGGGTTTCTTCTCATTCTTGACATCATCATCCTTGCTACTGAACTCTTGCCCTGTAGTAGACCATGGGGCTTCTCCCTTCAGGCTCTAGGACAGTGGTCCTCAACCTTCCTAATGCTGTGACTCTTTAATACAGCTCCTCCTGTTGTAGTGACCCCCCAACCATAAAATTATTTTCATTGCTACTTCATAACTGTAATTTTGCTACTGTTATGAATCATAATATAAATATCTGTGCTTTCCAATGGTCTTAAAGAACCCCCATGAAAGGGTCGTTCAACATCCCACTCAGGGGGTAGCAACCCACAGGTTGAAAACCACTGCTCCAGGAAGTTTCCAGGTGGGTGTGGCATCTGTCCCAGCCAGGATTCCAAGAAGGGCCTGCATTCTAAGGCAGCTCACAAGTTGAGGAGACCTCCCTGCCTCACAGGGTAGTGTGCAAAGTTGCAGCAGTGTGTGGGGCTCTGGGGGGGGGGGCTCTGGAGGGATCTCAGCTGAGGCACAAGTAAGTGAACCATTATCATCCTTGGGCCAACAGGAGACGGAAGGGGGTGGGCATCTGGAAGAATGAGGATTGTTTTGGAGGAGTGTGGCCAGTCTTAAGTCCTGAACCCCATAATAATATTTACCCCATTCCTGTGAGCATAAGCTAAGAAAGAGAGACAGCCCCTTTGTTTCCTGACCATTTCCGGCTGCTTCGTGTGGCTAAGTGCTGGGAAGCATATGATGGTAGTTCTCCATAGAGCTCCTGATCTTGAGAGGATCTGGGGACTGTCATCTGCATAGCCCTACCAGGCCAACCACAGTGCAGTGCCCGAAGTTTGTTTGTGTGTGATAAGTGACTCTAGGATCAGCCTGGTGCTTAAGCAGTACATAAAGACTGGTGAGGTTCTGTTTCTAGGTGGTCTGGGGAGGCTGCTATGTGGATTGGTAGCCAGTGCGGGTAGGGTCTGTCCTAAGTGGGGACCATCAGCAAGCTCTGTCAGACCAATCAAAACATGAAAAGAGCTCTGTCTGTGCTGGGGCCAGACACTGTCACCAATTGGTCTTGGCCATCAGAGCTCAGGGATGTCTGACTGTGGCCCCTGGACTTAAACTGGTACCCTCTACAAGTTCTTAAGCTTTTGGACTCAGACTGGGACTCATACCAATGGCTTCCTGGGTGGAAGGCCTGTGGACTTAGCCTGAGCTATGCTACCAACATCCTGGAGGCTCCATCCTGCAGCTGGCTGGTAAGGGGACTACTCTGCTTCCATAGCCACTGTCAGTTCCCTAAAGAACATCTCTATCTATTCCAACTCTGCTACCTCTGTCTGTCCTGCTAAGTCAAGTCGGAGTCCATAAAAAATTGAAGTGCTGGGATCTGAAATCCCAAACGGAGCACCAAGGGGGAAGCAATTGACAAGTCTCACATTAGATACTAAAACTGAAAAAGAGAACCTTTGTGACCATTTCTACCCGTTCACAGAAGAGGAAACTGAGGTCCAGAGAGGACCCTCACCAGTCTCTCCCAGAGAGTCAAAGGGCTCATACCCGAGTGAAATGGATCTTAAAGGTAATTTAGGAAAAATTAGCAATTGCTGAGATGTTAATTAAATCTTTAAAACAATATTCCCCTCAACCCAACACGCATATGCCTCCAAGCCCCATAATAATATTTACTCCATTCCTGTGAGCATAAGCTAAGAGAGAGAGACAGCCGCTGTGTCTCCTGACCATTTCCGGCTGCTCCGTGTGGCTAAGTGCCGGGAAGCATGGAGGCCGATACAAGGCTAGGGGCCATTGCAAATGGCGTTCCAAGTTTTGTGTCCATTCTATGTGCGTTGGTAATGCTTGGACTTTCCCATGAATGAGTGTTTTTGTAGTAAGAACACACCTAGGAGACGGAATGTTACAATGGTGTCACGGGCAACCCTGCCTCCAGGGTACACTGGACTTGAATTTCCTTGCTGTGCCTTGGAGTGTGGCTTTCACGCTTTCTGAATTGGTAGGGGCTGAGTGTACGGTAAGTGGATGCTCATCGTGTCAGAGCATAGTTCAGGTTTTGGCACTTGGTTCCCAGTGTGCTGTTTTGAGGTACTGGGATCTTTAAGGGGTGGAGCCTGATGTTGGGGGTGGGGAAGGTGTGCTGGAGCACAGTCTCCCCATTCTAGATACAGGGGGCATTGAAAAAATGAAGTTGTTCTGCCCAGATTTACTTGTGTTCTAGAATCACATGGAGACAGAGTCCTACACAGGAGAGTATAGAATGAGGCCAGTTACAGAGGCAGTGTTGGGTAAGGGCCTTGAAGGGTAAGGCCTAACCACTTTGACAAAGCAGTGAGGAAAAATTCTGGGTGGAGGAGAAGCATCTGGGAAAGTGGTGATGGGTTGGGATGGGCTGGAGCACACCTGATTCCTCGAACTCGCAGAGAGCCACCTCCCTAAACCACATCTGTGTGCTGAGTGACAGTTGACAGGTGAGCTGGAAAACATCATTAGCGAGGCTGCTATGGAGTGCCTCTAGCAGCAAAGGTGGGTACCACAGGAAGTCACATCAAGTAGAATAGGATGTACCAGGAGCTGAGAGAGGAGAGCACCAGGTAACATCATTCCTAAACAAACAGACCAAGACGAAGGCTCTACAGCTTGATGTGGCCAAGCAGTGGAAGGCTTTGCTGCCACAAAAGCTGCTGTGAAGCCTCCTCCCGTGCTCCTGTCCGAGAGGGCACAGACTTCTGAAAGTTGTTCAGAGCCTGAAGCCCATCCCAGTCTTCAGAGGCACTGAACAGCCAGGAACCGGGCTTCTCTAAGTTGCAAATGCACACAGTACTCCAAGGGGTGAGTTCCCTTAGCCAGCCTAAAGGCTAGCAATGTGACCATAAAAGGCATCCTTCACCTTGCTTGTCCAGCAGGGGCAAGTAAAACTAGCAATCCCAAGGGTGCAGAATTAGAAGCCAAAGCATGAATAACAGCCATAACAGAAACTATATAACAATGGCACCCCTTAGTCTCAGAATACCGCCACAGAGGTTTTATCACAGCTTCCATCTTATAGATGGGGAAACCGAGGCACAGAGAAGTTAGCCTACTTGCCCAAGATGCTAAAAGAGAGACATGATTCAAATCAGGCCATGGTTCTATGGCTTGGGTGTGGTTTGTCCCCAAAGGTCATACCCTGCCGTGCCAGCACCATCCCACAGCTGGGGACCCAGACTGAACAAAAGGGAGGGGGCGGCATGCTGCAGCATGCCTGCATCTCTGCTTTCTGACTGCAGATGGAGTGTGACCAGCTGCACTGCATTCTGTTGCTGCATCTCTTCCCCACTGTGATGGGCTGCACAGACTGTTAGCCAAGACAAATCCTCCTTCCTTAAATTGCCTTTGCGAGGCGCAACTTGTCACTCGGCTCAGAACAGTTAGGGTGGGTCTTTCCACCTCAATGAACACAGTCTAGAGACTTCCTCATCAGCATGCCCAGAAAGTGTGTCTTCTCAGAGATTCTAGATCCTGTCAAATTGGCAACCAGTGTAAGCCATCACACTGCCAGTTCACCTGGACCACTTCACCAGGGCTAAGCCAGTGTTGACTTATGCCCTGCCTTTGAACCACAGAACTGTGAGCTAAATGAACTTTTCTTTATATAGTACTCAGCCTCTGTAACAGAAAACCAGCTCTTAAACAGCAGTGACAGTCTGGACTTCAACCAGTTACTCGGGGGAAGACACAGAAAACCTTAGGCTTGGAAATGGCGGGTTGAGTCCAAGTACAGAGGAACAGTATCTGGCTGCTGGGGGTATGTGGCTTTGTCTAGGTAATGACTGGTGGAGTCAGGGATACTGATGTGTACTTCCAAGACTCATCTGGATAAATCACATATTGTGTCAACAATCCTTTGTGGCCCTGGGAATTAGATTGTGGGTGCTAGACTGGAGCCCCCCATTACATTGGCTGGTCCCATATGTGGCACTTCTGACCCCGACTTTTTCAACCTAGTACTTCACTGACCCCCTGATTTCCCCAGAGGTATCTTCATCTCCTCTGGAAATTACTTGGGCACCCAAACCACTGCATCCTTGATGTCTGGAGTGAGTTGAATAATGGTCCCTTAAAGATCTGCCCGTGTCCTGACCCTGGGAATCAGTGAGCCTGACTTTATATGGCTCAGTTGCTACCACACACAGCCACTGGTATGATTCATTTAAGATACCAGAGTGAGCAGTCCCCAACTCAGCAGTGAGGTGACATACAAGGTAGAGAGGACGGCTATGCGGGGAGTAATGTGGATATAGGTTGGAGCGATGTGGCCACACGCTGAGCACTGCCTGTTTCACCAAAGCCAGAAGAGGAAGAGGTTCTTCCTGGGAGCCTCCAGAGGGAGTAGGGCCCTGTCCACATCTTGACTGTGGACCTTTGGCCCCCAGTGCTGTGAATACGTTTCCATTCTTTCAGAGATGCTAGTTTGTGGGTCATGTGTTCCAGGAGTCACAGGAAGTGAATATGCTGTCTCTGCATTCTTCCTACTTAGACACACTTCCTCTCCTTGAGCATGCTCCCCGCTCTGACTTTGTCACATCTCCTGGTGGGAGCTGATGCTTTGTCCTTGAAAGGTGTCGGTGTGTCTTGTGCATTATGTGTTTCTGGTACCCTTCATGGGGTTCAGATACAAGCAAAGAAAACCACAAAGAAGTAAAGGGCAATTCCCGGGCCAACAAGTCACAGCATGACGCCTGGCTGTCTCTGGGATAGCCTGATCCTTGGCTGGCTTGGAGGGAGAGGGTGTGACCAACCCTTGCTCCTTGTATGAATCCTGATTCGAGCAGGCTAGTGCTATGAAACAGCCGGAGACTGAGATGGAGATAAAGCCATTCTCTTACACAAACCAGTCTGACTAGTAGGCCCCCTGATGCCTGCAGGCTAGTGCCTGGGTGGTTTCTAACTCCTTTTTCAGCTGCCAAGAGGACAACCTGATGTCAGACAGGTGTCTTCAAGCCCTTCCCTCTGCCTGGAGAAGCCTGGAAAGGCACCCTAGAGGAGACTCTGAGCCCTAACCAGGCTGACCTGACTTGACTCAAAGGCAGCCTGGACCCTGCCAGAGCCAGGGCAGAGAAGCCCGGGCAGCACCCCCACTCTTCCCTTTTAAAAAAGGGGCCCTCCTGGAGAGTGTGGGATCTGGACCTATAGGCTGCTCCTGAAGTTTCTGTTATTCCCTAGGGTCCTCTGGTGGATATTTAGAGCCCCAGTAACCACCATGGGGACATCTAAGTTCTCTGGGGAACAGAATGATGGTCGGGGATGATGAGGCGCTGCTCCTCCCGCATCGGTATGCAGCTCTTCCCCTTCTGTAGCTTCGCTTCCACATCCAAGTAGTGTTTCCTATCCTGTATCCTGCAAGCAAGGCTGGCTAGAGGTCTGTAAAATGCAGTGACCTTCATGGGGTGGCCACAACAGCTGCCTGGGGCACCGGTCAGGCTAGAACCTCGTTCACCCTTCTGGGTCTCTGGGCTATCCAGGCGGGCTGTAGCTGCGGTCGATCGGAAGATTCCCACCTTCCCTTCCGCTCTGACCACAGACAGCTTTTGGCTAGCCTGCCTCTCCTGCGCAGAACCGTAAGCTCTGAACACCTGTCCTCTTGTGCCCACACTGTAGGCATGCATCCCTAGTGGGACAGCACTACCTCACATCCTGCAACCTCCCTTTTTTTTTTTATAGGGACCCGCCCTCATTTTCCTTCCCTCTCCCACCCAGCCTCACACTAAGAGCCACCGAGGTCTATCACCCACATTGTCGTCTGAAAATCTTTGTCATTCTTCAGAAGTCTCAGATCTGATCGACAGTGGACCGGCACCTTGTCTTCATCCACTTTTGGGGCTCCCTGGCTTCCCAGTATCTCCCCTCCCCTTCTTCCCTTCCTTCCTCCCAATCGCCCCGCGCTCCGCCGCCGCCCCAGGGTTGCGCAGCCCGCCCGGGTATTCCCTTAGTCAGGCATCGGGAGTCTCAGGTCCTCCTTCCTCCGGTCAGGGCGCGCGCGGGGTCCCCGGGGGACCCCCCACCGCAGCCGCGTGCTCCTTTGTGCGACCGATCCGCGCGCGGGCGGCGCTGCGTCAAGGCGGAGGCGCATCGGCGCGGCCCCACGCGCACTCCCGCGCGCGGCCCCCGGGAACGGCAGGAAGGAGGCGGCGCGCGGAGGCGGGAGGCACAGAACCCAATCGCTGATCCCCCGGCCGCGGCGCCGCCTCCGCCATTGCTGTGCGCGGGAGCTGGCGACGCGGAGCCTCGGAGCGCGCTTGGAGACCAGATCTGCCGGAGCCGGGCGTGGGGTGAGTGCGGGTGGCGAGCGGGGCGGGCGGCCGAGCATCTCTCAGAGGGCCGTGGGAGACCCGCCGGAGGCCAGCGCCACCGGACAGGGGACGCGTCCAGAAAGGCTGGGCACGGGTGGCGTCCCCTCACCCGGCCGTGATGCGCCCTGCGGGGTGGGAGTCTAGAAATGTCAGTCAATACACAGCCTGAGACTGATCTGGCTGCGATCGCCGCGTCCCTGCCAGCTCTCTGGGGAGATCAGGCGGGGACGGCGGCCGCGGGGACAGCGGGTAGGTGTGCGGAGTCCTCCTGGCTGTGCCTCGCCTCGACCGGGCTACCGCTTGCCTTGACCCCCGCGCGGCCCTCCCTCCGCAGGCCACAGCCTCGTGTCTTTTGCAACCATGGTGAAGTTGGGGAACAATTTCGCAGAGAAGGGCACCAAGCAGCCACTGCTAGAGGATGGCTTCGACACCATTCCTCTGATGACGCCCCTCGATGTCAACCAGCTGCAGTTCCCACCCCCAGATAAGGTATGAGCCCCCGACATTCCCGCGCTGCTGTGTGCACCCCTAAATCTTCGGCAGCAATGGAAACAAAAGAAACGCCTTGTGCGCGTTGAGAGGTGGAGGCGGGCTCAGCCAGGAGGAAGGCAGGGCGAGCACAATGTACCCTCGTGATTATGGGTTTGGTGATGCTTAGTTGACACCTTTGTCTCGGCAAGACTCCTCAGTGTAAGTCCCCCTCTTGATTTGGGGGAGTCTTGTGAGAGCGTTGCTTGTTGGTCTGGGGGGTCAGGAGTGAGCTCAGCGAGCTGGTCCTTGTGCCTTCCTTGTGTGGGGGTTTCAGCTCCATTTGCCTCACTGGGTGTGTGCTCGTTCCTCTTTGTTCCTTTTGTGACATCTCCAGATCTGAGCTCAAGCTCAGCAATGCTAGTGTAACCAGGACCATCTTTATCCTGATGGTATTTTTTTCCTGACTTAAAGACTCCCTTCTTAAACACTGCATCCAGTGGAGTATCATTGCTCCACAAAGCCATTTTCAAGCCATACCGTTTAAAAGCAAATTCTACCCTTAAAGTAGAAGATAGCATCACCGCACGCTAATGTAAAGCTACACGCCCTGCATCTACAGTCCCAACACACAAAGGAGCTTGCTCACTATTCCCGCATGCCTTACATCTCTTGTCTTCATTTCTTTCCCGATAAAGAGGCTCTGGCTCCAGGCTCTGTGCTCATTGGGTAGCAGTAGAGTGGGGTATAGAAGGGACCAGTAGTGGGTTTTCGATGGTGGCTGGCAAAGGTTTCTTTCACTCACTCCTAAGCTTAGCTTCCCAAAGTGGTTTCATCCTCCTCATTCTATTGTCTGGTTTTGGTTTTTTTGGAGGGAGGGGTGGGGGAAGATGGCAACATGGGAGCAGGGAAGGGACTGCCAGCAGGGGCTTCCCTTTGGGAAAGAGAGATCAGCTGTTCATACACTGAGTGGCATGGACCTGTGTACCTTATGCCACAGATACTGGTCCAGACTGACCTTCACAGGAGGAACAGAGCTGTTGAGTCTTTGACCTCTACCCTATGGTGGGATGTCAGGGCTTGGTCCCTATCTCCAGAACCCTCCTGCCTTAATACATGCATCCAAGGAGCACCTGAAGCCTGTGCCAGGAACTCTGTGTCCCAAGCAGCACCTCTATCAGGCGATTCCCTCTGCTCGGCCCAAGCATCCTCTTTTGCCCTCAGTGTGTTCGTTCCAGAACTGCCTGGCATGGTCAGCCACAAGAAGGAGGGCTTCAGGCAGCTCCCACATTCTGCCAGTCAGTCCTGTTGCTCAGGAACGGGCTAGGTAGCTCTGTGTGAGTATCTCCTCTCTTGAGGTAACTGATGGAGATACTCCAGAAAAGGGTATTCCTGTGGGAACAGGTCCTTGAGCTAGGCCCCAAAGAGAAGACAGATTCTCAGAGTTCATCAAATGCACCCAAGGTCATCATGCTGAAGGTCACCGGCCTCCTAGAAGTTTCTAGCCTTGCTTAGTCCACTCTGCTTATAACTGGACACCTCTCACACTTGACATGATTCAGGGAGGTGGGGGATGTGACTTCTGAGAGCCAGGTTGCACCCACCTGAGAATATGCACTGGTGCTGAGGACTGCCATTCACATCAGGGACATAGCCTTGCCTGACATCAGTTAGGTACACTTGCCACACCAGGCTTTGTCCTGTGCACGCCATAGGTTAAATTCAACATGCCCACACTGCTGTGAAGCACCCACTGCCATTGCCCTCATTTGACAGGCACAGCAATGAAGGGCTAGACTAGAGAGTTTTAACGGACCTGTCCAAGGTCACCGGTCCCTTAGTGGTAGATATGGTTTGAATGCAGGTGGGCTAAGTGACCCCAGATGTCCTCGCTCTTACAGTTCTGGATGACACGGACCTTATAGCCTCCAGGTATGAATAAGACACGAAGAAGCCTTCTGTTCTCATGGTCAAATGAAGTAGACCCAAAAGTATGCTCAAGGTCACATGGCTACTTGGGTGCAGCTGGCCTCCGAGGATGGTAGGGCAGTGCTCAGTTCTGCCTTGGAATGTGATGCCTTGAAGGGGTGGATACCCCTCTGTCTACTTCATGCCAGAAGTAAAACTTGACAGTATACACTCAGCTCAGGGCTCTCTGACTCAATGACAGGCATAGGCTGCTTTCACTAAGACCACTCTTGAGGCTGGCTCCACAGGTCATGACGGGAGTGGAGAGTCCCCCAGTCATTTGTTTAGGGCTTGTCCCTAGTAACTCAGTTCCCCTTGTCCCATTGACAGGACAAGTGGGTGTCTCCTAAACCATGAAACAACAAAGGACATTCTCCCTCCAGGAGAAGTGTAGGGGTGGTTGGTTCTCTCCTAGCCCATAGCCACTGCTGGGCACCTGCTTTGGGGAGTAAGTTTGGAGATTAGAGGTTGGCAACTCCTTGACCTCACTCTCCCTGTCCAAGGGAAATAGAAAGGCAATGGGTCTCCAACAGAGGCAGAGCTGGGGAGACCAAGATGGGAATGTCCCTGTAGCATTGTCTTAGTCAGGGTTTCTATTCCTGCACAAACATCATGACCAAGAAGCAAGTTAGGGAGGAAAGGGTTTATTCAGCTTACACTTCCATGCTGCTGTTCATCACCAAAGGAAGTCAGGACTGGAACTCAAACAGATCAGGAAACAGGAGCTGATGCAGAGGCCATGGAGGAATGCTGCTTACTGGCTTGCTTCCTTCTCCTGGTTTGCTCAGCCTGCTTTCTTATAGAACCTAAGACTACCAGCCTACAGATGGTACCACTCACAAGCCCCCCCCCCCCCCGATCACTAATTGAGAAAATGCCTTACCGCTGGATCTCATGGAGGCATTTTCTCAACTGAAACTCCTTTCTCTGTGATAACTCCAGCTTGTGTCAAGTTGACACACAAAACCATCCAGTACAAGCATTAGCATGGGTTCCCAGGTTGGTGTCAAGTTGGTTGGGCTGCAGAGAAGTTTGTGCAGGGCAGATGGATGGGTTCCCAGGTTCACATGAGAGGGTGGTGGGCGAAGAAAGAAAGACCTCCAGGCTCTGTAGTCCAAGAAGCTCCCCAGAGCAGTTTATATCCAGGCCCTAGTTCTTGGGTGCTAGACAGTTGTGTTCAGGTCTCCCCCAGTGACACACATGTCCATCAGGTGGGTAGCACAGAAACGCCAGTAGGAGAGTAGAGGTGTCCTCTCCACACCCTAGGCCAGGGCTCTTCTGCAGTGGGCACTCCTTCTGCCAGCCATTATTCCTGTGGCCTTGGCCAGTGAGCATCACTTCTGTGTCCCCCAGTTCTGTATTTTTCCTGGGACTGCTATAGGATCATGAACAGGCAATGTCTCTGAAAGCACCTTCATGGAGAGTTCTCAGTGGAAGTTGTTCTCACTGCCCGGAGGAACGGTGGGTATCTCTGAACTTGACAGGGCAGATATGTCTGAACACATCTGGCTTACCGCTGACCACATACGTCTCTGTTTCCTGGCTAAGGTCGTTGTGAAAACTAAGACTGAATATGAACCTGACCGCAAGAAAGGAAAAGCACGTCCTCCCAAGATAGCCGAGTTCACCGTCAGCATCACCGAGGGGGTCACCGAGAGGTTTAAGGTGAGTGCTCCAGGCTGAGCTGCTGCCCTTAGGCCAGGAGGCAGCTGCCACACTGCAGAGAGGTCTTTTAGAGGGGCAGGAACAGGATGTGATTCTACTTATCCAGGCTGTGCAGACCCAACAGTTTCCAGTCCCAATCAGGGGCTCTCCATGGTTTTGTTTTTGTTTTTTAAGTTTTTCCTTTTTCTTTGCTTCATCCTCTAAAATAATCAGATATTATTTATTTTTATAGCAGGGAAAACCTACCCATGAACTTCCCTTTAAGCAAAGGCAATACACGTGAAAAAACATTTGCCAAACATGGAAATCTTTGCCATTTTAAAATCTTTGGCAGTTGCAGGAAGGAAGTAGACAGCCCAAGACACTTACACCTACCTATCCAGGCAGGGCTCTGTGCCTACGCAAGCTCCTCCAAGGGCTGCCACATGAACAGGGTACTCTCCTACATCCCACCTCATGAGGGTGGGGCGGGTACTGCTCATTGGGTTGGTTTTCCATATGAACTAGGGTTGGTCTCCAAGCCTGTCTTCTATAGTTCATGGGTGCTAGGCTCTCCTACATCCCACCTCATGGGGATGGGGAGGAGACTCCCAGCTCTCTATGGCAGAGCCATGATGAGAATCTGCCTGGCTGCAGAGCCCATGTGTTCAACCTCCAATCCTTCTTCACCTTCTGCTCCCTCCGGCAATGGCTGCTAAAAGGAATGAAGTACCAGTGAGCTCTGGTGGGAGGAGACTTCCTCACAGCAGGGGTGCGTGTCCTCGAAATTGCTATCTGCTGAGGAACAAGCTGGATGTTGGTATTCTGGCAACCTCACTCTTCAGGAAAGATGTAAGAGAAAATAAAATGGTGCCTGGGGCCCAGATTAAAAGGGGCTAGTTGGAAGCCATCCTCACACCTTAATAAGTGGTCTTGGATGAATGGATGGTCATCCACTAGAATGTATGAGCAATCTATTCATGGGTGTGCCGGTGCAGACCCACTCTTGGCACACTGTAGAGCATCTGTATTGTCTCTTGTTAGTTCTTGGGTGATCGTGGGAACTACAGAAGACAGGCTTGAGGACCAACCCTAGTTCATAGCTGCAAGGGAATCCAGAAAAGCAGTGTTTTCATGGAGTTTGTAATACAAACTTCCTTCTGCTTCCTGTTGCTTCTCACTGCTGTCTGGATCTTCCTGGTACAGTGGGTTCCATGAGTGTCACTATCGTCTGTGTCCCTAGTGATGCTGGTCAGTGAGTAGTATGGTACCCAGATATTCACTCCATCTGTTGAGTGTCTCTGTGTGCCAGGCTCTGTTCCCTCTGGTGTTCTTGGCTTGTGTTTTTCTCACATGCCCTAGGCCCCTTGCCTAAGGCATGGGTGATGCATCTGACTTTTCCAGCCTCCTTCCTCTTCCCAGCTAGTGACAAGTATGCTTTTCCAATAGGAGCCTGAGGCACAGAAGTGCAGGGGTCTGAGTCTGTGCCCCTGTGGGTATGGAAGGGTGTCAGGTAGGCTGAGCTGCTCTTCCTGGATCAGGCGGTGGCTCTTAACATGTCTGAGATCCATGGCCAGTATTAAGATGGATTGACTTGAGCTCAGCATCTCTGTCCCACTATGGGCTCAGCATGGTTGCCATCTGCTGAGATTATTTTTCTGCCCATCAGCATCATGGGTACTTGGGATCGGGTACAGAGCAGACCTGGATGTCAAAAAAAAAAAAAAAAAAAAAAAAAAAAAAAAAAAAAAAGCCACACTGTCTGAATGTCATCTTGCCTGAATATGTTCTGGTTTCTTGTGTCTGATTGGATTTTTGTCCCCATCACACTTTAGGTCAGAGAGTAATATGGTAGCCAAATATCCTCTCCATCTGTTGAGTATCTCCGTGTGTCAGGCTCTATCCTCTTTGGCGTTCTTGGTTTGTGTTTTTCTCACATGCTCACCTGAGATGGGTCCCTAGGTCCCTTGCCTAAGGCACAAGTGACGCAGATTTGGCCCCAGGGCTCTAGGCAGTCAAGGCTGGGCCTCTGCATGGTTACCTGGCTTCTGTTGCCCAGAACCTTAGGGCTCAGAAGACCCAGGAAGGCCTCAGACAGTCTCTACCATCCCAGTGGCAGGCTGTTGGTCTCAGGAGGCCTACCTCACCTCTCTTGCTTTCTCCCGGGTGTCTGGGAAAATACTAGATACAGTGGCGACCCACTAGAGGATTGCTTTGCACTGCAGTTTGCCTGGTCTCACATACGGCCACCAGTGTTTCCCTAAGCCTAGCTTCTGTGCCTTTTTTATGACTCACCCCAGGGATGGCTGGGACTCCCCTCATCATGGGTTCTAAAACAAGCTTCCATTATGAGCTGCCACAATCTGAGCTCCAGCCCCAGGCAGGAATCTGTCCCCCTCTCTCTCCTTTTACACGGAGGCTCCCAGAGATGAGCTTACCCCAAGTTCCTGTTGCCCTCTGCCAGGAGGTGGTGCTTACAGAAGTAAGCTTTTTAATCTTGTTGATGCCACAAATGATTCAGGAAGTAGGATGCCATCCCTCTCTCTGTGTTAATCGGGGGGAGATTGAAACAGAGCTTGAGCTCGGGAAACCTGCTCTTGGCTTGTGGCCTTGGAGGGCACAGGTTTGCAAGGGTGTCATTCACCACACCCCTTTCCTCTGCTGACCTAGACCCTGTCCTGCAACTACTACTGCTGCCTTGTACTCCACAGGACCCAGGTCTCCTTCCTGTTCCAGCAGCTGAGCCAGATGGCACCCCGACTGATGTCCTCTGATGTTGTTTCTGTGTCACAACCCGTAGCCCCCTTCCAGCTGTTCTCTTTTAAGAAGCTGGACTAGTCTATACCTCTCTCTGGACATGGGCCCTGTGATCTGATATCTCAAGCAGGCACGAAAGAGTTGGTCTCATGAAGCAGAGGCCCCTTGATCTGGCTCATGACCTTGAAAAAGGAAACCAGGCCATGGCAGCCCCCTGAGAGGAATATTGGCCAAAAATGAAGGTGTTAGAGCCTGTGTGTGCAGACGGCATTTACGAATAGCCTATGCCAGCACTGTCAGAGTCCTTGATACTATCTCTCTGGTGCTTACCGCACTCTCAGAGCTGGCTAAGTAAATGAGTGACTCATCCATCACTGGTAGACTCCTGTGGAAGGGGTCTGGCATGATTTCTAGGGTGTCCCTGGGGGCTCCTGAACAGCCAGGTAGCTCTCCTGATCTAGCCTTTTTACTGAGCCATGGATGGGTATATGATCTCTATGGGAGACACTTGGACAGTTGTCACAGGGCCAGCAGATGACTAGCCTTAGTCAGGAAATGTCAGAAACAGGGTAGGATCCCCACAACTCAGCTGCAAGGGCTGGTTCCTCTAAGCACACTGAAGTGAGCAGTGTCCTGAGGGCACCGAGGGCCGACTTAGAGGACTGACCCATGTTCTTAGGGCATCCCTTGCTTTTGTCAGCTCTGAGATGCTGAGAAACCAGAAAGTTAGTTCCTCACATGGATCTGGGGGTTCCACAAGGTTCCACCCAGGCAACATGCATTTCAGTCAGCTCTACAGTTGGAGCAATGTCTCCTGGGGTTCTGTGCTTTTCTTAACATGGGGCATGGTCTGGCACAGCAGCAGAGACATTTGGAGTGCTGGAGCCCTTTGAGATGCTCAGATTGTCTACCATTCTGGAGAGTTCTCTTGGCCTTTAAGACTTAGAGATATTTTCCATGTCGCTAAGTTCACACATACAATAGGCCATGTGCCTGCTGTGCATAATAGCATCATCTGGCTAAAGGTTGAGGGTCTTTTCTGAACATGGGGGTTTGGGGAAGGAACAGGATATCTGGACTCAGGGACCCATCCTCTGAGTCTCCCACCAGGGATTATTCACGGTCATGGTAGGAACAGCATACCATTCTGATGGTGATAATTTGGATCTTTTCTTCTTAATGTGTATAAATCCAGGGAAGGAGATCCTGCCTTTTAGACCTTGAAACAACAGATAAATTGTGTGCATGTTTGAGCTTCTTTGTCCTTTATTTGGATTGCTAAGGTGTGTCCATCTCAACTTCAGAGGACACCCTTGAAACCAAGTGTCTTTTTGGATATTACACTGTGGTTATCATGGAGGGTTAAATCTCTTGGCTGCAGGGTTGCTAGGTTGGTTGCTAGGTAACAGTGGATGAAGGGGGTGGGGGTAGGCTTCCTAAGATTGCCACACAGGGATAACAGGATGAATCACCCTGTGGCAGCCAAAAGCCTAGGCTTCGAATGAGGCTTGAGTCAACGGGGAGAGCAGCCATTTAATTAATCAGAGGTGTTTTTACACTGAGAGTAAATGTAGGCTAGGATGTTGCTCAAATGAGCTAAACCTAAACATTAAAACAAAACCAAACCAAACTGTGCTTTCCCACTTGTGCAGGTAGTGTGTAATGGGCTGTTGCGCTGCTTCTTAATGTCCTGGAAGATGGATGCTCCACAATGAGGCGGACTCAGGGAAGTTCTGCCAGGTTCTCTTCGGCTCCCTGTGCTTTGTGGCTGTCAGGGTGAAGAGGGCTGAGTCTTCCTTTCCCATCCAGTTAAGGGTTTTGGGATGGAGCCACAGCCCTCTCTGGCACCACTCTGAGAAATTCTAAAGCCAGCCTTGCACATGGCCGCCTTTCAAGGTCAGTGAAGAGCCGGGAGGATATCATAGGAGAGGCCACTTAAGGATGGTCTCCAAAGCTGGCAGCCGCTGCTGCAGTGCAGGTGTCCCTTGGCATGCTGCTGCAAATGATGCTGTGGGTGGTTTGTTTCTTTCTCCCTCGTCCTTAATGACCTTGAGCTTCCTGTGCGCCTGCTTTGCACGCTCTCTAATAATCCTCATGGCAGGTTCTAAGTCACACTTGTTAACTGTTTATAAACGGTGACGCAGTTTTTCTACATCCAGTAGAGTATGGGGGGGGGGTCTTCATTCATGTTAGTAAGAGAGACCTTAGAAACTTGTTTAAATGCTCTGATGACCTGCAGCTGGGGATTACCCAGACCTGCAGCTGCAGAGTCCTCAGATTCTGGGTCTAGCTATGAAGTGGGGGCTTCTTCCCCACTTTAATAAGATGTAGGTTGAATCACCTTGGGGTATGTGTCTGTGTTCTCTTCTCTAAAATATTTAGTTCTGTAAACACTTGGAGGTTTCAAGATTCATTCTCTGATTTTTTTCTTTCCTTTCCTGTATAGCATTAGTCAGCAAAAGGTTTCTTTCCTTTCCCTTCCCCCTGAGGGATGGAGGACAGAGACTGTAAGTGACCTAGCATCGACCCGCTCAGCCTGGGCCCTTTGTGAGCCTTGTTTTTCTTGCCCTTGCTCTTCTCACTAAGGAGTAGCCCCAAGGTCAGCTGTAACAGGGAGGAACACAGGACTCAGACCCACATCCTAGGATACCACCCCGTGTCAGTGTGGTTATGAGTGTCTCTCCCGCTGTTCCTGGCTGGGATTCGGCTGGTTTGTGCCTGGTGGGAAGTGTTGTGAGAATGGTCAGTAGCCAGTGCCTTGGCAGTTGGATGACTGTAACCATGCATAGACTGTGACACTTTGGTGAAAGGTAGAAGGCTAAGTGGGGGAAGATGCTGAGCAATAATTGGCAACCACGCTGGGTCTAAGCACCCTGCCCTGCTTCACTGGGATCACCCTGAGCCCCCTCTCCTCCTCCTCCTCCTCCTCCTCCTCCTCCTCCTCCTCCTCCTCCTCCTCCTCCTCCTCCTCCTCCTCACTGGGTCATACCCTGAACCCTCTCCCCTTCTTAGTCTCACCAAGGGACACAGTCTGCTCCTCACTGTTCCTTCCAGGAAATGCTTCCCAGATTCTGCTGACCTCCTGCACAGGGCTGCTCTGGCTTGGAGATACCAGCATCCAGGGACATGCTCAGCTCTGACTTTCCTCCTCTAGTCCTTAAAAAAATAGTGGTAAGATATGGATACAAAACTCACCATTTCAAAGTACAGTTTAGTGACATTGAACAGTTGCCAACTGTCACACTGTCAAGTTCCAGAACATTTGATTATCACAGAAGCTGACCCAGACTATGAAGCAGTGAGCCCTACCTCCCCACAGCCCCTAGCAGCCACTGATCAGTTTTCTGCTCCCACGGTGTCCTTTGTCGGGACCCATCACAGAAGTGGAACCATACACTGTGCAAGCTTTCATGTCTGACTTTTGCTCAGCATCACGTGGTCAAGGTTCATCTGTTGTAATACGAATCAGAACTTCATCCCTTTTGAAGGCCAAGTAATATTCTGTTGTGTGGACATACCACGTTTTATTTAACCACTCACCCATAGTGTTTCTTTGTATGAAATTTTGCTTGAATGCCTGTTTTTCATTCTTGTAGGTAAATACCCAAGAGTAGGATTGCTGGTTGCCATGGTAATTTTTGTAGTTTATGTGTTGTGGAACTGCCACTGTTTCTTGTATCAGGGCCATCATTTTTCATTGCTATCAGGGTTCCAGGGTCCCCTCTCTACACAGCCAGCTCTTGGTACAGCCATTACAGTGGGTGTGGTGTGATTTGCATTGCCCTGATGCCTAGCCACATCGACCTGCTTCCTGGGGTCTTGCCACATCGGGACTTGTCTAGACTCTAGCACCTTGATGTGCCAATGGGGAGCTCAGTCAGCTGGCTCATGTCCCCATTCCTGGTGGGTCATGATGCAACTAGTCCCCATGTTTTTGATACTGCAGGCCTCTCTGATCTTCACCTCCCCTTTCTCTCACCTCCCAATGAACTCTTTGTCCCTTGAGGCTGATGCTCCTCCAGGAAGTCTCCAGAGTAGTCAGAGCTGCCTCTGTGTCCTGCCTCTCTTGTGACACTTCTTATTTGCCTGTACTGAGTTGACACCAGGGTGATGCAGTGGAACCTGCAGGCTGCTCAGCCAGCTCTTGAGATAGACACTTTGAGTAGCTCATGTTAGATCATCTGAGAAGGTTCCCGGACTACTCGAGGACTCCTAAGGTGGGAGGCTGCAGGCACTTTGGTCTCACAGACCCCTTCATAAAAAGAAAAGCAAATGTTGACAAGCGTGGTCTAGAGATAAGTCTAGTCTGTCTGTTATGTACTCCTTGTTGTATTAATTTTTTTCCTTCTGATTTGACACACACTTGTCTGATTTGAAAATTATAGTGGTAGGTGGGCTTCATGGCAAGGCCTGCAATTCTAGTCAATTGTGAGGCTGGGGCAAGGGGACTGCCAGTCCACAGCCAGCCTGGGCAACTTAATGAGGTCTTGTCTCCAAATAAAAAGTGGACCCAGGCACTATATCCCCTGTACCTGGGAGAGGCATGGCCCAGAGGGCAGCCCTTTGTGAGTCAACTCCTTCATTGTCAAGGGAATCTCTAGGTCTCTGGCTGAGAAGGTTAAGGGTCAGCCTGGTCTGGAAGCCTGTGGCTCTCTAGGCCTCCTCAGGATAGGAAGGAAAAAGCTGGACCCCTGCAAGCCATGTTCATGCTATCTGCTGAGTGGACAATTCTTGGGTTGGTCCTAGGTGCCAAAGGCCTGCCTAGTAAGTACTCATTTGGAGGTGGGCTGTGTGTCAGCCTAGGCTGTGGTGAGGTTCTGGGGATCTGTTCCTTGCCTTTCTGTTTCTGTACCTTCACTCCACTCTCCCCCATGTCCCCATCTCTGCTCTGTCCCTGAATCACCCTGACACTCTTAGGAGGACACCGATGAGGCAGTGAAGGTTCTCTTGGATAACCCAGGTTGTCTTCCCATCCCAAGATCCTCGGTAGGTTTCAAGGTTCTCAGTCCAACACTGGGGATCTGGCTGTTGTTTGTTTCTTGTGCATATGTGGAAGCAAGAGGGCATACTTGTGTGTCATTCCTCAGGCCTGGCCACCCTTTTCTTGAGAGCAGGTTTCTCTCTGCCTTGGAAAATCACTGGCTATGCTAGGTTGGGCAGCCATATCCTCCTGTCTCTGTCTTCCTAGTGCTGGGATTATAAGCACATGTTTTTTTGTTTGTTTGTTTGTTTTAATGTGGAAAGCCTTTATTGCTGTGCTGAGGCAAAGCACTGTAATGGAGAGGATCAGGTGAGGCCTAGCTGCTCACTCATGGCAGCCAGGAAGTTGGGGTGGGGCAAGGGGCCAGGAACAAGATGCTCGTTCAACCCCTCCCCCCAGTGCTCACTTGTTCAAATCAGGCCCCACCTCCTGAGAGTCTACTCAGCTATGAACTTGTCCACAGAGTAACTCACAGATGAAGTTGGCACCCATACAATTACCCATTCACCTCAGTAGCTCTACCAGCTGCTGACCAAGTCTTCAACAATAAGCATTTTAGGAGAATACTTTAATATTCAAATCTAAATGTTAGCTCAGTAGCCCCAGGTTACAGAAATTCTGCCCATAAGTGGGACCCTCTGTTTGTGTCCATGGCTTCCACTCAGGCCAAGCACAGGGAATACTTGGGCACCATTCCGCAATCCTGATGTCAATTTCTCATTCCTGGTAGTCACTATCACTGCTTTGGGTGGGGTTCTCATGATGTTAACAGACAGCCATGATTGAGTCTGGTTTGTGCCTAGTCTGGGTCATTGTGAGAAGCTTCCAAGTATCTTCCTTCATGGCCCTCCCAGGTTCCTAGCTCCCCTGGTGTTCTGATGACCTAAATTAAAGTGTATCCTCTTTGATATCTAGGCCTGTCATGAACCAAGTATGACATCAAGGGCTTCCAGCATGGAGGCCGTAACACTAGGTAAAAGGGCTTGGTGTGCCCACTGCGTGCCTGCCTGTGATCTCTTCAGACCTCACCATAAACATCAGCATGGGGCTGGAACCTCTACTTCATAGATGAGACTGAGGATCACAAGGGGTGCCCTTCTCAGGCCATCTTCCTTCCAGCCCCTGCTGTGAAGGGCTAGCCCACCCATGTCTTTTGGTTCTTCCGTCCTGCAATTGATTGAAGGATGAATGGTTGGTGGTCTAACTCTCCTGGAGGTGGACTATCTGTTCATCCTTGTAGAGAAGGCCTCAGGGAGACTCCCCAAACCTGGAGGAATTGCAGATGTCTGACTCAGTCATTTTGTTTTGTGTTCTAGAATATTACCAATTGTCTCATGGGTATGTGCACGTGGGGGAGGGGAGGAGGTCATGAAGGTCTCCAAACTGGGACACACTTTATTCCCTGGAGTCAGGAAAGGAGCCCGTGATTTGTTATTTGGTGCCTGCCCATATAACGTGTTCAGAACAAGGCTGGGCTGTTCCATACCCTCCCTGGGGTCCAGAGACTGGCCAGGGCTTTGAAGGGTAGAAAAATGAAAAGACACAAAATGAGTTTTGAAAAAGGTTGGGGTATCTGCAGAAGAAATGTGTGTGGGAACTGTCTTCAAGGAAGGTGACCCAGGCCTGTGATCCTTAGCACAAATCCTGTGTCTGCCTGAACAAATCACCACAAGGTGGGGGAACCTCAGATGTTCTCAGGTTTCTGGAGGCCAGAGAAGTCTTAAGTTAAAGTGTCTGGGGGACATGCTGTCTCAGAGTCCTGTTGTGGAGTTACCACCATCTCTGGGGCTGCTGCATGGCAGAGATGCATTATTCCAGCCTCCATCCACACATGATGTCCCCTCTAGTATGTATCTCTGCCTCAGTTTCTTGTAAGGAAACTGGTTAGACTTGACAAGCTATTGACCTCATCTGAACACAACCCATGTGCAAAAGCTCATTTTGAAATGAGGCCCCAGCCCCAGACACTTGTGCAGGATACACTGTGTACTTCCCTAGGAGACTGGGAGCATGTTTCCTAGTACTCTATTTTGTCATTTTCCAGATAAGGCTGACAGCCTTTGTCCCCTGGCTTTATGGTTTTTTAATATTAACAAACTAATAGAATATTAAAAATAAAAATTAGTACAATATTAATTACCTTTGTGTGTGTGTGTGTGTGTGTGTGTGTGTGAGAGAGAGAGAGAGAGAGAGAGAGAGAACGAACACACGCCTGCTTTCAGGAGTCAGTTTTGTCTTTCTATGTGGGTCCCTGGGATTGAACTCAGGGCATCAGGCTTGGTGGCAAGCACCTTTACCCACTGAGCCATCAGGCCAGCTCTGCTATTTTTTTTTTTTTTAAAATCATCTTATTTTATTTGGAGGCAGGATATCAAGTAGCTCAGACTGGCCTTAAATTTGCTATGTAGTTGGTAATGACCTTGAACTTCTGATCCTCCTGAAGTGCCTAGGTTATAGGTGTGCCCCAACTCCGGGACTCAGCCCTGTGGGCAGGGACAGTGAGAGGAGAGGCAGGCAGCTGGCTCCCTGGCAGGGTGGATTCCTGCCAGGCAGTGTTTCTGGGTGAGGTGGTCTGGGTTGAGATCCTGCTCCAGCCTCACTTCTCTGTCAAGGGCCCAAGTCGCCTGGGAGTCATGTGGCCAATGCCGAGGCTTTCATGAGTCTGTGCACAGAGCTTTCCTTGTAGCTTGGAATGCTCAAAACACATGGTGACATGTGGATGTGTTGAAAAGTTAGAGCCGTACAAAATGACCAAACCAGGTGATTTCCCAGGCCCTTTGCACAGGCGCACATACCGCTGTGCGTATGACTGCTGTCTTCCCAGTCCCAAAGCGCTCTCTGCCTCTTCCCACAGGTCTCCGTGCTGGTCCTCTTCGCCCTGGCCTTCCTCACCTGTGTTGTCTTCCTGGTTGTCTACAAAGTATACAAATATGACCGCGCCTGCCCTGATGGGTTTGTCTTGAAGGTAAGGCCTTGCTTGCCCACCCCATCCCGGCCCCCTTTGAACCTCTTTCCTCTCCAGTCCCAGGCTTGATAGCAGCAGCCTGTACACCTTCAGTGGAGGGTACTCGCTGAAGATCCTCCCTGGGCAGCCAGGCAAGGGGGCAGAAGGCACTGTGGGGTCGCTGGGGAAGGATCCCCCCACCCCAGGGTAGAAAGTGCCAGGCTGACATCCATCCAGTACCTGGCGGGAGAAGGGTGCACTGCCCCAAGCCACACAAAGCCACACAAAGGGGACTACCTGTCTACAGGTTGTTCTTGGGTTCTCCTGTGGGTTCTGCTGCAGGGGCCATGTTGGCACCCACACACATAGAAGTGTTCTCTCTGCTTCTGTGCCTCCTTCCCGTGAGCCTGCTGTTGGCACAGATGCATTTACATAGAGGACTAAGAAAGCAAAACTGAAGGGAGGGAAGATAGGGTGGAGGTAGGAGATGGAGCAGAGCAGAGGTGTAGCTCACTTGCTAGAAGCTTCCATGTCTCACTCACTCTGGCCCTGAACTTCCCAGAGCTGATGGGAAATGGTCCTGTGCAGGCCTTGGCACTGCTGAAGTGTAAACAGAGCAGGCACTGAGTGTGTGCTAGCCTGCACTGCTTGTGGATCCTTGCTGGATGGATGTGTCTGGGTTTTGCTGAGATGAAACTGCAGTGCCCTGGCAGAGCACGTTAGAAGAGCTGAAAGTTCATGTACCACAGATAGGACCTCCTCTGCCTTTTACACACTACAAGGTTCTTCAAGGCTTCTGCCTTTCAGCCCTTCCTTCCTCCTGCAGCGATTGTAGGGATACCTTCTACAATGAGAATGCTGGTTGCTCAGGGTGCTAAGCTACACCCAGGAGCAAAGATTCCCACCTTCCCGATGCCTTCTGGTTCAAGAATTATGAAGGTGGGCAGGCATGTGTAAACTGAGTGAGGAGGACTTGGCATGGAGTATGGGAGTTTGCCCTTTCTAGAAGGTGGTCCATATTGGGACAGCTTCTGGAACATAGGGCAAAGTAGGAGATAGAGCAGCAGGTGGACTGGGGTGTGCTTGGTGGCATTTGGGAGAGTGGCCAAAGTACAGCAAGATTGTACACTGCTCAGCACCCTGATCCTAGCAAAGGCCCCAGAAAAGGGGGTGTGATGAGGATCATCCCTTGGGTCACCTGGACACTGGGAGAGGCAGGCAGTGTGCTGACAGAAGAGGCTGCTGCAGTGGAGCAGGGAAGAGAGGGTCTGATGGCTGACACAATGGGGATGGAGAGGCAGACCAGTGTGACAATGGAAAGACAGGAAGACTGAATTAGGGAGGCCAGGAGGGACAGACCAGGACCACCTGGCCTGAAGCTGGGTGACTCAGGCCGACATCATAGGGGGCAGTGGCGCCTCTGTGGGAAACAGGATGGGTAGGAGATAGCTCCCTACTGCAGCTGCTGTCACAGATGATGGGCCAGCACTCCACCAACCACAGAGCTGTCCTGGGTTTTCTGCCTGGCCCATTGTCTCTAGTCTGGAGCAAGCTCCTTGCCCAGCACAGTGAGAAGCTAAAACTGTTGGTTTCACTCAGCAAACCCAAGTTCTGTGGGAGAAGCTGATGCAGAAGAGTGACGATGAAGAAGATGGCCTGGTCCCAGGCTGACTTTAGATCAGATCCCTAGCTTTGTGAGAGGAGACTGGGATCTGCATGCATAAAAGACCCTACAGGGATTGCAGGTCCGCACTCACTTGGGAATCCAGAACTCCATAGGCAGTTCTGGCCATGCACTGCTGTGGCCTTGTACATTTTCCACCAGTGTTTTAATGGAGGCAGGTGGTGGTGGTGGTGGTGGTGGTGGTGGTGGTGGTGGTGGTGGTGGTCTGGATGATACAGCTAGGTGGGTGGGGGAGGCTCTCTCCTTCCTTGTATTCAGGTACACGCACATTCCACACCTACCTGGGGTGGAGGGCTGGTCATGAGATCTTTGAGCCACACCAGCCCTTGGATGGCCACTTAGAGACCCTAAGGGGGTGCCCCTACCCTTTAACCAATGGGGAACAGGGTTCAGAGGCTCTTTGTCATGCCCAAGGCCATGCTGTTAAGGTGCTTCAACTCTTCAGCATGTATTATCTAGGGCCCTCTGTAAGTGTACCAGCTGGGCAGGGGAATCTGCAGGACAGGATAGGATGTCTGGGGGGAAGGGAACCCCAGAAGCCTGAGTCCTACCAAGCAGCCAAATGGCCCAAGCTGAGAAGTGTGCAGAAGGAGCTAAAAGGCAGACATAGCCAGGATTGTGTGTGTGTGTGCCTTCAGTCCCAGGACTCAGATAGAAGCAGCCTGGGCCATAGTGGGACTCCACAGTAATCCCAGCCCAGGCCATGTGACAGTAGTGCTCCATCCAATACACACACACAGGTGACTAAGGCTTTGTACTTGATTTCTTTTACCAAAAGGGTGTGTGAGAACCTTTCTCCACATGGGTACAGACTGACCTGTGCCCCCAGCTCCTTCTGAGGTTCTTGACACCATCAGCCCCTCAGAATCTGCTGGTGGCCATGTTATGTGAGACCTGTCCTCTCAGCCAGGTGCCTGGGTGGCAGGGCCATTTCCTGGATGTCCCCAGATGCCCATTTCTGCCCTGACGTCTTGCTCCTCAGGTCTTGGATGCATGCAAAGCAGGGTCCTGTGCTGTGTGTGTGTTGTGTGCCTGCAGCCTTCCTCCCACTTCGCCAAGGACTGGAAAGGGGTATGTGTCAGGACAGACTGAGGGTGGCGCTGCAGGCTAGGGGAGCTGGGTCAGCTGGAGAGTCCTGGCCAGCCTACATAGCCATTTTCTTCTGCAGCACAGGGGTTTCCTTGTGCTGGGCTAGGATCAGGACACTCTAGACTACTCTGGAGGGTGCTTGGAGTGTTTGATCTTTTCTGTTTATCATCTTTGGCCACACCCTGGCTTCTTTCTGAGCTGTCCCACTCTGACTTTCATCCTTACAGGGAAAGCAACCAGCCTGTGGGGCACATTAGCCCCGTTTTAAAGATGAGGGGACTGGGGCTCTGAAAGACCACTTGAGATCTCAGCTGGGACTGTGGTCTGACACGAAAGCTAGGTTTTGTCTGTAGCATTCGGCTTCAGGCAGTGCTAGCCCCTGGGGTGCTGTACCTTCTATTGCTTTGTGGGCTCTTCTGTACTAGCTCTCGGCGCTCCCAGGACCCTGCAGGCACTTCTAAGCTTTATGTTTTAAGGTCTAGTGGGCTGCTGAGACCCCTCTCCACAGGCAAGGGCTGATCCTTCACATCTTTATCTACCTCACCAGGAGTGGAAATATTTCTGAGGAGAGGCTTGAGGGATGACAGCCCAGAAAGGACACCCAGGGCACAGTCTGAGCTATTAGGGGTATGGCCTTAAGGCTGGAAGCACATTATATTTTCAGAGGATCCTGAGTGCTCCCTGGGCCCTGCACTGTTGCCATTCATAACCTTCCCAGACCCCACAGTGACGACCTATAAGCCCTGCATGCTGGCAGCCCTACCAGGATTCTTTACATTCTGCTCTTTATACCTCTTGAGGAGGCCAGTCGGACCTTGGTGAGTGACCAGCAGAGCTAAGTTAATCACTGCCTGTGGATTAGGCTGTGCCAGATTCTTAGCCACCTGCTGACCACTCCCCACAGTCCCAGGCCCTACACCATAGCAGGCTCTGTGTGGAAGAGGTGTTTAGGAGAGAGGGCTCACTCTGAAAGAACAGGACCCTCCATAGGTAGCTTGCAGCTCTGCCCAGATGGCTGCTCGCCATGACCATGGCGTCCTTTTCCCATCAACATCCTTTATGCTCAACCCTGTGACACCAAGTAGTAGCAGAGTGGTGTTAAGTAAATCTGGACTCAGAGGGTGATATTACATCCCAGCTCCAGTGGCCTCTGGCTGAATAAGGACTACGCTGCAGACAGTGTCCTGCATCCTGGTTCCATTCACACCCACACATGGCACACATGCATGAGTGCATGCCCACACACCTGAAGCCAAGTCAAAGTCTTGTCTCTTAGGTCTCAATTACCTTTCCCGTCCTCTTTTCGGATAAGGTGTCTCACTGAACCTGGCAGCCATCTATGCTTCCACTGTGCAGGTCTGAGCCGCCCTGAATGCTGTATCTACCTCTGAGTGTTGTGAGGGGTTGGCAGTATGGGAGCTGCTGCACCAGGAAGTATAGGTGGTCTGCACACATGAGGTCATGTATATCAAGGCAGGAACTTACACATGCTGGCTGGACTGAAGATGCTGGTGGCAGATTCTGGAAAAGAACAGGTTGGACCCATTATGGGTAGAGATGACAGAATGGTCTATTTCACATTCTTTATGGCCTTGAGTTGGGTAGGGAATCTGGGATCAAGTCCAATCTGTAGTGGTGGACAATGATGACAGGAGGTCCCAGCTGGAGCTGTGTTCCCATATCTGCTTGTGTGGTTCTCATATCTGCTTCATGAAGCTTCTTCACCTCTCTAGGCTCCACTTTTCCACCTATAAAATGGACTGAGAGGCATGAACCCCACAGTGAGAGAACTGGCCTGAAAGTACTCTAAAGAACTGGGTGTCGCAAAAAGGAAGCCTGTGTGTGGGTGCACACTGCAGTCCCTCCCTCTCTTCACTGCAAGAAGAAGGAAAGAATGCTTGAGATCCATAGGACCTTCTCTAGGGCAGGGCATCCAATTGGGTTATCCCACTGGCTTTCAGACTCAGGCAACAGAAAGTTCCTAGGAACTACTCACTGGTATCTTAGGCTACCTGCCCATTATACTGGCGAGCTAATCTGGGTTTGGAGCTGGAGGAACTAGGTTATCTGAGAGGAGAGGGAGAGTAACTCAGCATTGTGTGTCATGGGTGAAAACCAGAAGGGCTTTCTTCGACCTGGGCTGTGGCCTTGGCTGGGATGCTGGACCCAGACTCCTCAGGGAGACACTAGGAATATAGATGGTCTCAGCACAGATCTGCTAAGCTACCCTAGGCTTAAAAAGAGGAGTGTCTGGGTCTAAAACTCCCAAATGACAGGTGGTAGCCGAGGTTTCCACCTGACTCAACTGTGGGGTCCTGGTTTCCATCTGTGCAGGCTTGGCATGACAAGTTTTGGATGGCTGGACATGAGGAACAGTGTCTTCGACAGGATGGGATACTTATTGCTGGTCTCAGAAGTCCAAATAAAAGGCAGTACAGGGAGTCAGTCATCTGAAGCTCTAGTTCCATCTTTCCCTGCCCTGTGGCTTTTGGAGTTTTGTCCTCTGGACAGTCAGAGATGGCTGAGAAGGGGAGATGCGGACACTGGTGCAGACAGCTGTTCTTTGGGAGCCATCCCCAAAGCTGCTTGTTACAACCATTCAGATTCTTTTGGCTTCGTGTTAGTTACACCATGGCCTTATTGGGCAATAAGGAAGATCAGAAATGCAGTCATTGGCTGCTATGCTAATTGCATGGCTCAGCTCGGAGGATAACTTGCAGGAAGGAGCTAGTTCTCTCCTCCTACCATGGAGCTCCTGAGGATTGAACCAGGGTTGCCAGATTTGACAGCAAGCACCTTTATCCACTGAGCTATCTCACTGCCCCCAAAGAACGTCCTCCTCAGTGTTCTTCCTCTTACTTCAGCTGGATTGTTTGTAGGCATGTCGAAAGTGTCCTTGCTTCTAACAGATGAGTGTGAAGGGAGGCACACCACCTGTTACCTCTATCCTGGGAGCCCATTGCAGCACAGCCATCTTCCACACAGTTAGCCCTCTGAGGGCAGGCCCCGCCCCTCTGTCCATGGTAGTGTCCTGCAAGCTCAGGGGAGCTGCTTAGGAGCTATTGGGGGACAGTAACTGAAGACACACGATGGCATGCCCTAGATCTACCACATCTCCACGGCCTCCTGTCTTACAGAACACCCAGTGCATCCCAGAAGGCTTGGAGAGCTATTACACGGAGCAAGACTCCAGTGCCCGGGAGAAATTTTACACTGTCATAAACCACTACAACCTGGCCAAGCAGAGCATCACCCGCTCCGTGTCACCATGGATGTCAGTTCTGTCAGAAGAGAAGCTGTCGGAGCAGGAGACTGAAGCTGCAGAGAAGTCAGCTTAGCAAGCGGGGCAGGTTCCTTACAATGTGTCACTTGAAGGCAACAAAGGGACTTTGAGGGACATTTCATTAAATATAATTACCGATAATTTAGCGATTACTCATTTACGGTGCAATTGCTTCTGTTTGCTAATGCTGCTTTGCAAATAAAACTTGCTGCGGACCACCCACAGGTATAAGAACAAGTGCATCTCAGCATTGCTTAGAGAGCTTGATGCCACTGGCCATGCCAAGGAGGCTCCACTTAGCTCCTTCACTGGGACTCACTGGATACTGTCAAAAGATCATTTACACTGGCTATGCCGGGGGTCTGGCCATGAGAACAGTGCATTGGGCGGTTTCCTGTTTTCTTTTATGCCCCTTTGCTACCTGCAGACCTCACTCCATAGCCATATCTAGAGTGATCCCATGCTTCGCTGGTAGCAGTGCTGACTGCCAAGATGCACTGCTGAGCGGCGCAGAGAAGGGAAGGTGTGCGCCACGACGCAGCCCTGCCAGGCAATTCTGGGAGGTTCTCTTCGGTATGCCCCCTGAGCAAAGCGCAAGGATGGGGTGGGGAAGAGCTGGCTCTGGGCCAGGGTGTTGCCGAGCCTGTTTTTCTGTGGGTGGGCTGTCTGCTGGTGATGTGCTAGATAGGAAGAAAGCCCACTGGCTCTTTTCTTTCCTGTTAGGAATATATTTGCACGTACAGCCCTGAATGCAGGTGCAGTTTTGGGTTTTTGTTTTATTAGCCGGTGGGCAAAGTGAAAATGTGATTTTGGGTAAGCCAGGGCTACTTTAGCTTTTCTTCTGTGAACAGACGTGACTCCTGTGCTGTGGGAAGGGGGCAGGATGGCTGGTGGGGGGCTGATATGGCACCTTGCAAATAGAATATCTAAGTCCACAATCTTTGTAACAAAAGTATGTTTATGTTTCAATCTGAATCTTGACATTAAAGTATATGTTTATAAAATCACCAGTAGGTAAACTAAGTGTGTAAGACAATTAAATAGAAAAAGCTATTCCTGATTGTTTTCTTCCATGTTCTCAGAATGTGTTGTTTCTGGTGGGCATGTCAGAAGTCTCAGCGTTCTTTAGTAGGTCAGAAATAAATGGCAAATAGTCTGAGACCTTTATGAACAAGCATGTTGACCACCGTCAGCTCGCTGTTGTTTCCTGAGGTGTGCTACTGAGACAAAGGATTTTTATTGTTAAGGTGTTCTGAGACTAAGACCACGAGCTCAGCACAGGGGGAGGGGGTCACACAGTCACAAGCTTGCAGTGCATTGGGAAGTGTGAGGAATGCATAAAGAGCAATAAACATGTGCCAAAACTTGTCTGTCGAAGGATCTGACTCACGAACTGCGTGTGTGCAGTAGGCAGGCCCCGTTGTTGTCTAATGTAGCCCTTTACCCGCTGTGAACTCTCCCAGTGTAACTTCTCACGTTCACTCTACAAATAAAGAGCTCGTGGGTACCTAAGCCGTACACTGGACTGTCTGTACTCATGTGCTTCAGCAGAAATTGTGCCACCCAGCATACATCTGTATACAGATGTAGGCCATGTGCCATATACTTCTAGTTCTCAAGAGACAACCCTGTGGCCTCTTCTAGAGGGGCAAGTATGCAGGAACAAGGGCAGAAGGCTTACTCTTCTGAGATCTACTCCCTTCCTGGAACACAAATTTCCAGAACCCAGTGGCAGGAAATGAGGCTTCTCATGCCCCTAGGCCCTAGCTTTGCTTTTAACAAGTGGTCAGGAGAGAGGCCTAGTGGAGGACACCAGAGCCTGCCTGTCCAGCCAGGTGGTGGCCAGAGGGGCTCAGTGGAGACTCACTGACTGCGATAAGTGGCTGTAATTGCGTTTATTAGCTTAACAAGGCAGATGTGAATCATTTTCTATGACAAAATGGCCACGTATCAGCACACATTAGATGCCACAAGGAAATAAGCACTGATGACTTTAGAAACATTTGGCATGTTCTCCCCTGAAGTTACTGGTGTGGGAAGGGCAGGAGACGAGGCTCTGAGCCTGTGGGGATAGGAGGCACACCATATCCTTGCTCTGCTCAGCCCCCACCATGTTTGTGGCCTGTCCTGAAGGTGCAGCCCGACTACCTTTATCTTCCACCCTAAAGACCAGAGGGCACTCGCAATTCATGTATTTCCAGGTCCTGAGAGGTTCCAAAGGTTGGCTTGGGGGCCGTGTTTTCCTAGCCCATGGGCCTTACACAGCTCCACAGCAGATGAAACACATGCTGGCACATAGTGTGTCCAAGGCAGTGGTGCAGGTGCAGGTGCGGCCCTGGTGGGCTAGCTGTCATACCAGTCGAGAAAGAGCAAGGAAAAGGAACACATCACGAGGAAGAAGAGGATCCACACCCGGAAGCCTGCGTTGTTTTTGATGGCCTAGCAGGAGGAGCACAGGTATTAGCATCACCCTGGACTGGGTTCAGAAGCCCTAGGTGTCCTGCACACACTGTCATGAATCCCATGCTCTCATTAAATAGGGAGAAACAAAAGCCACTGTACATGGACACCTGACAGAGAACAAAGGCCTTGCATTTCATTTTTAAAATTACATGTATCTCGATGGTGGGTAGGTGGGAATGCATGCCACGGTGTTTGTGGGGGTAGGGTCAGAGGAAAATGTAGAGTTAATTCTCTACTGCTACCATGTGGATTTCAGAAATCAAAATCAGATTGCCCTGCCTGACAGCAAGCACCTTTATCCACTGAGCCATTTTGCCTGCTCTGTCTTTCAACCTTTTCTGTTGGGCAAAGCCTAACCTCCCAGGACTCAATTCCCCAGGGACCATTGAACTAGGGCTTGGGTTTTCCAGTGATGCCTCTCTATGGTGACACAGGGACAACCAGGAGGTCTGGGATTTAGAGACAGTTGACTCATAAGGCTAGGTGCCCTCCACAGTTAGTTTCTGGGCTCCTGCCCTCTGTGGGCTCATCCTTGGTTTCAGATTATCCTGACCCTACCTGGATGCTCTCCCACCCACTGTCCTTGTAGGAATGGAAGCTATTTTCTCTTGAGAATCAGCTAGAGGTTAGCCAGGAGGTCTTATGAACACAGACTCTTAGGCTGGCCCTGACTATAAACCCATGGCTACAGCTGCAAGTTGGGCCCTGAACACTACACAGTACTCTTGGACAGCCTCACTAGTGAGATTCAGGCTGCTGAAATGCAGTGTTAAGCCACATCAGACCAGAAAGCATCAGGTACCCACCTCTCGTATGTCTTCATTGCCTTCCTTAATATTTTCAGTTGCCCCCACGACTAACTGGTGAATGCTGTCAATCTCGGTTTCCTGTGGAAGGAAAGAATATCAGGGAAACTCAGCCATTCTTTCCTCCACCAAGAAGACATTCTTCTGCATGTACTTTCTGCCATGTTCCAAGGTCTAGAGGCTGCACCTACACAGCCTGGGAATCCTCACCAGAGAGGTGGGCCTCACCCAACACAAAGAGAGGGAAATTTATGGCTCAGAGATGCTTACTAGCTTATAGAGGGTCACATACTGTCTGAGTGGCAGAACTAGGATAAGGCTCTTGTCAGGTTGTACAGCTCACACTCTCCTGTGTCACTCATCAAGTGACAAGGACAAATATGAACTGCTAATTTTGGACTCTCCTCCAGCATTCTGTTTATTCTTTATAAGGTCTAGAAGCTAGCTTCATGATTTGAAACACAGTAGCCATCCAAACAGCATGTTTTAACACATTGCTAAATGGGTAAGAGTTAGAACAAGACATGAATTGCTGGCCCCAAAGGCCCTGTGTAGATGCTGAGAACTTGGAAGTAGGGTGTGCTGGTCTCTGTTCATGAGACAATGCTATTGGAGACCTTACCATACCAGCCATGTGGTACTGTTCTTAGTCTTCCCGCTGAGGGGAAGGGAGGCACGCTCTAACGTGGGCTCTAGGGAGCCCTTTCTGGTGTAATGCTGTAGAATGGACAGCAGGCTTCAATCACCACTGCACATGCCACATGGGCCAGGACATGTGGGTAGTGACACAGTGGCGGAGAATATCAGAGCAGGAGCTGAGGAGTTTGCCATAAACAGCCTGCAGCACTGACATAAACACAGTTTTCAAGGCCTCCCAGTTCAAGGGGCCCTTAGTGGACTCCAGAGGGACACCAACCTCATAAAGCACTATACTCCTTCCCCCCAGAGCAGCTCTCTTCTTTCTCAGTGGGGCTGTTTGCCTAGGCCTCTGGGGCAGTCACTGCAGTGGCAGTTGACATCCCTTTGTAGAAGGCTGAGTACTGGAGCCTAAGAGACAGTGACTCCCTTTCCTGTATGGCCAGCCAGGGTGTGTCACTGGAGTACCATGTAGAGGACATATTCATGGTGGCATATGTGGTGTTACTAAAGCAGGGAACTATCTGGCTTGGTCAAGAGTCCCACTGCAAGGCCTGCCATGGGCCATGCAGGTCAGTGGGACGACTTGTTGGCTCTGACAGTGAGGCATGGAATACTAGCTGTACCTCAGATAATGGGGCTTAGGAGAAGTTCTGGCCACAGCGCACAGGGTGGAGTGTCCAGACTGCAGCCTGGTCACCCTGAAAGCTGTATGCTTCAGCCAAGGCAACTCTCCTCAAAGCAAGCGGCTGTACCAGGAGCTTGCTTTGATGGCTTCCTCTGTCATGCAGCTGACATGGCCATTAGGCCAAGGGTCTGCACAAAACCTGTCTCCAGGGTTCATGGCCTTACAAACGTGGCTTGGGTAGATCTTTAAGATACCTATGAAGAGGGCTGGAGAGCTAGCTCAGCTGTTAAGAGCACTGACTGCTCTTCCAGAAGTCCTGAGTTCAATTCTCAGCAACCACATGGTGGCTCACAACCATGGGATCTGATGCCCTCTTCTGGTGTGTCTGAAGACAGCTACAGTGTACTCATATATATATAATAAAGTCTTTTTTTAAAGATACCTGCTTAGAGAATCTTACTTTATGACCTTGTCCTCCCAACTGTTGTTAGCTTCTACCTCATCCATGTTGACTTAACTCTGCTGTGAGGTTCAGGCAGTTGTGAGCGAGCCAACATCCCAGAGAGAAGAGAGATATTTTTTTTAGTCCTAAGCTCACCTGGGAGCAATCCTACCCCTATCAGACTGTGCTCCAGGAGGCAGCATGGGCTGGCTGAGAGACTGTGCCTAATTTCTGGAGCACAGTGGATTGAAAAGCAGCTCTCTCCATTCTGCACTGTGCAGGGCTCTTCTGTGCTTACCTGCGAACAAAACAGCAGTCCTGTGGTCTCATCTCTTTCTACAGATGGGGAGCGATGGTGTGGAGGGGCTGCCTGGCTCACAGCCCTGGACCGTACCCTCCTACTACCACCAGATGCTCTAGCTCACAGAGGCCACTCTGCTCCTAAGCTGTGCTCCACACAGAGCCCTCAGCTGTACCCCAGAGGGTTGCTGTGGGGTGACCAGAAGCTATGATACCAGCGTGCTCTGAGTGGGGTGACTGGCTAACAAAATGTGGTGCTGTCTAATCTGCATCACTCAGATGCTTCTGGAAGAGGGCTCTAAGCTCTCTGTCAGTCCTAAGTCAAAACTCAAAACTGCTGGGCCTCTGGGTCCTTTTACCTGTTGCAAAACCTTTTCGGTGAATATCTCTTGGAGTCTGGAAATTTCAACGACTTTCCCTTCGATTTGCCTTCAAAAAAGAATTGACAGGTGACATGTTAGCTGTTATCTCCTGGTAATCTAAGATGAATGGTACACATTTCTGAAGGAAACATTAAAGTGCTGGTGAAAGAGGATGGGCAGCCATGCCAGACAGGAGTAGGAGCTGGGTAGGCATGATACGTCCTCTGCATAGCCTAGTTACCTTGTGATACATGCTGGAGAAGCAAAGGCATGGTTACTTCGAAAGCCCATCTTAAAAAGTACATTGCCCTCTCAAGCCATCTCCTTATGGCAAGAAAATGCTCCAGTTCAGACTGTGATCACCCATCTGGTTTAGCAACTAAGTGCTTGCCCAACCTGAAACACTGGGTGAGCCCTTTCCAGTGTGGGGTGGGCTGGGGCTGAGGGTCTGAGAGTGGAAGCTGGGTCAGGCTGCCCTTCACCATTCCAGCACGGCTGGGAAAGAGTCAGTGGCAGGAGGAGAAAGGTGTGAGTGGCAGGGGAGCTGGGCTTCCCTGTACAACACAAATGGAAAGGGCAGACAGGAGACATGGAATGACCAGTATCAGGGCATGGAGAAGGAACAGCAAGGTGGGTGGGCAGAAAGAGGCCTGAGAGAGAGGCACCTCTGGGACAAAATACCCTTGAGGCTGTCCCAGGGAGTACCCTATCCTGAGTAAGTCTCCAGGCTGGGAGGGACCACACCCTGAATGGAATAGGGCTGTGCAAAGACTCAGCTGTTGCTTCCACAGCACTGCAACACTCCTGTGGAACACGGGCCTTGAAGTTCATGGACAAGTGGGTGTGATCCTGTCACCTGTAAGCAGACACTCCTGGCACAAGCACCCTTCACAAGGCCTCCACTGCGTTTACAGCCACTCCACTCAAGCAGCTCTGTGCTAGTGGGATAGGTCCACATTTGTCTTTAGTGTGTGCTCTTTCTGCATGCTGCAGTACCCACAAGCTTACTGTAGCAGCCAGTCTCCTCCCACAGGCCCAGCCAGCCCTGTCCTGTTACACATGGGTGCTTGGATGCCAAAGCAAGTGGAACAAGCCCCCAGTGTCTGGGAAGCTGTCATCAAGCTATTAGCTATATACATACCTCACTTCGTCAAACAAGCTATTCATTTCACCAATGAGCCGCTGGTTTTCTTGTTCAAACTGCAAAGAAGCACACACACTCAGAATGGTACCAGATGGGGCTCAAGAAAGCGGCAAAAAGGAACCTTTGACCTTCCACCCCGCTTCTAAGGATCACTGCCCAGTCCTATTGGCCAGCACAGGGTACTGCCAGAAGATTGTCTAAAAAAAAATACCATACTCTGGAAAGAGAATGCTAGCCAGCCCAAAGACCAAATGTGCTATGCTGGCCTCAGAGTCCTCCTGGGTCTGAACTGAGGAGCAGCTGACTAGCGGCTGGGCAGAGGAAGCTGCCTCTGCAGCTTCAGACACACTCTCTGCTGAGATTCCACTGCTGCCACCTATCTCCAGGCGCAGCATTTTAGACAGAGAACTTGCTGTGAGAAAGCTGTGGGAAAGCTGTGGGGCAGAGGCTGGCAGGCTCCTTGGCCTGTGACAGGCACAGGCCTGTGAACCCAAGGGCCTTGTGCGACAGCACCAGGGCTGCCCACTGCCAAGAGGTAGCACCATTGCCCTTTTAGAGGAAGCCCCACACCTACTTCATACTGGCCTGTCCTAAAATTCCTTCTGTGAAGTAAAGTCCAGATCCTGAGCAGAATGCTCTGAAAAGAACTCAGGTAACACATGGCTCCTCGTGTTGGGCTCAGTACCCCGCTGCCCATGACACCAGTGCACTGCTTCCCTGTTGGCTCTACCTGGCCCAGCAGAAGAGGCCTCAGGTAAGTATTATCTGTGATCCAGCCAATGTTCACCTCTGATGGCAGCCTCAGCCACTTCCACAGGACACAGGTGCATGTCCCCCATCTCTTCTGACTGGCTGGGGACTCCAGCACAGGTGCCATGTTAATGCCCAGCCACAGAGCAGATGGAAACACTTTCTCTGGATCTCCCCTGCATACAGCTTCACTGTGACATTTTTTAACTTGTTCAGGGACCAGCTTCTCTCAAGGGGCAGAGCCACCTTTCTTCTTTAGTCCCTAAGCCCCACACAAACCCTGCTGTCCACCAGAACACAAAGAGGCCTCATCAGATCAGAAGATGGGAATGGAAGGAGGGCGGGGTGGCACCCAGAGGACCCCGTGAGTCATAGCAGGCTGCCTTGCAGACTGTGGAGATAGTATTGCTAATGGCTCTTTTCATTAGGCATCACAGACCAGGTAAGAGAACCTTCACTCTGAGTCTGAAGGCTCAGCAGTGACTTAGGTCAGTATTTCCTGAGCACATGTAATTACTTACATGGTAGGTGCTAATTTACAGGCCCCAGTTCCTCAGGTATGCTCAAGTTTGTTTTCCAGGGAGGCATTTCCTTTCTTTCTTTTTTCCCTAATGATAAAATATGGTCCTGCCCTTTTAAATCTTGTCCTTAGATGCTTTGAAACTGTCCTAAACACAATTAACTATCAGTCTAGGTGACTTACTACTGGAATGCTGCCTGGGAACAAAGCCCTCTGGTTTCCCCCAGGCCACGCATGAGATTCAGGGCTGTGCTGCCTTTCTAAGCCCTAACAGCTGACACTTCTGAAAGCATCACACTGGCTCCTGCAGTCAGGCAAAGGCACAGGTTTCCCTGGCCCTAGGAGTTCTGCATTCCATCTCAGAAATACCCAGCCTTTCAAGGAACAGAAGCAGACGCTGCAAGCCATCCCATGTAGTAAGGGGTGAAGAGAGGGCTCAGATAGTACTCGAGCTTCAGTAGAGAGTAGCCTCCACTACAGGGCAGGTTAAAATGAAATGGAATTAATAAAAACAGACAGACAGACAAAACCCTGTTCCCCTAAAGCAGTGGTTCTCAGCCTTCCTAATGCTACAGCCCTTTACTACAGTTCTTCATGTTGTAGTGACTCCAGACCATAAAATTTGTAACTTCATAACAAATTTTGCTACTGTTATGAATTGTAATGTAAGTGCCTGTGTTTTCTGATGGATTGTGAAAGGACTGTTGGAGTTTCAAAGGCATCATGACCCATAGGTTGAGAATCACTGCCCTAGCAAATGTAAGGTCACCACTTACTGAGGTCTAACAGAGCCCAAGCATGGACATTCACTGGCACTGGTTTTAGAGCAGTTTTCTGAATGGCCAGCCCATCCCAAAGTTTAGGTGGCAGGGGTTGCCATGTTGGCCATATACCGCCTGGTATGGAAGCCAGGTGTGAGAGCTCATGAAAATGGCTAGGTGGTCCTAGCTAGCCAGCAACTTTATGATGGCCATCAGTTTCTTTGTGGACAGCTGTGAGCCTTACCCTTCCCTGACCCTGAGGTATGAAGTCGCAGCTGGGATCCCAGCCCCTTCGCTTTTGAAACTGTATGTCTTTGGACAGGTGAGTGATCCAATTGCTGTCCTTCTGCCTTTGTCACCGAAATGGGAAGAGTAGGACTTAGGCAGTGTGGTCGTTAAGACGTGTGTTGTCTACTTGAGTACTCTCTGGGAGACAAATTCCAGCCAGGTTTTTAAAGTGAGTGGTGAGATGACTGGAGGGCCCTTTCACCTCAGATTCAGTGGAGCAGCTACGGCCCTTTGCTGTTTCACTCTGGCTCTGGAAAATGTACAGACAGTCCCTTCTAGGGTCAGTCTGACTGTGCAGCCATGTTGCCTCCTCACATAAGTAGGGACCTGGCCAGGCATAGGGCTGAACCAAAGCCTTGGTCTCTGTGGTCAACACCACAGCAGGATGTCTATATGCCCAGAGATACAACGTGACCACAGTCTAAGAGATACTTACCATTTATATGCTATGTTTGGATATGAGTTCTCTGAAAATGCTTATGGCTGAATGAAGCGCATTCAGTCATTGAGTGGTTATTGGACCATTAAGGCTCTGGCCCAGTCACCGAATTATTCAGGGACTGATTCAGAATGATGAAGAAGTAGCTGAGATTGGGTCCAGTTGGCAGAAGGTAGGTCGTGAGGGGCTTATCCTTGGGCTAGCTGTGAGATGAGCCTTTCTGCCATGATACTGTCTCATCTTAGACCCAGAGCAAACAGAGCCACCGACCACAGCCCGCAGCCTCGGAAACTGAACACTAGAGTATACCTTTCCTACCCTGTTCTCAGGTATTTGTTACTGTGAAGAATGGCTAACCTCAGCAGCCTCCCTTTTCTTATAAATGGGCTCATGCATACCCCAGGCTGGCCTATAACTATGTATTTGAGGATCTTCCTGCCTTCACCTCATAAGTGCTCAGATTACAAGTGTGCCTCCCCCCCAACTTATTAGCACCTAAGGATCTAGGACTTGAGATTCAGGTGCCCCTGAACAGGTGTCTATGGCTCAACTCACAGTGGGTGCTGCAATACTCCCTCCTGGATGACGCTAAGTAACATCACACAGGTGGAAGTACTCAGAGTAGCCATGGTGCAAGCACAGTGCACTAAGCAATAGCTCCCTTTACTACTATCTGATTCTTACTAGTCAACTAGACTTCCAGTTGGCCTCTGTGAAAAGGCTTCTAGTCTGGTTTAAAAGACACAAGTCCATCAGTAATATCTTTCTATAGAAATCCTGTTTTCAATCTACCCCTCTTTGCTAAGTTTTACAAAGAAAGCCATTACTGCCAAGGCCTTTGAGTAAAAAATAAGACAGGATGAAATGCTCCCATCTCAAGTTGTCCAGAGAAGAAAAGTGAGGACTCAGACTCTCCCAACACCTAAGTTTGGTTTTTTTTTTTTTTTTTTTTTTGGTTTTTTGAGACAGGGTTTCTCTGTGTAGCCCTGGCAGTCCTGGAACTCACTCTGTAGACCAGGCTGGGGCCTCGAACTCAGAAATCCACCTGCCTCTGCCTCCCAAGTGCTGGGATTAAAGGCATGCACCACCACTACCCGGCCCTAAGTTCTTGATATATGAATTGTGCTGGGTCTCAGTATGAAAGCCATGCCAGCTGCCTGGGTGCTATGAGCTGCCTCCGGAGATACCTGCTACAGACTCATTTTATACAGGTTTAAGAAAGAGGTCAGTTGTGTCTTTCAAAGTTACTACAATGAACACATCAATAAATAAATAAAGGTGATTTCACTTGAGTAAAGTGAATGGGGCACATACAAGTGATGTGGGCTCTAAAGGAGAGCAATCTTGACGTTTGACATTAGAAAACAACTGAGTTTCACTGAGCCTGCCATAACTCTGCTGACTCAAGGCCCCATCCACCTGTACCATGACTTACACCTGGACAGTGGTTGTGCATGCAAATAACATCTGGCAGCCATTCTGCAATACCTAGAAACAGCTTCTTTGTTTAAAAGAATGAAGTAAATTGCCAGTATAGGGCTCAATTCATTATTTCACCCCGAGGGAAAGTTCCAAAACTCATTATGAATTATGACCACAATTTGCTAAACTACTTTCATCATAAAACCAATACTATAGTATTCCTGCCCTATCATTTCCAGGATTGGGCCTTTGAATCTGAGCTAGTCAGACTTTACAATATGACTCTCAGCAATTACTCTCCAACAAGAACATCATTAGGTGAACATTAAGTAGCCTGTTATAAAAAGTTTGTGACAGCCGGGCGGTGGTGGCACACGCCTTTAATTCCAGCACTTGGGAGGCAGAGGCAGGTGGATTTCTGAGTTCGAGGCCAGCCTGGTCTACAAAGTGAGTTCCAGGACAGCCGGGGCTACACAGAGAAACCCTGTCTCGAAAAAACCAAAAAAAAAAAAAAAAAAAAAAAAGAAAAATAAAAAGTTTGTGACATCCTTCTGTCCCACCCACCTGCAGCAACAGAACAAAACCTAGGAAGCACTGCAGACACTGGTTATATGGTACCAACATCTCGCTACAATGCCAGCCTTTTGGTGAACAGTCTGGTTGGGACAGCAGGACATGAAAGATGACACCACAGACTTGGGAGAGAGACTCATCCTGATACTTATCTTCAGCTGTGTGGCAGGTGTGGTCATGTCAACTGTGCACAGGCCTCCCTGGCTGTGCTGAGCGGCTCCCAATCGTGACTCCCTATAGTTCTGACAAGCTTGATGTCCACTGAGGCTCATTTGCTTCCCAAGTTAAACGGACAATTAGTGAGAGGAGGACTTACAGCTGACTGCCTGGTCCCCCAGTTCTTGTTCTCCACCATCTCAGAAGGACTATGCCATGGGATGGCAGACACCCTCCTGTCTGCTTCCTCAGGACTACCTTCCACAGTGCCAGTGGTGACAAACAGCATGATTTTCAGACACTCCTGTCATCATTAGTTGTCAGAGGGAATACAATCCAGCTGTGTTGAAACTCATTTGTTGTTTTCTGCCTCTAATGTAGCATTCCCAGGTAACACTGATGGCCCTGTCTCGTCCCTGTCTCAGTGTTTCTAGAGGATGCCTTTAGCCTAACCTGTAAACTCTATGGCAGTCTACCTCTTCCACCATGTCCACAGAACTTCCAGGATGTCTGACATGGAATTATCAACTCCTGCTCCCTGTGCCCCAATGCCCAGATCCATGCTTGCCCTTTTCCTGACTGCCCAATAAAAAACCTCCCAAGTGTCTGGTCCTCTCACATCTGTCTCCATCATCAGCCCTAGGCAGCATCCTTATTGCCCTTGAGAGCAGTGAGAGTGCACAGAGGTTCCAGATGAAGCCAGATGTGGGCTGCAATGGGCGGAGTCCAGAGACCTTTCTTTGGCCTTGAGGTAGTGGCTCCTTAAGCTTCCCAAATGTTGGTTTTCACCTGTTTATGCTATTTTCTAGCAAGGTGAAACAGGAAGTTGAGTTCAGAGACTCTGGGCCCGTCACTTGGGCTGGGCAGCTGATTCTGAGGAAGCAAGCATGTGGACAGGCCTTCCGTATCATTGACAAGAACCTGAAGCATTTACGCTACACTCATCAGTCACTTACCTACTTAGCAGCCGTCCACAATCACTGACCTGGGACTAAGGCAATGATAGGGAGCCATGATTCTGCTCACATGGTGCTACCATAGTGGAGAAGGGTACAGAATACAGTAGGACACTGGGGCCGTGGCTGGTCAGAGAGGACAAGAGTTTACACTGGAGACCTGATAGGAGTCAGACAGGAGTGGGGAGAAGAGCCCCTTCCAGGAAATAGCCAGCACCACAAACAGCTTCCGGAAAGGCTAAAGGCTAAGCCAAGGCCAGAGCCCATTCTTACTAGACAGGAGGGCTGCTGCTTACCACAGATCCTCTTGTCTCCAGGGGCTGGGGTACCAGCTCCACTCTTATCAGCAGGGACTTGCTGGCAAGGCCTCTCCTACTCTTTGCCAAGGGCAGGAGGAGATGATAACTACTATAGGCCTGAAGAAGATCCAGGAAGAGGAGCCCTATGGTCATCATCAGTGCTGTACAGCCATTTGGGAAGCTATCACCAAAACTTGGTCCCCAGAAACCACTCAGAAAAGACAAATAAGAGCACTTAACACAGGGTACAGGTCACCAGGAGGTCATCATTGTCCTGATGGTTGTTCCTGACACCCTTCAGTCATCACCACGTTTCCTCTCATTCCCAGGACACCACAGACTCAACTGAGTATAAGCACCATCTTTGCAAATTAAAAGACATATTCAAAATGGATGCCTACCATCCTGCTGGTGAAGACACTCAGTAAGACCATCCAAGCTAACTTCTGTTGACAGTATGCTACTGTGAATTAAAACTATGAAAAGCCTAATAGGAAGTAGGGCATTAAGTGGGTAAGTGTATCTGAAATGTTTTTATACTTTTTAAAGTTCAGTATCAAATTAGGGAAAGGACATTTGCACAACCTCCCACTTAACTCAAAGTCTTAGGACAGACAGTTAAAGGGAAGCAGTTAGGATTACCATCTGTATCTCTTCTGGAGACAGCTCATCTTCACCCTTGCCATCGCCCCAGTTTCCCAGTTCAGGTTGTGATTCAGCCGAAGGTTTTTCTGTTAAGAAAGGAAACAGTAAAGTGGACAAAACTAGGAAGCCAGCTATTTACTCAGAATAGGCAGCTGAAGAAACAGGCACATGAAGACACCAAAAAGGGTGGAGTTGTGCCGCGTGGTCCATAGTGAACAGTTAGCTAATGTGCAGCAGCAGCTCCGTGTCCCAGCCCATGCACTATTAAGTCCTTTTTCTAGGATAGTCCCATTACTACGACAGGAACATTTTAATCTAGAAAACCTTCTGTTCATGACAAGGCAGTGCCCCTTCAATAGCATGGATACCTAGAAAGAACTGTCACCCAACATGATGGGTGTAGTCTGTACGTGGAAGTAGGGCTGTCTGGGGGAAGGTAAGATCTGCTCAGTGGAGACCATGACAAGCCTGACCCCAAAGGTGATTCCCGGTTTCTGTGTGCTGAGGTGTCCCTGGGCCCCATCTGTGTGCTGTAGTGTCCCTGGGCCCCATCTGTGTGCTGTAGTGTCCCTGGGCTCCATCTGTGTGCTGTAGTGTCCCTGGGCCCCATCTGTGTGCTGTAGTGTCCCTGGGCCCCACCACTGTTTTGCTGGGGATTCAAAGGCAAATGCTATACCCTTTTCCTTTCTTTAGCCTCAGTCAAAACTTCCTGTTAAGCTTAGCCCTGCAGGGTGGTCAGAGTTCAAGGGGTTTTGGTTGGAAAAGCACATCACCACAGCAGAGTATAGAGAAGGCAGAGTAGGCCCACTCTGCATGAAGGTCACAGCTACAATTAGAAACACATCTTCACAAACAGTGACCTGTACCTCAATGCAGGTGAACCAGAGCGACAGACATGACAAAACAGCCATATCACAGAGCATGCTGAGGCAGAGTGGCACTGTTCTGAGCAACACTCTGGGTGTGAACAGATCACACTCACACCCCTGTGACATCTGTCTCCTACTTGGCTTCAGTATGGTCCTCATTTCAGACTTTTCTTCCCTTCCTCTTTGAATACAAAAACAAAATCAGAAGCATAAAGCCCATCATAACAGATCCAAGCATGAATTAGCTACATTAGCATGGAGAAGTTCTGTGCTCTCCAGGTGGTTCAACTGTGTGCCACCTGAAGCCTTCTGATCTGGGCCTCAGGACTCAGCCTGAAGCACAGTGCTCAGAGCATACTGAGCCGGCTGGTCAAATCCAGATGCCCTACCTGCACCCCAGGCCTTCTGTGGTCTGGCCACAGCCAGCCTCTGCAGCTTTATTTCTCATAATGTGCTCCTCGCTAACCCCAGGGCTTAGTGACTGTATTCCACGTGGGCCTCCATCACACTGGCCTTTCAATGTTTTTCTTGTTCTAACCATTCCTTCTGCCTAGAACTGTCTAAGCTTCTTTTTTAGGTGCTGACTACTTGCTCAAGGCTACCTCTTCCTGAGGTCCCCAGGACACTCTGCTGAACTCTGTCCCCACTTTGTTTTTCCTAGGACACTACTTCCTTCTAGGAGCTAGAATCCTATCCTCCCTGCAACATTGAGCTTTGTAGGGACAGGAACCATGACTCACTTGAGAAACACATTTGAATACCCAGAAACCAAGATGGGAAAACAACTTACCACAGACCTGAAGAATGCAGCCTTGCCAGGCAGAATGTTTAAAGAAAAGGCCTTAAGGCTGGAGGAGGCAGGCCAAGCAGGACAGAAGTGCGAACTTGCAGACTAAATGACAAGTGCCAAGTAGCAGAGCGAGTATGACAGACAGGAGACCATCCCTTGCCTAGATCCATACCACCTTGTTTGGTACCAAAACATGCTTATTATGTAGGTGACATCTCAGGTTTCAAATGGAAATAAATACTGAAAGGCAAAGTAAGCAAAAGACACATCCACACAGGCCAGGCTCGGAAACTGTCACTTGCAGAAAACCTAGCAGATGTCTGCACACAGGAAGAAACACTTTCTACTGCCATGGAAAGGCAGACGCACAGCCATGTGAAAGGGAACCTGTGAAGGGAGCAGCTGGCGGTAGGGGAGGATTTTCCCTGTCAACATCAAGCTGGACGTAGAAAGAAGAGTGTAGCCAGGAAGCAGACAGCACATGAAAGTTGGGTGCAGGTCTCTCCTTGGCCTGCCTGGCCTGCTTCTCCCCTCCTCTCCCCTTCCTTCAGAGGTGCACTCAGGATAGGGCTCCACACTGCTTACTTCCCAAGATCCACCAAGCTCCTAGCTCCCTCTGCTCATCCCATCAACACCCTGTTTGCACCTGAACACCCAGCGGGCAGGCACCAAAGGCCCAATACATTTAGGTATGTGGACTCCCTTCCCCCCTTGCTGTCAGACTGTACATGGAGCTACACTCACCTCAGGCAGCCATGCCCCTTCCACCAGCTCTTCAGCCTCAAGCCTGTAAGTTACCAAGCTCCCATCCCACACAGTCAATGACCACAGAGTCTAAAATGTGACCTGAGCCTCTGCTCTACGTGTTTGAGTGTGCACGTGGGGGGCAGTCCCCAGTGGCAGGTGTCTTGTGTCTGGGTTTCGGCAAGAGATTCCTGCCCAGCCTGCCAGCTTCCATGCTAACTCTCAGCAGTGTCAGAGCTTCTCAGATATAAGCTATACCATGGCACACTCCAGCTTTGGGATGTCCAGTGGCTTCCTACCATGCTGGGGTCCAGAGGCAAACTGCCTCAGCTGTGGGCTGTATGCGCATGCCTCCCACCTCTCTTCCCCAGCACCACGGCGCCTTTTCCACGCTGGCCCCTCTGAGGTGTGAGGCACCTTGAGGCTGTCATGTGTTCTCTGGTCACTGGTGATTCAAGGTCCTTTAGGATGTTTATTTGTCATACACAAATGTCCTTAAGAAACTGCCATTCACTCTGGTTTTAGGGAGCTTGCACTTGTGTGTGTGTTTTCTTAATTTTTTAAAATCAACTTTGGTTTGTTTGTTTGCCTGTTTGTTTTCTAAAGACACACAGAGAGGAATGATGTGGTGTTGGGTGGGTGAGCAGGAGCTTGGAGGAATTAGAGGAGGGGAGCCATGATCAGAATATATTGTATTAGAACTTTTTTCAATTAAAAAAAGAAACTGCCATTAGGATCCTTTGCCCATTTTCCAGCCGGGTGTGTTTTTAGCTTTCAGTTGAGAAGTCTCTGCGTGTCCACCCATGTGGATGGAAGTACCTCATCAGATATGCAGTACTATGTAAATAGTCTTCCATTCTGTGGGCTGTCTTTGTACTCTCTTGGTGGTCTCTTTTGAAAGTAAGCCCCAGTGACTAGTGCTGATCTCCCTGTTCCTGTGTTTGAGCAGGCAAAGTGATGCGCAGTGAGTATGGGTGGGTGTAGAGCCCAGGTGCTCCTGTCCACATATGCTCTGTCTCCTCACGATGCTCAGAACTGCTCACAGCTCAACCAGTCAGAAGACAATTTTTTGATCATGTGGACTCTAAGGCAGAGCATAGGAACACCGCAGTGGAAGGGCGCTGGCACATGGACCTCACTTGTTTCCTTATGAGCCCAAAGAAGAGCCATTTCCACTAACTATGAAGTTCCTACCACCCAGCCCAAGGCCTGGCACAACATGCAATGTAGGTTTGAGGTCAGCAGTACAACTGAGTATCTTCACATGAGATGCATTGCCCCGAGGTGTAAGGAGCGGTTAGGATATTCGCCATTACCAGATGGCGCTGTCACTTTAAGGAAGCTTGTGGTTAGCGCGGGGTGGCTCGCCCGAAGCGCCTGCGCATTAAGGGTGTACGTGACTAATCACTGCCCACTCCCTGGGCGCGCCAATCAGTGGAGGACACGCTGCCTCAGGGCTATATAAGCAGCGCCATTCTGGGGCCCCGGGTTCTTCCTCCATCAACGGCTAAATAAAGCTGAACTGCAGACGGAGCCTACTGCGTGTCGCGCGTCTTCTTGCTGGCGAGAGGCGAGAGGCGCGCGCAACACCGAGGCCCTCAATCGGCACTAGCTTTGGACAGGATTTACTGAGTAGGTGAAAGACTGAATGTGGATGCTGCATCCAGCTTCAGTAAATGTAGTTACGATGCCCATCTTGTCCTCCCAGGAGCTGTGCCCATGGGATTGTGGGGAAGCCCTGAGCAGGCACAGGAGATAACAGAGCACCTGCATACTATACCTCAGCAGCTATGAGCCAGGAATAGGCTGAGGCTGTGCTAACAGAACCACCCACATGGAAGGCTGCTGTGCTTCTTCAGGACTGGACTTTGAGCTATTATATAGCATCTCTGTCTCTTGGCTTCCTCACCTATTAAAACACTCACAATAGCACATACTCCTAAAGATCCAATGCGAGTCAGACCTGTCACTTAGTCAGGGTGTGTGGAACAACGAAAAGCTCCAAAAGTGCTGTTCCCACTGCACAAGGGGCCTCTGGCATCCTCAAAGGTGGCGAGCCATGATGCATGTGGAACACTTATGAAATGCAGGGGATCATGAGATAGAGGTGGGCTTGAGAGCCAGACCACACACGGACCTAGTATTTACGAGCTTTCATCTTGGAAAAGTAGCCTGGGCTCTGAGCCTTTCAGGGTCTTCTAAAGAAAAGAGGCTATGACCTTCCAGTGCTGGCAGAGCCACAGACATGGCAGAGAAGATGATCAGGCCTCACAGCTTCAGTGAGCTGCTAGGCAGCGAGTGGCGCCACATGAAGCCTGCTTGCTGGCTGCATCGTATGCAGGGGTGCATCACATCCCTACCCAGAGGTACACGGCCTGTGTACACAATGAAGCAATCCATGACATTCTCATTTGATGCAGACTATGCATTTCTTTGGCATGTACTGTCGGGAACATCACTATATCTGTGATGACAAGAAATACAAACCCATACTTGCATCTTACCCAAGGGCCTTCCTGGCTGTGGAGACCCCTGAGAAAGCAAGCTCCATCCTGGGGTAGTGTAGCTGCCTACTGGCAGTGCAAACTTCCATTGTGGAGGCTTATACCACTCTTTGGCAGGCAGGTTCAATGGTGCCTCCTCAGTTTCCACCCAGCAGGTACACAGAAAAGAAGTCCTTCTTCAGAGTCCATGTGAATGTGTGACTCCTCAGACTGAGCACTGCCACCTACCTCTAAGCTCCTTTTGCTTTGGGCATCTATGCTTACCACTGTGGGTCAGGAACTGCTGCCTTTCCCTGCTTTGTATTCCTGCCTACAGGTCAGAAGGAAGATGCGTAAAGCAAGACTTTTATCTTGATTCATACCTGGCAACTCCTCAGCAGCAGGCTTTTCTTCAGAGTCCTGGGAAGCATTCGGAGAGGCTTTCTCAGATGTGGATTCTTTCCTCTTTGTATGTGGCTCAGGTTCCAGCTTGGATCTAAAGACAAACACTTGGTAGTTATTTATTCTACCTCCCAAACAGGATCCCTTTCTGACAACAGAGAGGGTCACATGTGACTTGTGCCTTTTTACTTTGGCCCCTCTACTAGGGTCTAGGAGTCAACCGGCTACATGACACGTTAGTGTGAAGGTACCATGTTGAAGTACATGGCCTTCTGCATCCCAACCACTGCACAGTGCTTAGCATCTGCATGCACTGAGGCTGCCCTGGACAAGAACACCACACCAGGAGCTGGGTGTACAGTAATCCAATAGTTCTACTCTAATGCAAAATACTGCCAAAGACACACACACACACACACACACACACACACACACACACACACACACACACACGCATGCGTGCAGTATCTTGAAATAGTTTAATGAAAGTACAAGTCTTTAACAGTTAGTTGAGCTAGGAAGCTCTGCATTTAGCTTTCTTCTCACCTCTTCTCATCCTCCTCTGCTCACAATGTGGCCTCCTTTTCCACCCATAGGGTACATATTCGTCTCTGCTACTTAGAGATCTTCACAGGCTTTCTTAAATTTTTAAAATTTTAACTTTTATTATTTATCATTAGTATGTGCATGTGTGTGTCTGCAGGCACACAGTGCACATGCAGAGATCAGAAGACAAGTTTTGTATATTCTTCTTCTCTTGCCACTTTGAGGCAGGCTCCCTCTCATTTCTCTGAGAACTCTCAGGTCTTTTCCTGTCTCTTCCTCCCATCTCACTTCAGGAGTACTGAGACTACACATGTGGTTATAGCATCTTTTCTTTTTTTAAAACATGGGTTCTGAAGATCACACTCTTACCTACTACCGTCTTGTTGCCCATTCCTCTGTGTGTGTGTATGTGTGTTTGTGTGTTGCACACAGGTGCATTCACCCACATGTACATGTCTAGAGGCATGCACTCACTCCTCCTTGGAGCAGGTCTGTCTGTGCAAGTTGTGTGTGCTGCTTAGCTAGATTAGTGCCCGAATGCAGTGTTTGCTGAGATCTGCAAAGAGGTCCCTAAAGGGGCCATACACTTACAGAGTGTATGGCTTTAATGAGTGAACCTTTCTGGTAGGGCTAGTGTAAGAAAGGTCCTTGAAGTGGCCATGGGAACCTTGGTCCTTCCCTTCTTTTTGTTCTCCAACAGTGTTGCCATGAGAAAAACAGGCTTTGTTTGCCATGTACTGTATCACCAGGGCCAAGCAAACTACAAGCAGAAGCCTCTGAAACTGTGACCCCAACAGACTTTCCCCTTCTGACTTCTATTTTTTATTTTATTTTATTTTATTTTATTTTAATTTCTGGAGCCAGGGTTTCACTATGTAGTCCTGGCTAGCCTAGAACTTACTATGGGACTAGGGTGGCCTTGAACTCACAGAGACCTGCCTGCTCCCGCCATCTAAGTGCTAGATTAATGACAGGCACCACCACGACTGTCCTCTTTTTAAGTTGACTGTCATGGAAATTTTGTTAGAGAGATAGGAATCAACAGTTCAATAAACACTGTAAGGAGCGGCTAGAGTATTCGCCATTACAAGATGGCGCTGACCTCAGCTGTTAGCGCGGGAAAACCCCCGAAGCGCATTATGGGTGTACATGACTATCACCGCCCACTCCCGGGGCACACCAACCAATGGAGAGCACGCTG
>CM052712.1:29324563-29341211 GCA_028551405.1 Uromys caudimaculatus | reverse complement strand
ATGGGTGTACATGACTATCACCGCCCACTCCCGGGGCACACCAACCAATGGAGAGCACGCTGCCTCGGGGCTATATAACAGCGCCATTCTGGGGCCCCGGGGTCTTTCCTCTTTTCATCATGCAATAAACGCATTGCTGCAGAAGGATCCGTGTGTCCGCGTGGGTTCTTGCTGGCGAGACCAAACAGCGCGCTGGACAAAACACATGTTGAATGAATGCATACTTTATAAATGTGAGTAAAAGGCTAGCAGAGGAGAAAAACTGATGATAAAATAATGACCATTAGAGCCAAGCAAAGCGGCGCATGACTGTAATCCAAACACTCAGGAAACAGACGCAGGAGGATTATAGGTAGGAATTATAGGACAACCTGGGTGTGTAGCCCTTCTCAAAAGAATCAATCACTCAATCACCAAAATAAAACAACAGGTATCATAACAAAACTTATATGAAAATATAAAAATCACAGGCAGAGAGCTGAAAAGATCTCTGGTATGGTCTCCACCTATAGAGGCCAGGTGGCCTGTGAGTAAAAGGATAAAGTCAATGCATGCTGACTGGGTCTGGCTTATGCACACCACTCAGTATTTGCCGAGCACCTAGGATATACTAAGTTCTTCTCTAAGCACCTTATTGAGGGTAAATGTAGACAAATTTATTCAACTCCAAAACATCTCTCTATAAGTTTCTAGTATTAAATGACTTTTTTTATAAAGAAGGCAACTAAGGCCACATAGTAGCTAGGCTGAAACAAGACCTCAGGGCCCCAGCTCCAGAGTCCATGTTGTATCAATTCCATGAAGAAAGTCTCTTTAACCAACATTAACAGAATGAGTGGATATTTATATAGAACAGATGCTCATTAATGCTCTCCAGATCCTGACTAGACAAAGCACAAGGAAGGAGACAACGTCAATAGCAGAAACCTTACAAAGGACCTGTGTCAGGGCACAGAAGGAACTCCTACACAAATTAACAAACAACAAATGATTGAATAACAAAGTGTGTGAAAGACTTGAATAGATTGTTCTGAAGATATAGAAATCATCTCTAAGTACACATGAACAGGTGATTAACACAAACCAAAGCCACAGTGAGATGGTCCTACACATCCACAGGAAGAGTTAAAGTATGTTTGATCCACACCACATCTGGGGAGGATGAATTAGAGCCTTGCAGAGCTGGATGCTACGTGGAAAACTTGGCACCGTGTCTTATTGAACCCAAGAGTATCTCCACTGTAATGAAGCAAACCTACTTTGAAGTGCTTCCCAGAGAGAAAGGGAAAGGTACATCCGCATGGAACTGTTGGCAGTCATGGCAGCCTTACTCTACAGAAAGAACTCGGGACAACCCATGCCAACCAACACAGCAGGGAAAGCAATGGTGTGTACACACAGGGCAACGTCCTCCGCAGCAGAGGGCAAACCACAAACACTGACACAGTTAAGTTTTGAAAGATGTATTAAGAAAAAGGAAGGTCACATAAAAACAACTAAGGGCAGGAAGCAGGGCTCAGGGCACAGTGCTCACTGAGCATGCCTATGGTCCTGGGCTTGATCCCAGTACTGCAAAACAAACTCAAAAGAGACCGCTTTAGAAACAGACAGGGTTTAGTCTGTATTTAGCATTAAGTGTATTCGTATAATTATAAAATGAAATACTGCTTAACATTTTGTGTCAAATTAGTCTTGCTAATTGCTAAGCAGATGCTAAACCCATGGACCGCTGGAGGTGGCAGTCCACAACACAATACCACAAATCCTAGTTTAAGAGTCCGGGTCCTACCTCCACATAAAACCAGATACACTGAATCTAATAGAAGAGAAAGTGGGGGAAAAGTCTCGAACACATGGGCACAGGGGGAAAGTTCCTGAACAGAACACCAATGGCTTATGCTCTAGGATCAAGAATCGACAAATGGGACCTCATGAAATTGCAAAGCTTCTGTAAGGCAAAGGACACTGTCAATAGGACAAAACGGCAACCAACAGATTGGGAAAAGATCTTTACCAATCCTACATCCAATAGAGGGCTAATATCCAATATATCCAAAGAATTCAAGAAGTTAGATTCCAGAGAACAAAATAACCCTATCAAAAAATGGGGAACAGAGCTAAACAGAGAATTCTCAACTGAGGAAACTCATAGGGCTGAGAAGCTCCTAAAGAAATGTTCAACATCCTTAGTCATCAGGGAAATGCAAATCAAAACAGAGTAACTCTGAGATTCCACCTCACACCAGTCAGAATGGCTAAGATCAAAAACTCAAGTGACAGCAGATGCTGGCGAGGATGTGGAGAAAGAGGAACACTCCTCCATTGCTGGTGGGATTGCAAGTTGGTACAACTACTCTGGAAATCAGTATGGCGGACCCTCAGAAAAATGGACATAATACTACCTGAGGACCCAGCTATTCTACTCCTGGGCATATACCCAGGAGATGCTCCAACATGTAATATAGACACATGCTCCACTATGCTCATAGCAGTCATATTTATAATAGCCATAAGCTGGAAACCAGAAGCTGGACCCAGATGTCCCTCAACAGAGGAATGGATACAGAAAATGTGGTACATTTACACAACAGAATACTACTCAGCTATTAAAAACAATGACTTCATGAAATTCGCAGGCAAATGGATGGAACTTGAAAATATCATCCTGAGTGAGGTAACTCAGTCACAAAAGAATGAACACGGTATGTACTCACTGATAAGTTTTTATTAGCCCAAAAGTTCAGAATACCCAAGATTCACTTCACAGCAACAGTTGGGCTGAGCATGAGGTCCCAGATGGAGGAGTTGGAGAAAGGACTGAAGGAGCTGAAGGAGTCTGCAGTCCCATGGAGGGAGCAACAGTGTCAACTGGCCTGACCTCCCGATGCTCCCAGAGACTGGATCACCAACCAAAGAATACACATGGAAGGACCCATAGTGCTGGCCACATATGTGGCAGAGGAGGGTCTTGTTAGCCATCAGGGGGAGGAGAGGCCCTTGGGCCTGAGGGTGTTAGATGCCCCAGTATAGGAGAATGCCAAGGAGGGAAGATGAGAGTGAGTGGGTGGGTGGGTGGGTGGGTGGGGGAATACCCTCATAGAGGCAGGGGAGGGGGAGGAGCTAGGGGGTTCCAAAGGGGAGATCTGGAAAGGGGGAAACATTTGAAAATGTAAATAAAGTATCAAAACAAAAACAAAAACAAAAACAAAAACAAAAACAAAAACAAAACAAAAACAGTGCGGGTCCTGAAGTCATGAGCCGGGGAACCACCATGAAAAAGACATCCAGAAAGGGGGTGTGGATACAACCATGGGTTTGATTCTAGACTGCCCCTTACTTGCTGTGCGTGACTGTGGATATGTTTTCATTCTCAGCATCTAGAAAATGGGGAAAACTCTGCCTTATAAGGTCCTTATAAGGATGAAATGAGGTCACCCAGTAGGAAGTGCCTAGGACCCAGCTCCCACCTGGTTCCTTATTGATAAAGCTACTTTTGGTGTTTTTCACCCCAATCCCCAACCCAGGGCTCCTTCTGGCCTTTTTTTTCCTTCAGCTTTTGGGACGGTGAGCAATCTGGCCCCTAACAGCCTTGTGATCACTCCTACCACTCAGACTTTGCTGCACGATTAAGTAACAGCAACAGCTATCACCACTCACTGGGCTATGGCCTGCTTCCCTCCTCTAGCTTCCCTCACTCCAGCTGTCTTCGATATGGCAGGAGAAACCCCTTCAGAGCAGCTGCTGTCATCTTCAGACACATCTGCCATTCTGTAATCCTTCCCTTGTCTCCTGATACAGTACAGAAATGTCCTTGGCTCATTTCACAGTTTCCTTAATCCAGCTTAAGAATAGGCCATTTCTCCAGAAAGCCTGGTCCCTCAAATCTGGGAGTGGTACTTAGAAACCAAAATGTGTGTGTGCATGTGCGTGTGCGTGTTGCTACTATGGTATCATTGCTCACAGGCCTTCTCAGTGGACAGATCTAGAAAACTCATATTGTGCATGACACACAGACACACATCACATTGACTTCCAGACTGAGCTATGGGAACTGAAAACTATTCTAAGCATCCTGGCCCTTTTTCTTTTCAATACAGTGAGAAAACTAGCTTGTTGTACCTTCTGTATCAGCTAAGAACCAAGACCCTCAGCTCTAGCACCTCTCCTCTTCCTGGAGAGGATATACTCATCTTTGCACGCCTCTTACTGCCTCTCTGACTGCACGCCCTCCCTGATGCCCTACCCTGGGCAGCAGGCTTCTCAGCAGCACAGACACTCACCTTTACCCCTACCCCTCTCCTGGTTTCAGGACTGCTTAGTTCAGGAAGGGGGTGGGCTGCACTGCCTCTTGACTGAACTTTTCATTTACTGCCCATCACTGGAGTATGGCAGTGCCAGTTTTCAATGTAAAATAAATAAAGGACTGCAGAGAAGCAGACAGAGACAAAGCTGAACACTTTTTGAAGGCGATAAGAACCGATTCTGATTATACAGAGAATGTCTACAGAAATCCTCAGGGAAATTACAAATTAGCTAGCTAAAGGCAATCTGGGAGGGGAAGCAATTTAAAAAAAAGTCACCACAAAGATCCGCTTATGCTCTTGATTCATGTCAGTGTACTTTTCAAATGAAAGCCATGCATGGTCTAATGGTGATTAACACAGGACCCTGACTTTGAAAAGCCTTAGAACTGTATTTGAAACTGTAAAAGAACAAGAAAGAAAGAGACAGATTTTCTTTGTTTTGAAGGAAAAAAAAGTGCGAAAGCACACTTTGCAAACAGAAAAGTCATTCCAGAGGGCTGGGCTGCTCTGTCTTTTATGCACCAACACAGAGGGCAGAGACACTCTCTACACACATCCCAGTGCCCTAGTCCAAAGTGGCATTTGAGTGAGAGACCTCTGAGACACAGGAGAGTAGAGTCAGTTAGTTCACTCTTCCTAAAGCACCTGACAGGTATTTACTGGGCATCTACCACTTACTAGGGAAGTTCTTTATAAAGTACATGTTCCTCAAAGTGCAGCCCACAGATCAGTGCCAGATTCCACGCTGCTTATAGCTGGTCTGCCACAGGGTTAAGAACAAAACAAGGAGCAAGGATGCACAGAACTCCGACAGTGCCTTTGTCTCACTGACAATGGTACAGAGTAGCTTGGAGTCATTTGGCCACTGTGGCAGGCCACCTGGGGCACAGCTGTGACTGTGTCATGCATAGGAGACTACACATCAGTCCCTGGTGGACTGCAAAAACTACAAAACTGTGGCCTTTCACATTGGGGGGGGGGGTGTTCTAAGCCAGGGTCAACACAGTCAAGTGACAGATGGTGAACATTTTAGGCTCTAACTCATATCCTCCCTGCTTGGTTTACATAGCTCTTAAAATACAATAAACCATGCTTAGTTGGAAGGCCATACAAAAATAGTTGAAAGTCTAGACTTGCCCCATAGGCCAGTCTGCAACTCCTCCTCCTAGGCAACAAACAAGGTCCCCATCATAGACAGGAGATGAGGCAAAATCATCACTGTGGTCCTCGTATCACATAGTATCTCTGCCTTTCCTCATCTCCACCTCTGTCACCATCACCATTCCAAACACTGGCAGCGTCCCCAGAACTCTCACTATGTGCAGGATCTAAGGCAGGGCTGGCAGCAGGCTAACAATCCTGCTGAGGAGACAGGGTGGAGTCATACATGACAGACTCTTTAAACCTTAGTTCAGTACATGAAGTCATGCATCACATGAGAACTGCTATGCTCTACAAAGATGAGGAAGGTACCCTGATCTTCCTCCTTTGTACTGACAGCAGGGAACACACAACAGAGGAGGGAAGGAACCTGTGTGGCTGCAGATCACAGCAGTGCTTTTTGGTATGTGCTGGCCTGGACTGGGGAAGGGCCTGCTGCTCCCTGTAGGAGGGCATCATCATGACACAGAGCCCTCCTAAATAGAAATCTAGAAAAAGAGCATCCTTCCAGTCCAACAATAGACTATACTGGCCGAGTAAGCTGTATTTGGGCCACCAACATGTCTTCTGAATACCTTAGGAAAGTCATCTTCAGCATCTGTGGTGGTGAGACATGTTACTACCATAGCTTCAAGCAGAGTTATGAACTCAGCAGGTTCTGTGGAGCTATCCATCTTGACCTTGTTTTATAGTTGGCTCAGTATTTGAAGAAGCTACAATCTTTAACGAATAGCTTTCATTCTTCTTAGATCTCCCTTGAGACAGAGAATGCCCCCCAAAGTTTCTACTCATATGAACACTGTCCCAGAAAAGTGAAGGGCTTGAATAACGGCTTGAACCCTGCAAACCTCAGAGCCAGACCAGTTGGAAAGCACAAAGAATATCTGACACTTGCTAGACCATACGAAAGGCACCTCCGCACTAGCAGACAAGAGTCTCGGCCTAGTCTTGATTCTCATGATACACAAGCTGTTTTTCTGGAGAGAACATGGTTCTGATAGCTCAGACGTTTTATGAGAGTACATGCCACCTGAGTGTGTGATGGCCATTTCAGCTTCAATCACCAAAAACACCAGAGATTTAAGGAGATCAAGAGGAAAAGAGATGGATTTAAAACCCACTGGGGATGAGTGACAGAGCCACTTGTGCCAATGCTACATGCAATATTGTTGCACATATTTCTAGTTTGTAAGCTTTCATTCACTCTGTAGAATCAATGAGCCAGGAGTGAGCAGCCATGCCCTGTTGGATGTCTCCTTCACTCAGGGTGGCTGAGCATCTACTTTGTAGCAGGCTCTGATCAATGCACTGACCAAAAAAGACAGAAGACAGTAGTTACCACCTCCAAAGGACTTACAGTCTCACAGGAAAATAGCGGAGAGATGGGCTATCAAGGGTAGCTATCCCTCACTAGCTTGAGGCAACACGGAAAAGGTACCACTGTCAGCTCAGAGTGAAAAATGCCATCAGGGTAAATAAAAACAGGTACCTTTAATAATAATGCTAGCATTTACAGACAATATAGTCACTGTAAGGAAGTGCAGAGTGGTCCACTGGGAATACTTCTAGCTTAATGAGCAATGTATTTTCAGCAATGTGAAATAAGAGCCCTTTGGTATGATAGATAGATATAGCATCTCTACTCTGTGATACCACATGATACCATCTGCACTCTTAAGACATTACGGTAGGCAACCAAGCTGCACCTCAACAGGTACGTTTTTCTTCACCATACAAATGAGATAGTGACAACGAGGCTACAGAACATGAGCTGCTAGACTCCTCAAATCAACTTCTTAATGACAGCCATCAGCAACCCAAACAGAACAGTAGAGAGAAACAACCACCAACCCCTCATGACAATGGCGCACACTCTGCCCATTGGCTTCCTCAAAGGACAGAGATGGCGCCATGGGCTGAAACACAATGGTGGCTGCATGTCTGTCTGTCTGTCTGTCTGTCTCTCTCTCTCTCTCTCTCTCTCCCTCTCCTCATGTGTGCATGTGTGTGTGTCTGTGTGTGTGCGCATGCACGCATGCACGTGAATGTGTATGTGTTGTACCTGACAGTCAACAATACAATGGGAACCTACTAAGAAGGGAGGCACAACACTCCACTCCTGGCAGCAGATGGAACACGTCATAGGACAGGTGACATTTGAGTTGGGCTAGAAGGATGAGTACAATTTTGTTCACAAGAAGGACAGGACAGGCTGTATAAAAGGTTCCATGGGAAGAGAACTCAGCAAGAATTAGGCACAAGAAAAGCAAAGCTCCTTTAGAACAAAGTCACATATAGGCCTGCCACAGCAGACAAACTAGGGACTGATTTAGAAACAAAAGCTATGATATAACCACTATAGCCTTGAATCTGCCATATTTGACCTTTGTGAGACTTGGGCATAAGAGGGCATAAAATTACATATACAACTACATATATGTTTTAAGCAGAACGTCTTGTGTCTATGAGGAAAGAACTAGAAAGAAGTCAGAGTGGTGACAATGCCTGCAACTCCCATAGTACACACATCTGGGAGGCTGAGGCAGTGTGGCCAGAGTTCAGGGCCTGCCTGAGAAGTACAGAGACTGTCTCAAAAAGCCTAAGAGCAGAGGGCTACTCCCCCAAGGTCTTCTGCTTAGGGTAATGCTGTACATTTCTCATCTGACTGACATCAGTGTGGACTTCAGAGGAAACCTGCTTAAAAACAAGACTAAGGCTGAATGTGCTGAGGCCTCTTTTTGTTTCTACCTGCAACAACACAGCAGACAAGACTGCTTGGACAAGTTGGAGCTTTAGAGGCTCTGGCTGCCACTGCTGTGGGCCCTGTTTTAACGGAGGAAGAACAAAGGCGGCAAAACTCACAGTCTTTTCTTTCCTCTCCTCCCTGGGGGCTGTGGAGCCAGAGACTGGTCACCTTACCATACTGAGAGATGACAGACTTACATCACCAGAGTCAGACCTGCTTCCCTGGGTCCTTCCTGGGCAAACTGGCAGTCACCATGCCAAAATGGGTGTTGGAGTAGAGGAAGGGGTGGATTCAGTACACACATTACATTCAGTACACTAAATACATTCTGTCATACTGCCACACAGGGGAGCACTGGTCACTGTGAAACCCTTTTTTGGAAAAACTTTCAAAGATGAAGGTATGGGGACAGAGACCAAGGTCAAATAGCTTCAAGTGTCCCACTTCATAGGGTTATTAAGGAACAGGTTGGGAAGCTAGGTAGGTGGCACATACCTGTAACCCCTGCACTCTGAATGCTGATGCACAAAAACTATGGGTTCAATGCCACTTTAAAGCCAGTGTGGACTACAGAGCCAGACTGTCTCCTTAGTACTTCCAACAAAAAGAAAGAGAAATTGGTGAGTGCTCATTACCAATTCAGCTGCCATGAGACTATGGGGGTTTGATAACCTGCTGAACCTCAGTATCATCAGAAAATGAGAGAGAGAATCTGCCTCATGGGCTGCTGTGGGCTTCCAGAGTTGACCAGCACCACCTGGTACACAGTGTGTTCTCAGTTCCTATGACAGCCTTTGGTGAGAACTCACACATAGCAGCCCACAGAGTTGGAGCTTTAGGGGCTCTGGCTGCCACTGCTGTGGGCCCTGTTTTAACAGAGGAAGAGCAAAGGCGGCAATACTCACAGTCTTTTCTTATCTACCACGCGCTTCACTCGGATGGCTCTTTGTTCAGAGTAAAGCTTACACACTCCTGTGGAAGTAGAAAAAATAAGAACAGAGAGCATTTAAAATGGCTTCTCAAGCAAAGGTATCATTAAAACTAATGAGATACTATGGCCTTCAGCTAGCAAAGCTCCATTCTAAATTGCATCTCTTATGAAATACCACATTTGACCTTTAGAAGAAAATGAAATACTTTTTAAGTAATCTTCAACGAAATCCAAAACCGCAGTCCTGTGTTCCTTCACTTGCTGGGAATGTATCTCCTTGTGGGCTGTAAGAGAGAAGGACAGCACTCAGGTCTGTGCTCAAGGACCCTACAGAACAGTCAGCTTCCCCAGAGCGCTTCATTGAAAGCATGTTCAAAAGCACGGCTATAAAACAGCCTCATGTCAAGTACGACTACATTTTTAAGAGTAAGATTTATTAGGGTTCACCGGGTGAGAGATTAAACCCATAGAAACTGCAGTCAAATAATTTATAGCTTATTACAGCACCAGGGGAGCGGAGCTGATCCAGCGCCTTCCGGAATGCTGACCTGGCTGTATTAACAGCATCGAGTGCTCAGGCTCACCTTCAAGTGACATGCTTAAATCACACATGCTAGAAACCTAGACACCCTCCGCCTGAGTTGCTTTTCAGCTTACAGTGGCTGCCTTCTCCCCTTAGACACTGAGTAGTGGTATCCATACTATGCTGCTCTCTGAGAACCTTTCACATTCATGAGCCACAAGGACGAGCTTCCACACAGAAGCCTGTGGCAGTGCCAATGGTAAGATACTGCTATTGGTGGAGGGGCTGGGTGCTCAGTGTGCAGACATGATGATAGGACTTTGCAGAACTACTTCAGATGAGCCAACTGAGGTTCAGAGGCAATGAGTAGCCTAAAGTCACATAAATGCCTAACTGATGTTCTTAAGAGTATGGGGCACAGGTTATGTTTTTACCAGAGGACTACATAACCTGGGACTCACATAATGATCTGGGGGCTCTGCAATGCTGGACCCAGAATTTTTGAATTTTGTATGTTGCATATTTTTCTGCAAAGCTTTCACCAGACTTCCCCAGTGGCTGATCAGTATTCTCTCAGAAGCTTCTCCACCAGAAGTCTCTGCCATAGGCCCAACAGCACCTGGCAACTTTGACCTCTGTAGTATTAATGTATATGCTTAAGAATCAAGGAAGACATAAGACTGGGAAGCCATCCAGCTCCTCAACAGGGATGAAACCCAATGGAGGGGAGATAATACTAGGCTCCTAGTGTCAGGCAGGGCTCTAAGCAGTACTGTTTCAATGTAAAAGTTGAGCCCAGGGAGATGAAATGATTTTCCCAAGGCCACGGAGCTAGCGTGTGGCAGAGCTCAGGCGTACAGCTTTTAAGTCATGGTTGCGGGCCTTCTCTCAACCATGATGTCTCGTATGGGAGTTGACTTCAATAGGACAAGTAGATCTTAGGGAATACTGTTCCACCCTCAGCCACATGCATCCTTCCTGCCACTCAGAACATAGCCACACATGTATGTCTCCACAGATATGCAATTGGAGACATACACACAATCTGGTCCCTCTGGCCTTGGCCTTTGGTAGGTTATGGATTGAGGTCCTTTCCATTCCTGTCTTCCTTTTTTTTTAAAAAAAAACTTGAGTGATGGTCTTTTTAGGGCTTTGATCACCTTAGCTCAGAAGGATTATAAAATTTTAATTCTTAAATGTCATTCGGAAAGAAAGAAGGAATGGTAAGTGGCTGCACAATGAGTTGTTGAGCTGGTTGGCACATTCATGGGATCTGTTGGCACCTTTCAGAGCACTTCACCTTCTGTTCTGAGTTGCTGAATTGCGTCTGAACAGGTCCTTATGAATATCTGAGCATCCTGGTCTATCTGGTCTCGCTCTGTGTCTGTCATCCTCCCATATTCAGACATGGTGTGGCTAAAAAAGAGGAAGGAAACATAAGGGTGACATTAGTGAGAACATAATGCAATCTGGGTAGAGTGTCAAGAAGAAAGGTTTCCCTGACCAAGTGACACTGAAGCTAACACTTGGAGCTGGGTGACCAGACCAACAGGTGCGAGAATGGTCTAGAGAGTGGAGCAGAAGGCCATGAGGTGCAGTCTTCTACATCGATTCCACAGAAGCAGACTGCGGTGCACAGCTTTGCTAGGCACAGAGCCTCTGAGGACTGCATCACTCATTAGAGCTGCAGGTCACTCAGCCTATATTCTGTAGCTGCAGGCCACTCACCCTACATGCTGTAGTGACATGATCTTGAAACATATGAGTGCTTGAAACATATGAGAAACGTTTGTGGGCTGATTTTTTTGTGTTTTGTTTGTTAGTTTTTAATGCTGGAAAGCAGTTTTCAAACCTCACAATAAAAAGCCTGCAGAAACAAATTCCATGTCCCCTGATGTTAAGCTAATACCTGAATACCCAGGCTGGTAAGTGCATCCACTTTCAGTAACACAGCACTATGCAGTACAGAGCATCTCACTCACCTTCCAGAGAGCAGGGGGAAGTGTAGCATAGTCAGTAACAGTGACAGCTCTCAGCCTAGTTCAATAGTCTGCACTTTACAGATGAATCCAGACTCACATGCTGCAGCCTGAAAGAGCACTTAGGTAATGCAGACACTCAAACCATCCCATATTCACTCACCTGTTCATCTAGCCATGAGGACAGAAGACAAAGTCCTGGCCATCCCATTTCCACCTGTGACCCAGGTCACAGGGTTTCCACTCTGTTACAGTAAGCGGCTCTGACTTCACTCCAGAAACAATGGTCTCCATGGTACTCAGCCAACATTACTTTTTCATGCTGGTCAGGAGATTATTGTTCCTGCACTCCAAAGCTGCCCTGTGTCTATGCTTTGGGACAGAGTTGGGACCACCTCTGACCATCCCCTCTGCTGTGCTGCTATCTGCTTCTTACCCTGCTTTGCTTTTCTCCACTGCATTTATTGTTCCTCCAAATAACAACAAATAGTCTGTTTTTTTCCTCTGAAGCTATATGGAAGTAAGGACTGTGTGCCTATGTCTGCTTCTGCAGTAAAAGCATGTAGCACAGAAGTGCCTGACCAACCCTGAGCATATGCCAGGCCTATGCTCAGTGCCTTATGTGTATCTGATTCCTTTATGTAACCCTCACAAGTCATTCATTCCCTCTTAGGATAAGTACTAGGCTGGAGTTCAAAACAAGCAAGGCTTGTTTCTCATCTCCACAAAAGACACTCAACTGTAGGAGAGATCGGCAAAGAAGCGGAAGTGGACAGTAGGGCTAAAAGTGGAACATGGTCAGCTGGGACGAGATGCTGGGCAGGACAGGCAGAATATCAGGCATGTCTTGACAGAGGATGGAGACAAAGGCCAGATACAATTCCCCACCCTGTGTGTGATGGTTTGAGTGAATATATAGTACCTACTCCACACCTGGGCACATGCAAGTGAAGTAAGGAAAGGAACAGCAAGGCTTATCCTGTGTCAACCAGCATCCCAGGGAAGGCAGCACATGGCATGCACTCCCTGTGTCTCTACATTGATGTGCCTGGCATATGGCTGCACCATTCCTCCTAAGACAGTGTTACAGAAAGCACTTACTTAAAACTCAAACACAGACACTTCAGCTTCCACTCCCAGTGCTGGCTTTATCAGCAGAATGACCCCTGAAGGATTATAAACAGAGCCATTTGTACTTTGCATGGTTTCCCCATAGCAGACTGCCTCAAGACTGAAGAATCCTAACATCGGGTATTCCAATCACAGCCGAGAGACCACTGCCATCGTCCCCGAGAATTAGAAAGGCCAGGTACAGACAGGGTCCATGGGGGCGGGGGGAATGAAGGTGACAGATGTGAGAGATTCTGGCAGGCAATGCAGACCGCCTGGGTATGGAGGCAATGGAAATGTCTAGGATGTGGCTCTGGTGCAGACAGACGGACATCTCACCCAGGACAGAAAGCCCAGGCTGGAGGGAAGGAGATGACGGCACTGAGGCAAAGCTGCCAGGCCAAAGTTAGGGCCTTACATTGGGGAGCTGGAGTGCCTGCAAGAGGGCCCCCCACCCTGCCGCTCCACTGTGTTTTAAGAGCATGAGATCCACAGCATGCATCTGAAACAGAGCAGGCTTAAGTTATCAAGGCCACAACTGAAGTTACAGTAACAAAATCATTATTATTCTGAAAAGATTAAACATCTTGTAAATAATTCCAAACTATTCTCATGGGATATATTTAAACATCAAGTTTTATTTCCTTGACTATGTAAAAAAGTAATTGTGTTATGAATGTCACTACATCTAAATAGTAGATTCAGTTAGAAGAGACTATGTGAGGTTCAAATTTGAACTGATCAATTTACTTCAGGAGAAAGGTGGGGGAAGTGAAAAAGACAAGTTTATTTACTGGCTCAGAAATTTAAAGGAATATGTTTCTCCTTCTGACTTAGTTGCCTGGTACATTAAGAAGTAGCTAGTTCAGGGTCAAAACATCACTGACCTTGTCTTGACTATAGTTTTATATAGAAGCAACCACAAACTGAGGGTGAAGAAGAGGCAAAAAACAGCAAATGCTTTCCTGTGCAATGTGCTGAAGGATGTGGAAATGCTAGGAATGTTAGACTCACAGCAACTTTAGAGCACATACCGGGCATATAATATGCATGGTGAATATACATTATGAAATAAGATTGTTAATGCCTAGGCTACACACAGGAGCTGAATATAGATCCAGCTTCCAATAAACTATCAAGCGGGGGACAATGACAGGCCTGTGCATAGAGATATGTTATATCACAGCACAGGCTAATGGTTAGCAATACTTTCCATGCACTGACACTGACCACTATTCTAATCCAGGAGGCTACATACATTTACCTTCTTAATTCTCAAGGCTTCCAGGTAGGTGCTAGTTTATTCCCATTCCCATTTTACAAATGAAGCAACTGAGGCACAAAGAGGATATTTAACTTGCCAAGGTTACACAGCCAGTTATTAGCAGAGATGGGATCTGACCAAGGCAGCCTAGCCTGCTCTGGAGTCTCAGACTTCATCAATTCCTAGAATACGTCTTTGTTTTTGTGTTTTGGAACCAGGTCTTATGTACCTTGCCTCGATCTCACTAGGTAGCTGAAGATGGCCTTGGAATTCTGAACCTCCTGATTCCACCTCCTAAGTGCTGGAGTTACAGGTGTGTGCCACCATAGCCAGTGAGGCAGGAGAGTTCAGATCAGTGTGTGTGTGTGTGTGTGTGTGTGTGTGCAGTGGATGGGGACAGAGGAATCTACAAACTGATTCTTGAGAGGCAGGCAAGGCTGAAGGAAGCAAGAATAACAATGGGAGGAGGAGAGAAGGACGAAGACTTCGAACTGGCTAGAACACAGGAGAGGTAGGAGTGCTGCCCTTGGTGACAGCCTCCCAGAGCTGCTCAGGGACTCTGTAGCCAATGAAAAGGCCGAGTGTAATAAAGGGGAGGTGAGGTGATATGTCATAAGGTCGGGCCTGGGCTACTGACCTTGAGCTAAGAATCTTGCCTATTCATCTCCACATTCATTTGTTTGCATCTTTTGTTTGATTGTTTGTTACCACCTCTCCCCCCAATTAATGATGGCACTGAACCCAGGGCCTCAGGCATGACATGCAAGTGTTTACCACTGAGTTAGCTGTATGCCCAGCCTCTTTCATCTCTGTTTCCTAGCACTTATAAAGGGTAGGGGCATGATAAAATTTTGTAGAACTTAAATTTCAGAAAGGAGCTGCTGAATGTGGCAAAGCACCCCCCTGGAACCCAGGACCAGGGAGGTAGAAAGACTGAGAATGCAAGGCTAGCAAAAGACTGAGAATGCAAGGCTAGCCTGGGCTACATAGAAAGGCTCCCATTTCAATGAGGCAGACATAAAGGAGGGAGAAGAATGGCAAGGTTTAGGTGATGGCAGAAGATTCGAAAAGGAAGAACCAGGGATGTAGAAGTGCCTGAAACAGAACAGCTCTTGTAGGTAAAACTTAAACAGTCCCTGAGATCTGGGTCTGTGTGCTCAAGAAGATACAGCACACAAAAGGAACAAGGAAGCACTGGGAACTGAGGGCAAGCAACCTCAGCAGAAAAGAAGCAATGTGCTGAAGACAGGATCCTTGGCACCATCACAGTGCTCTGAAGGACTGACCAGGACAAAAGCTCTCTACTCTGCAGTTAAGATCCTGAAGAACACAAGGTCTTAAAAAATGATGGGTGGTCTCTGAAGTGCTACAAGTCAGTGGAAGGACAAAGTCACTAAACTTGGACAGAGACATCTAATGGCCCATTCCGCACATCTTACTGGTATTGCACTTAGGTCTAAAAGCCTGGACTTCTCTCTTCAAACATGCTCTCCAGCAGCTTTCCCCAGGCTGTGCTGGTAGTGATTCCATTCCTTTCTGTTGCTCAGGACCCAAACCCTGACATCATCCCTAGCTCTCCTTGCCTCTCTCAGTTTGTATAGAACTATCCATATATCCAGTTGGTTTTAACTTCAGAACATTTCCCAGAACCTATCTGTTAGCATTCTGTCTAAACTCCACCCCACAGTTGCTTGGCAACAGCCAGGTGGGCCTGGCCCACTATAAAAGGTGCTGCTTGCCCCTCCTCTCTCTCCTATCTCTTACCTCTCCCCATTCCCTTCCCCCCTACCCCATGTGGTCATGGCCGGCCTCCAACTCTCCACTTCTCTACCCTCTTCCTCTGCCTTTCTCAGACTCTACTACCCTCTTAACTTCCCTCCCCATGCCCTGAATAAACTCTATTTCTATACAATACCTTTGAGTGTGGCTGGTCCCTCAGGAGGAAGGGATGTCTCAGCATGGGCCTGCTAAGGTGCACCCTTTCCCCACACCTCCCTCCCCCTACACCCACAAATCAGTAGCCTTCCTATACTCAAAGAATAAACAGGCAGAGAAAGAAATTAGGGAAATGACACCCTTTACAATAGTCACAAACAATATAAAGTATCTTGGTGTGACTCTAACCAAGCAAGTGAAAGATCTGTATGACAAGAACTTCAAGTCTCTGAAGAAAGAAATCGAAGAGGACCTCAGAAGGTGGAAAGATCTGCCATGCTCACGGACTGGAAGGATTAATTACTATAGTAAAAATGGCCGTCCTGCCAAAAGCAATCTACAAATTCAATGCAATCCCCATCAAAATTCCAACTCAATTCTTCATAGACTTAGAAAGAGCAATTCTCAAATTCATTTGGAACAAAAAACCCAGGATAGCAAAAGCTATTCTTAACAACAAAAGAACTTCTGGGGGAATCAGCATCCCTGACCTCAAGCTGTACTACAGAGCAGTAGTGATAAAAACTGCATGGTATTGGTACAGTGACAGGCAGGTAGATCAATGGAATAGAATTGAGGACCCAAAAATGAACCCATACACATATGGTCACTTGATTTTTGACAAAGGAGCTAAAACCACTCAGTGGAAAAAAGCATTTTCAACAAATGGTGCTGGTTCAGCTGGCGGTCTACAT